>CARXXK010000003.1:43742493-44179684 GCA_949089665.1 Macrosiphum euphorbiae | reverse complement strand
AAAATCGTTCCTCTGGAATTTTATCACACTTTCATACGCACTCGCGGACAACGACTCGAAAGCGGTTTGATCGAGGTGAATAATAATATGCGACTACTGCGTTTTTCGACTAAAGGCGTCTTTGCAGCTCAGTGCTCATAAACTACAGCGAAACTCGAACCGTGATTCATTAATAAGTACCTATTCTAAAAATGTAAATAGTTAAACCACGTGGTTAACATTAATTTTCTGTTTTATACCTTAAGAGTTAAGCTAGGTTTCCAGTACACACCCATTCACTTCAACCTATATCCAGCTTATACTGTGTAGTTTAGTTTAGTAGAGTTGTAAAAGCCTCTTGTCGCCACCGCTCCATCATTCATCTATGTATAGATATAATATTCACAGGTTTTTCGTATCTACTAGGACGCCTCTACGACCATTATTTACAAAGTATTTTAATTGCACATAATCCGAATAGAAACTCGATAAAATATAGTTGCGTGATCACTACGTCTATAATAAATCCAATAAAAAATATTTTTGATTTCAGCTTCAGTAATAAACTCCAAAATTTTGAATAAATAACTATACGCTGAAGTCTCTCCCTCGAATTGTTTCCAAATTAAAACATTTCGATCACACCTATAATTTCTTATTACATTGTAATAGTAATACATTGCACTTTATTAGGTAATATTGATTATTGTTACCTATAGCATAAACAAATTATAACGTTTGCCTAAAAATAAATAGTTATTTTGTCACTATTGTGCAGGAACCAAGCCCGGATTAAGGATCAATTGGGCCCCGGGATACCATACACTTAGTGAGCCCCTTTCAACTTAAACTTCAAAATAATTGTATTATTACATATTAACGACTTTATATTATTGTATAATTTTTTACTAAACGAAAAATATACAGGTGTATCTTATGTCATTTTACGCGGTTTTTTTTAACAATTATGGATCGATCGTCGATGATATCGAATTTCGTTAAAACAAAAAAGATACGTCTTTCTTTATTTTTAATAGGCAATTTTTTTATAACATTTTCAAAATTTTTAAACACTCAGTTGTACCAGTTTAGTTTTTTTCTGAATATTTTAACAGTATAATGATCAATTTTGGTTCGCTAGGTTATTAACTATGGTCCTTTAAAGTTTAGTATCTATAATATGCATTAATATAACTTTTAACTGAAATACCTAATTTACGAGAGTTAAATATTTTTTCTTATAACTACCTTTTTATATATTTAAAATTTAAAAGTTAATTAGTTAAATCGGTAATCTAAAATGTTCAAAAAACACAAAACAAAATTGTTGGCAAACATGTTCATTATTAATTATAGTAATTTTTCGTGATATAAAATTGAGAACAATTTACCTACTTTACCTACATACTTAAATATATTTTTTTTTTTTTAAACTATTGGATGAGTTAAAAAAATATATTTTGGGGATAAAGATGGGCCCCCGGACCGTGACTCTCTCGCCCCCCCCCCTTTAACCTAGGCTTGGCAGGAACACTGCACGGTATAATAAGGTATTTATTTTTTATCATAATTCGTTACATAAGTCGCTAGAGTACATTCCAACGTTATATTTTCTCAAAAATAATAATTATTAACTTACCTATATAATATATACTATTAATATGTATTATGTACATAATTTATCAGATTATATTATTATATACTTGTATTGTGGTGTAATTTAACATATTCTATAAATGTTGACCACGTTCAAGTGCTCAATTGAAACTTGAATGTAAATACATTTACACACATTATTTAATACTACCTATATTCATAGATTATACATTGAATAAGGTACATTAAATAATACAAAATTTAAAGGTTTCCGATGAAAATTATGTTCACGAATTTTTTTTAGTAAAATGTATAGTTGCCGGTTTTATTCTGAAAATAATTTTTGAGCACAGCGTGACGCCCAGAGGCATATAAAAGGTACATGCACTATTATTGTGCTTTGTTATTGTTTTTTGTTTTTGTTTTGTTTTTATGATTTTTTATGCTTCTGAAAGTTTTGGTTGCATACAACCTGCGCACTTATGATTTCGACTTAAAAAAGATCGATATACGAAAACCGCGTACTTTATCGGTTCATTATAAGTACCTATATAGGAACCTACCACACCATATTTTTAATTTACAAACCTATAGATGTATTATGAACGTTAAAAACTTACACCAAGTTTACCTAAAAGTTTGATTGAAACACTAAATTTCTTTTAAAATTGTGATATTCTTATTTTTTGTCACCCAGAACGAACAAAGAAAATGTCTACATAGAAGATGAAAATATTAAATTCGTATATAATTATTGTGAAAAGTACCTACTTAACTGACGGTAATAGCTATAATATAGTGCGTGTGACTACTGGCCACAACAATAATCTTAAAAAGTGTGCGGTTTTAATCTACAAAATGTTGTAACTTTTAACCAACTTTCTAAGTTTTTGAATTTAACGGATAATTGTGTGTATAAAACATTTTTTTATTATATTAAATGTTGTTACTTTAGGTTAAATATAAATAACTATACATTTTAATAATACCAACAATAAAAAAAAATAAACTACATTACCGTGTACACTGATCGGTACCTACAATAAAGATTAGTTTGTATACCAATTGAAATACACACATATATTTATGTATAGGTACCTACATCTTAACAATAATAATAATAATGTTATAATACCAGTGACGTGGTACTTCGAATATAACAAAATGGTCGGAGGTGGCGGGGGAGAAGTATATTATATGTCGCGCTGTGGCCAGCGTATGTGCGTGTACGCGCGCGCGACGCTCGAGCGGGACATAGCGCGCGAGCGGGGGCCATATTGAGCTTTCGCGCGAGTGTACGCTGGCGCGCGGGCCGCGGTGCGAACTTCGCGCCGATCAATGCGCTCCGGGCGCCAACTCACCCACCCTCACCGCCCAATCGCACCCAATCCTGGCCAACCGTCGCGCCCCGAGCGGCCGTCGCGCGTCCAGCGCACGTCAGTCAGCCCCTTGGCAACCGCACGCCGCGCGCCGTTCACCGCTCACCCGCACCCACGCCAACACCGCACGCTTTTCCGTCACACCGGCGTATACCCACCCGAGCACTTTCACCCATCCCGCTTCATATAGTCCACCCTGCCGCCTGCCACTCCCGCGCAACGGAAGTGAGTCGCGCGCCCGGCGGACCGCGTAATAAAATCTGCCGCCGCCGCCGAATTGGATTGGCGAAAAAAAAAAAGTCGCGAGTCCGATTTTATTAAAACGAATACTTCGTTACCACCGCCGCCGCCGCCGCCGCCGAGTTGCGTGCGGTGCGTGCGCTTTTCGCGTCGGTTTTCTCGCCTCTTTCGCCACCAGCTGGCTTATCTATACCACCCTTATCGCAGTTTCTATGTATTTTTGTCGAATTATCTGTACACCTATAAGTAACTATTTATTATAAGTAGGTATATTGCGATATATAGCGGCTGCCGTATGTATAGATAAAATGTACGTATTCATACCCCCACACCACAAAATAATAGTTTTGTTTTTTTTTTATCGGCGGTTATTAACCGTAATCATTTTTTCGTATAATAACTTGTTGTTGTTTTTTAATTTTTTTTTCTTTTAGAACATCGTTTTATATTATACATATTATATATACCTCCTCGTAAATTATGGGTATAGGTATTACACAACTGTGAATTCGGTATTTTAGATTTTGAACGAAGTGATGAATGTATTGATTTTACAATGAAGTGCTATTTTTTTTCTCTTTAGTATTTTTAAATAATTGTCGATAAAAAACTTTTTACTCTGTCAAAAAAGTTTACCCTTTTTAAAATTTATAATTTAATATTTATACATCTATATCCAACTTAAAATATCAACATCTGATTTATTATTTATCACAATTCACAGTAAAGCCCTTAACATTTTGAACTGTTCGAAAAGTGGTATCAAAAATATGTAAGTAAATACAGGTGTCAGAAAAATATATTAAAAATGAAATCCAAATAAATAAATAAAATTACAATCAAAAATAAAAATAAACATTGAAACGTATGAGACTCATATCGTGAGTGGACAATATTTTGGAACTAACAGATTACTTAATTTGTAGTATATAGGTAATATATTATAATGTATAGGCTTTTATGAAGTAACTGCAGTAAGATTAAATACAATTTAAATTTGTTTCATCCGTATCGCTCATTTATCAGTAATTGATTAAAAATATGCAAATTACAATTTTTGATTGTTCACTGATGAATGAAAAATTTGAATTATATAAATATTTATATTCTAACGTACTGCAGTATGATTACTGTAGTTACTTTATCAAACCCTATAACATTAGATTACCTATACTATGCCTATACCTATTATATTGAAAATTAATTCATTAGTTCCAAAATACTCACGAGTCTCATACATTACAAATATTTATTTTTATTTTTTGTTTGTAATTTTATTTATTAATGCTAGTTTTGCTTCCATTTCTAATACTTTTTTATTACCCATAGATACATATTTGTCGTACCACTTTTTGTAAAGATCAAACTGTTGAGGGTTCTGCTTCGGATATTTTAACATTACGGGTACAAACTCCACGGGGTTCAATGGATATTGTCTGATTGTTAGCACCCGTTCAGTGGTCATTACTTCAGCCACAATGTCGGCTATCATCTGCTTTGAAAAACCGCCCAACATTTTAGCCAATGGTGTAACTGGAAATCTTCGGCTGACTACTGGATAGTTCATTAGTAAGTCGTTGAGAAATAAAAATATAGTACAGTCATCAGGCACGGTGAACACTATGGTTTCGAATATGTTTGACTGAAAATATATTCATTTCGATTAAATTATTATAGTAACAATATTTGTTGGCATCATAGACTCTTAATGATGCTATTTATTATTCTGTTATATTTCCATTAAATTAATTCTTATTCAATGTTATTATTTCATTAGTCTTTTTTAAATTTCATAAATCGTTATATTATAATATAGCTGACAACAGCCATCTCATTATATTTATACTTTATTGCTTGTTATTTGGATTCATAAATTATATTTAACGGTTATTACATTTGTATAGTGATATGCTTTTAAAGATAGATCACATTGAATTTGATTACATAGACGGTAATATTAATACGTAAATTTATTTATATCTAGTCATATACCTATTATTTAATTTATATTTTGGTATCATTATGTCAGTACGTGTTTCCTTTTTCTTAACTAAATTCAACTTATATTATTATAATTATCTATTTATATTTTTCCTTTATGGCTTTATGGTTATCATATCATTAGTATACATTTCGAGTATCTATAGCAGGTTTCCGGCCGAATAATATATTTATATGCATATTATATATTCATACAGTGGCTAGAGTAACAGTAACTCATATACATAATATACTAGGTATATGCTTCGTCAATAAAAAGCAATTCACTATAAAATTATTGAAAATCTCATAACAAATAATATAGGTACCTACCGTTATATTTATAAGGGCAATAAAAATAGCTTTTGGTTTAAATGAAGACAAAATGTATTGTTTTGGAAAATATAAAGAAAGATATTGCTTTTTCATTATTTTTATAGTTTTAGAGAAATTAAAAAATAGAGTTTTTTTAAAAATAAACAGAGACGTTTTTGATAATATTTAATAATATTAATAATATTTACCTACATACAACTCGTTAATATAAAATAATGTTATTAATAATATAAATAATTACATTTAATTTTGAAACATATTACTAGATCCGTATGCGTGACATAATTAACCCCTTGCGAACGGCGAGAGCATAAACGAGTAGAACAGTGAATCATATTTATTTCGTATCATATTTTAAACAAAAAAAATTTAAAAAAAAAAACAAGAATCGTTTAATCATAATTATAATGGCCCAAGCTTTATAGGTCCGTGTAAATGCCAAGACAATGGATGTGATGGGATGTGGAGATTTTCCGTGTCATAGGTATGCGGTTAATGAATGGAATAATTATATGGTATACGCTTTATACTCTATAGTGTAACGAGCACGTTGGGTTTTACAGGTTCCTCTATATTATGAGCATTTTTTTTCCATTCTCCATCCCTCACGTCCGCCCGCCGCCGCCGTCACCGTTTGGTATATAATATCGTAAGTAAAAATCTCTGGACTTGGCACACCGCACACACGCACTGTGTTATTATTGTTCTTTTTAATTTTTTTATACACTCACACACACACACACCCAAATGTGTATTATACACGTGTATAATAATCGATAAAAAGCAAGACAACATAAAACATTGTCCTAGATGCTTGTCGCGATTCCACTGAGAACAGCCTCGTGGTTTGGTGTAAAGTGAAATATCGATGGGCGGGCCTAATACAGTATATAAGAAAAACTCACCTGAACCACGAATATCTGAGGATATCTCAAAACTGCTGTACCTATTTGGAATGATATCCCCTCTTATTCTTCTCCTTTAATATTTAATGGTAATTTTGAATATTTCGTAATATGTAGTTTGTATTATACCTACTTTAAAATACATTTAAATATTTATAGCCATATAGGTACATAGGTTTAATAGATTATATTATTATACATATAATATTAATATTTGTACATTGAAATTTTGAATCAAATCAAAGATATAAAAAAGGACACATATATTTATCAATAAATCCAAAAATAAATAATCGTTGAAAATATTTTATACTTTGTATATTATGTTTTATGTTTTTTTTGTATTATATTAAGTACTAATAATATACATTTTTTGATAAACTTGTGTTTTTTTTATATATAATTTTAACTATATAAATCTACTTAAATATTATGCAACTTATAGCCAGGGCAGCCAAAGTTAAAACTTAAATTTAAAAAAAGTGCCAATACGTAATGAAGCTATAATGTGCAATATGTGCATAGTGTATGTAGGTACCTATAAGCAATAAGCGTATGACTTTATATAAAAACAGACACAAAACTTCAAAGCCCCATAAACCTACTTTAATTATTGTTATTGAAAATTATTTTTCTAACTTTTTATTTTTTTAATATTCTAATAGTAGGTAGGTATGCATATATAAATGTCCCTAGTGATCGTTATTAATTCATTATTATAGTTTATCGTCTACTAAGTACTAACAACCGTATTAATAAATAACTTATTTTACCATGACTTTATTAATTATTATCTAAATCACTATAGGTTTATACGCACGTCCTAAATATTTTAACGGACAAAACCATAATTAATTTTTCGTGAAAGTTAAACATTATTATTAACTTAAGTCTTACATTATGTAAAAGTTATATTAAAACTTAATAATTTATTTTTTTTTTCATTCTTATAATAAATATTTTACTAATTAATTATGTAATATACCTTGTTATGGTTTGAGTATGCTATATTTTGAAATAAAATAAATTATTTACTTCATGAATCATATAATAATAATGCTATTAAATAATCATTACCAAACTTAATGTATATATTTTATGTTGGTATAGTATTAAATACATACTAATTTTGTTTTGGAAGTCAACCAAGGGCTTGTTGCTTTTCCTATAACTATTACACGATCAGATTTGCTTAATGATTTCACAATCTTCATCATCAACTTTGCCATCAAATTTGGTTTATATACTTTTAAGTCTTTTGGAATTTTCTTATAAAATGGAACATCAGCTAATTCCACTTCGATCACAACTGGTTGATATGTTCTAGCAAACTATAAAGATGTAAATGATTTTGTTTGTATTTAAAAAGACGGAGGTATCACGTAATATTATACTATAATAATATTTTTGACTAATTCATTTATTTTCGAGAGTTCTGGATAATTTTCTGACACATTCTTAAGTGTTAGTTGGATCTTCAATGATCCAGTTTCTGTACATATTGCATTTGTTAACATTGATTTTCCAGACTTTTTTGGACCAGCTATCAATAGTGATCGACTGAATTCGATATTTTTTAATGTACGAAGCTCCTCAAAAATCAAACCAATAACACAAAACTCTTTGATAATCTATACAAATATGAATTAATATACTTAGACTTATTTTAATTCATTTTTTCTTATTATTAATATTAGGTATACCTCTATTAGTATGATCAAATAATTGAAATTGAATGATTATAAATAAATATATATTGTATTTACTATTTATACTTAGTTGTTAAGTTATAAATTATAATATATTTTTTTTTTTAAGTTCAAGCCCTCGACTGCATTGGTCATTGGCCACTAATAGTGTGTTACATGGTATATAATAATATGATTGTGTAACTCATAAAACTCTTTAATTAATAACATTGAATGAAACCGCTTATGGAATATTCGGTTACCGGTTCCGGTAGGACACGAAAAATTGTTCGTAAGTGGTTAACTGTTTTAGAGGTTTTTACTTTTTAGAATTAGTGGTAATTGATTACCGGTTACCAAAATGATCTCTAAAAATGTGGTTACCAGTTATCGGTTTGGAAGCGGTTTTAATTCTTCAAGATTACCGGTAACCACTACGAAAACGGTTTTTTGCATTAATGTTTTTTTCGGAAAATTTTAGTTTTACTTTAATTTACACAAAACAAATATCCACTTTATAAAACGATTCAGGGACAAGCTAAATTAAAAAATAAATACCTATATGGCTATATTTTATCATTTGAAGCTATGGATAAATATAAACTTAAATTAAATAAGTAAATTACTCATAACCATCGATTAAAAAATAGTTCATGGAAAAGTGTTAATCAACAGCGTCAATAACAATAAAATAAAATAAATAATAATCATCTAATATGTTCTATAGTATGTCTATGAGTCAATGAAACGTACGTAATATCTACGATTGGTGCTTATTACTTATTATTGAGGCTACAGACAGTATACCATCTTTAATCGTACTTATTATTACATTACATTTATTATCTTGTAACTAAAATTATTAATCACAAAAAAATAAATATAATTTTTAGAGAGAATTCCGGTCAAGTTAAGTTAACTTACTTGACGTATATCACCTAAGCAATAGGGTGGATCAGAATAATATGGATTTTCTCTTAATACACAAGCGCTCAATGATACTTCTCCTTGAAAATCTATAAATCTAGAGGTTACTGACTTTTTAATTAGATTGTTTTTAACCAACTCTTCAAAGATTTCATTTGGATCTGGTGTTAATTTTATTTTCTGACCTTTTTTTTTTTTTTTACTTTTTTTTTGGGGGTTTTTATATTTCTTTTCTGTAATAAGTGTATAAAGTGCATATTAAAAAGTATAAAATATTTTCATAACAATTTTACTCAAATCCTTAGCATATGCCATTTTTAGAATATTTAATTCTTCCTTAATAGTTTCATCAACTATAGTTCTAAGTTCCACTTGAGCCTTTGAATAAATTTCAGATTTTATTAGATCTTCCCTAGGTTTATTTTCGATTCCACTATCTAACGCCCAATTACTATCATATTCATTAAACGTTTCTTTAAACCATTCCGTCAATTCACTTGATTCCAAAACGATGCCCACAATTTTAATTGCTGCTGTCAACTTTTCCCTAAGTTTTGCTGTTTCAAGTTCTTTTTCTTTTTCCTAAGTATATAATAAATATATTGTGTAGTTAAAGGTACTCTATGGATTAATATTTTTTTTAAACACTTTACAATTTTATTTTTTTCTGCCAGTTGTTTGATTAGATCATTTCTTTCTTTTGCTGGTTTTTTTTCAAATTCTATAATTAACAATGCAAGTATTTCAGCCATTTCTATAGTCATCCACCTTCCTGTTTGAATAATAGCCGAACCTCCAAGTGGTAATCGTTGTTTTAATGCTGACTTATAATGTACGTTCGGTATATTTAACTGTTTTAAGATAGCTGGCGATAAAACTAGATGATACAATTTAAAATATATTATGAATTATATGCATAATATAGTACCTATACCATGGTAGCAGTTATATTGGAATAATATTGTCATCTTTACTTATCGGTGGTAATCCAATCATTTTATCATTATCGTCAGAGAACATGATAGGTTTCGAATTTGGCCAAGACGGTAAATGATGACACATTTCAAAATATGTCCACACGTATGCCCTAAGCTCATCTTCGATTTCTTCTATTATTTCATATTTGTTGCGTTGGATAAAATTGTCTTCCAATTTACTTATAATTTTACGATATTCTATATCTGCTTCAGTTTGTTGTATTCGAATTGTGTCCTCTAGTTCACGATTAATATCGAAATTCATTTTTTCACTAGTCATGTACATACCTATTATAAACATTTTACATATACATTTTTATAATATATAAACTCTGGTGTAAACTATACAATTTATTATTTAATAAATATAGCTTTTTTTCGTATAATATGATACTTTAATTATACCTATCAAAAGTTGATATGAGTAAAATTAAACTTCAAAATAAATTAAGTTATATTTTTATAATTGATAAACGTGAATTATAAATTTACCAAGTTGAACTTGTCGTTTTAGTTTTCTAGCATTAACTATTGTCATTATTCGATAATGTCTCCAAAATCGTTGAATCTTAGCTGCCGCTTCTTGGCCTTTCTCTTTGCTAGGCTGTTTATACTTCCCGGAAATTATATTGCTTCTAGTTATTCTAGCAAGTATTACTAAATTAAACAAAAACTATAAATAGATTAAAAAATATTCAATAATATTAGTTGCTATAGCATAAATGTATACGCATTTACATTCATTGACAGCCACACGATCTCTTACTGCTCTGATATGTTTTTGAATGAGTTTTATAGACAATTCTCTTGAATTATCTGCACTTATTTTTTCAAATTTAATTACAGGTTGTGTATTGGAAACAAATTTATCTACATCGAAATAGGATTCGGATGATTCTTGACTGATCAATTGGCTAGTGCTAGACCTCTTTACATCGTCTATTTTAATACTTTCGTTTGGTATTTCGATTAATAAGTCATTGTTTTCTTCTATTAAAATACGGTTATTTATTTCATCAATCTTATTGTCCATATCGTCTAAAAATGATAGTCTCTCATTTCGGAAACATCGAGGTATACTTAATTCAAACTGGTCATAGGTTATTTTCATATTATTCAATTCTTCAATTATTGGTCTGTATACACCCGCATAAAAATGTAAAAATGTACAAAATAATAATATATTTTAACCAGACATACGTGTATATTGAGAAGTCTTCATTTATAAGAATTTGTTTGAGTTCAAGTATACGTCCAAAAGTGCACATTAATAATTTTTTTATAAAAATCCGTAACTGTGGTTGTATAATGTTGTTATGGCATGCCGTTAGTTCGTTACTAGTCACCATATATCTTAAAACATTTAAGGGGAAATTAATTGAATATACATGTATATTTTTATATAAGTATACCTATATATACAGGCTACCTTATATTGGTAGATTAGGTTTGTATTTCAGTAGATATCAACAAAATTTTAAAAACGTACTTTTATATTTTGTACTTAGGTATACCAATTCAATAATTCATATGAATAGTATTATATTATATATAATTACTATCCAAATATATATTATCATGATAACACTTTTTCATAAGTATGTAAAATATTATTTTATTGTTTATAACTATACATCTATAAATTATAATTGGTATTTGTAATGATTCATTATTTTTGTAAATTTTCTTTTCATAATTTAGTATAAAATATAATCAAACCATCAGAAAAAATATACTTTATATTTTTATGTATCAATAATAACATTATATTAATACATAATATTTATTGTCAAATAAGGTTGATAATATATATTATATACTATAGCTGAATATCCCAGCTTCGCCCGTTTGCATTTTTTTTTTAACAAATTCTATATATTATATATACGATGTATAATAGGTGTATCTTAGTATTAGTGTACCATAGTTCAATGACAATTTGGCGTCAGTGTGCCTATCTTTGAGAAATAATTTGGCCTAGATGGGCATTGGGCAACCACAAATCACGGATTGGATTTAGCACTTGGTATATTATTTAAAGTCGTTTAAACTATTTACTCTCTAAACTTTTCTGATATCTCTGAAAACAATCTCTGAGATTTTCGTCAAATTCAATTGAGTAGTTTTTTAGTATATAACCTATGTACACACATACATTTGGATTTAAGATATAATTTCTTTAATCGAGGCCATGAAAACGTAATGATTTTATGCATGCTTGTACCTGATCTGCCTGAGTAACCAATGGCAATCATTTTTGTACAAAAAAAATAATACTAATTTCTACTATCATTTACTATTATAATTTGCAACCCATAATGACAACCATTTATAAACAAAAAAAAGTTTCCACTTCTACCCTGAATCTTTGTTTGAGAACCTCTTTGAAATGCGAATTTTGGAAAATCCTTTCTTATTCCACAGATGCATCTAGATCATTAGAGGAACCAGTGAACCACTATTCCAAATTTCAAGCTCATTTAGCTGATCTCGTGAACTTCGCGTTGCCCGTTAAAAATACCAACTCTAATTATTATTCGAAATTTATGTTAAATTCGTCATTTAATACCCAGCGTAGTGATGTTCAAAACTTCCTGTGACAAATTCCCATGGATTTAACTCATCTTAATCTCCGTAGATATTATAAACAAAAAATATTATACATTTATTATAATTATTTATATTTTTCCTAAAAAAAAATTTGCAAAAAAAAAATAAGGGACACTTATCAATATAAAATATAGCCTATATACTAGTATATAGAACCTTGGTATAGTGTTACTGATGGAAAAAACAATTTAAAATCGGTTAAGGAGTTCCATAGCTTACCCCGAACCTACAAACAATTGTTCTTATTTATAATATATTAGTATAGATTATTAATATAATAATTATTATTATAATGAATACTATTTTTTTAATGAAAATAAGTTGATTTGTAAAAAACTTAACACATAATGTGTTATTATCAAAAAAAAAAAAATAAAATAATTTTAACAATAATAATAGGTAGGTATAGGTACCAATAATTATTAATAAAAACTTTAGTGTTAAAAAAATATTTGAGTACTATAAATAATGAATAAAATTGTATTATTACTGTCAAAATGTATTATCGATGCTATATAATATTAATATTTTATGTTCATAATTTTAAATTATAAATTCACACTCAACTGTCATGTTCGTATTATAGTATTTTTTTTTCTCGACTACCGTTTAATCGATTTGTTATTAGCACATTGGGTGGGTATTCGCGTGTGTTATCGTATACTACATATCGGACATCGGTATTATAACATTCGTCGGTTATACATACATATTATATTATTATAAACGGTTGTCATAATAATATGATAATATAATAATTGTATACGAGATTACGAGATGGCCAGACGACTGTCGGAGGTTCAGAGATTGAGACGACGATCTAAAATTTGAATAACGTTTGCGGCACTATATTATATATAGGTAGGTGTAGGTACACATCACACGCGAAATATTAATTATTCGATCTACCTGTTGGCGGGGAGACAGATCGGTACAACGGTTACCTATTGCTGTACAATGTATAATATTATCAAGACACAAGAGCACGTCGAAATAATAATAATATGCACAATATAATATTATCATAATATACCTAACGTACAGCCTTGCTGTCGTGGCGCGCACCAGGTTTCTGTCGGTGTCCGGGGCTTCTCGCACAAACTCCCGATCGTCCCTCTCGATCTGCCGCAACCGCCCGACGGCGTCCTTCCACGCGGGTCCGGTACTACAGCGGTGGTTGACGACCATACCAGGTGCGGAGGTGTCGCCAAGACAATCGAAATCGTGGCGGACGACGAAGGGTGTACGTACCTATATAGGCTAATGTTATTACGACCAACCCTAAATCGTGTATTATGTGCAGTGCGACGAGGACGGCCGAGACGGTAGACCGAAATCGAGGCGAGAGACGGCGATTAAATAATAATAATAATAATAATAATAGTGGATAGTAAAACGAGACGTATCTACGCGACCAATCGTGCGAACACAACACCTCCTACTCCGGCCGAGTGGCGATCGAAATAATACATTATATATTTTTATAATATATTAGATATGATTACAATATTGTGTAGTAATGGTAATAACAATAATGAGCACAGCGGCGACGTTGCCGTGGCAACGAAGATTCGACCACGATGACGTCCGCGCGAAAAGCTCACCACCCGACGAGGTGAAACCAGTTGTGCGGCAGCTCCCACTCCGGGACGGTTGCCACCGACCAATACGCGGCCGACAGGACTGTGTCCGTTTTTTTACGTGTGTGTAATACGAAATCATAATAAATAATAATGTATGTACAATAGTCGTGTGCGCGTGCATAATATAATATTATTATAAACAGTATGGCTGCGGCCGATCCGGTTGTCAACCGGTACATCGATCTCTGCGGTCAGGTGGAGGCTCGCTGACGCCCCCGCCGTTCTTGGGTATTGGTATACTCATTTATACGTATTCCGCAAGTTAAATTGAGAATATTTTAAAGACTTCGTTGTATTGTATAATTATTGCACATGGTTTTCTTTCCGTTTTCTAATTAAAAATACGTACCTAGGTATTCACCATTTTTACGTCTGTAAATCTGACGTAAATGTTTGCAATCTGTTCCTTATAAATTAATATTTGTAACGGTGAAATTAGTTCTATAAATGTTAAAAATAATGAAATATGAAAACAAATTCATTAATATAAAAGCTACAACTGGTGAAAAAAAGGGTTCGACTGTATACCTACCTGCCTACCTACCTATAAACAGAGTAATTCACCAACCATGCTCACCGCCTTTTTACTTCAATAAAGCAGTTGTTTAAAGTTTGATTTTTGGATTTTTTTAACCATACTTTGAGACAATATTCTAAACTCTTGAGATTTTTTGTGCTATACACAAGGACGTCTATTTTTCAAATGAGAAATCCCCTTACTACTGGAAATTATTTAACGGATAATTTTTCTGGAAAATGTTGACGTACCAAAATCAAAATTCATACGAGTGGTTTTGAACTACAGGTACCTACTAAGGATAACAAGTCCATGATAATGGGTTTAGATGATATGGAGGATATGATGAAATGAAACTTGTAGGAACTAATATTAATCTATAATAGGCCAAATCTAATACATAGGTACTAGATCCTACATTACGTCTATTTTACATTTGTGTAGTAAAACCATTTTTTAGGACTATTAAGTTTCGTATAAACATTTCAATAACTCAGAAACTACTCGTTCAATGTTTTAATTAGGTACATCAACGATTTTAAAAAAAAAACCACTAAATGATTTATAATAAAAAAGAAGGGTTCTCATTTTAAAAATAGAAGTTTGTATCTCCGAATACTTTAAACCTCAAGAATTTGGGAAATGTTCTTTAATAGCACAGAATATTTAGCAATTCTAAAAATTAGAAATTAAATAAAATCATTACTAAAGGAAAAATGTGGGTGAGCATGCTTATAGTGAATCACACTGTAAAGTCATTAAGTAGATTACTGTATAAATGGATATATTCAACTTGAATTCCATCTTAAATGGTATATGAAAAACAATTATTAGCGAATAATACTGTTGAATCAGTCTCTGATTGTGAGTACCTACTGTGAGTACTAGCTGTTAATAACATTACCTAGATTGGTTAAACTAGATTTTCAAACAAATCGAATATATTGATAAGTCAGCACTTGCACTGTCTGTGAATAAGATTGTGGTATAAATAGCCACAAATTAGTTCAAATATTTTGAAAATGATAATATAACTATAAATAAGTGGACATTTTAAGTCTCTACAACAAACTACTAAAATAATAACTATATTATTATTATTATTATTTTTAGGGGTAACTAAAATCGCTTGATGAAAAATCGTCATTTTTCGTTTTAATATTCAATGACTTCAAAATTATATTTTCAGACAACCATAAACAATTACTGTGGCCACTTTACTCTATATTTTTTCTTTAATTCCAGTAAGAATAATATTTACGGCTATCTTGCATTACATTTTCTAGCTTTATGCATGTTTAAACTGAACATTTTATGGTTTATAGCAATATACATAAAATTATTTCCAAACTTTTGTAATTTAGACAAATTATTTGTTAGAAAAACCATATTATTATCTGCCATAAAAATACTATTATATATATACGCTTGTAAATAATATATTATTGTTTCTTAATAAATATTCTATATTATTTATTAATTATTATACGAACGTACACCTAACATAATATATTATAATTCTTGAATTCGATAAAATGACAATTAAAATGTTTTTTATAGAATTAGATATAAAAAATATTATTAATTAATTACTATTGCAACTTCGCTAACATGAAATTTATTATTTGCTCAAAGGGTTCTCCTATATATAGTAGTTGATAGATAACTTAAGTCACGATTTTATAATAAATTTATTAGCTTAAGCTTAAAAATTATTTTAATACGTTTTTCGTGCAGATTCATAATTAGATAAATTATTATTTTATTAACTTTTACAATGAGAATACAAATGTAAAACGTATTTGAGAAAATATTAAAAATTATATCATGCAGGTTTCGAGGTGATTTGGCGATCTAAACATTAGAAATAGGTACAATTAAATTGATTTCATACGGTTAGATGAAATCGTATTTTACAGCTATAGCTCCCGTGAAAAATAAAATTCCAAACAAAGTACGAACAGAGATATACGAACGATATCGCGAGTGGTATAACATAATAGGCGTATATATCATATCCATACAATACAATACATACATTCACATATATTTTATCCATACAATTATATAATATATATTATACTCCCGTACATGCGTATATTCTGTATACGTATATATATATACATAAATATGAAGTTGAAGTATATGCACCTATACTGTATAATATGTGGTGAATTTACAGCGGCAAGTAGAGTGCAAATATCTTTAAAACAATAATTTCACGCTCTCGACTGCCACTACCTATATATAATATAAATATATATATATGTATATATAGCCAACACGCACTGGTTTGACGCCGCAGGGTAAACCACCCGAGTTAATGCAAATTCGCCGTTTTCCATTCGAACAACGGCGGTAATGGTGAATGCCGTTTTGAAATGTTTCTCCACCGTCGTTGCAAATGTCGTAGTTCCCATGCTCGCGGGCCCGTAATCTACAGCATAGCAGCACGTTACGAAAAACTTCAGTCGGCATTTTCTTAAAAAATACATCGTATCGGCTAATGCTTTTGCTCGGTTCGCGTTTAAGACATTGTTGGAAAACATAGTTGAACGCAATTATTTCCCAAATCATAACTCGTCAGTCATCAGAGTTGTATAATATAATATTATGTAACATTAGGATTTAATATTTTTATTCAAAATTCTAAACAGTCAAATTTTAATTAGCTCGAGTTGTGCACTACGTTATATAACGTAATTATTGTCGGTGTTACCATCAAAACTTGCATTAACATTGAAATACATTAATTATCGGACAAAGTTTAAGTAGTTACGTTAACGCTGAAGGCCTAAATGTGATGTATAAAATAAAAATAAATTACTCCTACAAAGCTTGTTAACAATGAAAAATACAATAGTTATTTAATGATTTTACTTTTTTGTGTAAATGCTATGGTACGTATTATATATATATAACACCTACCAACAAAACAATAAAGCATAAACACGAGTTATTATATATTATATACTTATACTTGAGAATAGTTTACATTAAATATCAACAATTATACGTTATAGTCACACAACCATGAGCCTAAAATTGCAAAATACCTAAGTGTAGATTCTACGTGTCAAGTAAAGTTAATCAAAATAAACTGTACAAAATTAAAACTGTTAATATTGTTGTAGATAGTAAATTAAATAATTATCCATATTTTAAACAATACTAATTATACAAATTCATTCAAAAACAGAAAACATTTTAAAGATTTAACTAAATTATTTTTAGAAGTGAAAATCTTTGGCTGTCATCCTACGGAAGTAGCATCATCATAGTCAAAAATGTTCGGTGAGTTTGTACATAATATTATATTTAATGATGAAAACATAAAAAAAGTTTCCAAACGTCAAATTAAGAAGTTAAATTGAAAGTAAAAACGATGTACATACATAGGTATTATATTGGAAAGAGTTTTTTTTTTTAATTTTAAGGATGTATCCTACTTCTATAGTAAATTATCAGTATCAATAAACCTATAGGAAGGCGGCAATAGGTGCTCAATTGGGGAGACAGGTGAATTCCAGAAGGCGTGTCGTCTATATATACGGGAATGATAATTCTATTGTGCGAGACCTACAGAGGATGTGGAAATATATGTTCATACACATTACACACACACACACACAACATATTATATATATATATATACAACGATCCCGTCTATTAATTATTGTTTATTCATAATCAAACAAAGCCGCTTTTTATCCATGTACATTGTACATGTATATACACTATAGGGCATTTGGGCCACGCAAATGATACGTTTGGCGGTCGCGCGGAGACAGTCAGATCGTACTGGGGGTGGAACCGACCCTTATAGACGGGCAATGATGATGATAGTCTTAAGTAAATGGCGTCAATTTTTTGGTCAGCGAGCCCCGACCTGCTATACACACCCAACATTAGTGCGTTTTATATAACGCCCATAAAGATAAAAAAAAAATAAATAAAAAACATTGCTCTATAACCCCGACGTGCTTATGTCGTTATGTGACTTTATACCTGTAATTACTGATACACACACACACACACGCACACACACACACATGCACACATAAAACACAGATATACTCATACACGCACGTTGAACCCTGAAGCCGTGGGAAACGGGTAATGTACCACTAAATCTTCTGACACTATTATGGATCGAAAGTCGCGCGCCTATACGTATAGCACGTGTTCAAAACCATTTGCAAACGGCAATAATGTGTTCCATAACTATTAAATGGTAACATGTTATTTACTTTTTTTATGAGTTTTCTTTTCAAAAATCCAATACTATGTATTGGATTTATAATATAATATTACATCAAATAAACACATATATAGTACCCTAACATATAGGCGATATAATATATATATATTATTATATATAGGTACGGTGTGGCTCACTGCAGTGTTTGATGCAAAAATGTCTAGTGCTTTCAATGCGGCGCGTCTTCAATTACAACGGATTATATATTGAATCGTTTTCGACAGTTTATCATAAATATTAAATAACGTGGTAGAGGAAGGTACTCGTAGATCAATCGCGTGTTCGAACCTTTTATATATACTTTAAACATCGTTTACACAAATTACCCTTTTCAAAATACTGTCTGTATATAATATATCTTTTTCTGATTTCTAAAGGGTCCCGAAATTATTTGTCCAAATCATCAATTATTATATTATTATTTTTTTTTTCTCAAAAACATTTTTTCTACAATTGTCGAAAAAATCAAGTACCTACCTGTTGGTACTGGTTTTGGACGTTTATTTTTTGAGTATCATGCTATATTTAGGTACTACCTATCTACATTGTTAATATTTTATTGTTATGTATAAAATCAAATAGTGTAGGTATCTGGTATAAATAAAGATTGTGTATTATTTTTTTACAATGCTACGACAGCTTCTTTCGGCCATTGGCTGTAAAAATAAATAACTAATGAGGTTACGTATCATATTATAAGTCTGATTTGAAAAAAATTTTAAAATATTTATTATTCTCAACTATTTATTAGGATTTATCTTATTTTATAAAATTATTATATAATTAGAGTCAAGCAGAAGTTTTCAAACTGCATTACATAAAATTAAAACCTTAAATTATTCAGAAAAAAAACATTAACCACAAAAAAAATATGTGCAACAATATTACATATTTTATATTTTTTCAGTTTACTTTTGATGATCGTTAATTTAGTTAATTTGTTATTATTTTTATTTACAAAAATTATTACATAATATGTGCTGCGAAATAGAAATAAAAAATATTTATAAATAATAAACAATTCTAAGACTTTTATTTAAATTGAACCAATTTACTTTTTATAATGTTACTATAAAAAATAGATAGATAAAAAAGATCACTATAGTATTTTGGTTGTGGACAAAACTAAAAGATTTTCCTAAATAGTCGTACCTACTATTACAAGTTTGGGGACCTCTGTAAGTAGTTTATAAACTATAAAATAAAGTATTTACTATACAAATTAAAAATTATTGTTATCGGCTATATTAAGTACCTACCTTTTTTTACTACACATCGAGATACGCAAAAAATGGTTACATATCATTTGTCGTGATCGACGATTCAACGGCAATAATTCTCTAAATTAACATTTTTTACTACTGCATTCCAAAAAGTTTCAGAATTGTGTTGTAATGAGTACCTACTACTAAAAACGAACAAGTATTCGAAACGTATAATATTGTAATATAATTTTAAGAAATTATTTTTTTTAAATATTATAACTTATAAATAATAATTATTCATTAATATGGAAATACTAAAATACTTTTTAAAATATCAATTGTAATTTGGATTTATACATATTATTATATAGAAGGTAGGTACTTATTTAAATTTGTTGAGTTATAATTTCAAGACTAGTATAAAGATGATTGTTTTCAGTTAATTAGCTGCTGTTTTAATGTTTAAGGCATTTGACCCTTTGATCTTCTATACTGTAAAGTTATTAAAAACTTAAATTACTTACTAAAAAACAGAGTACCTATAACTGTAAAAGTGCATTCTGTTCGTAATTGATTGGGTAGAATTCCTTTTTATTTTTTATATGTTATGTTTATACTGTAGATACTGTATTTACTGCCGTTTGTCTTACTGTACGCAACAATAGAATAATTCTTACAAATTGGTAAATGTAATTATCATTTTAAAATATGTAACCAGCATGGGGTTGATTATTTAAAAGCGGCATAGGTACACAGAAAAAGGGTGGGAAACCGCTACTCTGGCGGTTTTTGGTCACTTATGCCGCATATGTTTAAGAACAAATTAACATTTCACTACCTCTAACACTAAAATGAACCTCCAGAGTTTATATTTATTTTAATTATAATCTTAATTTAGATACTTTGAATAATAGCAGAAAACGTGAGAAGAAAATATTGTTGAAAACTATTTAGTCATAAATAAATTAAAAAGGGATAACAATAAAACTATTTAAATGTAATATATATTATCTGCCGTTAATGCATTTTTTTAACAAAATATTAAACACTTAACATTATCTGAATAAAGAATTAAAAAAACCCTTAAAATTGAAAATTATTATTTATTACAGACTTTGTCAGATTCAACAGGTGATTCCGTTAATATATTTTCAACTGTTACAGTAATTATACGTTTTTATGTTATTTTTTGATTAATATTGGTTTATATAGATATATAGTTCTATATAACTATATTTAATAAATATTTATTGATTATATGGCTTACAAGTTCAGAGAAAATATGTTAAATATAAAACTATTTTGAGTAAAAACAAATCTAGAAATATTTAGGTACCTATTATATTTTTTTTATTATTATTATTTATTATTACTTCAAAAGCGATTGTTGTTAGTATAGTTTTAGATTAGATACTGTGGATTATAAGAAAAACAAAATAATATAATTTACAAATTTTGACTTAAGCTTATATTATGAAAAAATAAATATACCTATTTCTTCCGTGTTTTCTTTGTTGAAATGCATGATGGAGTGAGGGAGGGTTGATAAAGATTTTTAGTGGTTTAGTGTATTTTGGGAATTTCAATTCCAAATCTCAATTTGTGATTTATTGTAACATTGATATAATGAGATGGATTGTTTTCCTTGCATGTTGCGCTTGTTAGTTATTATTCTTTGGTGATGAGGAAGGGGTGGGTCAAATGATATGTCCTATTTCTCACTCGGGGAAATTAATTTATCATAATTATTTTTATATTAATACTTTATCTTCTATTTTTAAAATAAGGGGGAATTTCCATTTTAATGGATTGTCTTAAAATTTATTTTTATTATAACTTATAAGTTTTCAATTATTTTATTTTAATAAAATAGAAAAAAATCATAAATAATAATAACCATGTAATTTATAAATTACTAGGTAATTCTATTATTTCAACACCATAAGTGTTGAAAAACAAGAAAACATTAATTATTCATAAACTATATTTTTAAACAAAAGTGAAACAAATAGTTTACAAATAGATTTTAATTCATATTTATAATAAGTTATTTGCATTATTAGCAATAGATTAATATTCTCGTATAACTTTCTCTTTGTTATTTTTATATTCACCCTCATAACTCATAAACTATAAAGTCATAAGTACTCTAAATTAATGTATATAATATCATTATAGTTGTAGACATGCAGTATATATGAATCATTATGTTTTAATAAGAGCACTGTAGCAGAGTAAAAATATTTCTCAGAAATCTTAAATCTAAATAATTAGTAAATATGTACTACATTTATTCAAAATTCAAATTCAAATGAAATAAATATCATTATTATATGTATATATTATAGGTTAGGTAAGTTCGTCAACATTATTAGTATAAATATGATTTATTTATGATTTGTGTATCTACAACACCAATTAAAATGTCTTAACCAACATTTTCTTTTGATTTTATTTACGAACATGAATATAAATTATTTATAATGGATTAACATTACTCAATATCCATAAAAGAGAAAATATTATATTATATACATGGACCTATATAGTATAATATTATATATTATTTCCTCGTGTAGCACAAAACAAATTATTGAAACAGAGTATAGCAAAATATATTACAGCTGCTGTAAAATAGATCAAATTTTAAATTGGAATGTTTAGTCTAGGTACTATAGCTGATCATCAATAGATAGGTACTACATTAACCAATATAGGTATAGGTACTACAATTGTATTGTTTGCTTGTGTTCGGATCGAAGTAATGCACTTCTTAAAATATTTGTCAGTATTGTACGTAATTGGTTAAAACAACTAAAATCGTTTTTAAAATTAATATTGTGCTCTTGCATATTTTTCATTACCTATAGTAGTATACACATGCGTTTGTTGTAAACATAGCACAGTGGCGATACGCACATCCTAAAAACACGAGTATGTAAATTATTTTAGTATATATTTTTTTTTTTTTTTTTTAATAATTATTCTTTGTGAACTGAGGGTTATTTGTATTGATTTGTATTTGTATAGGACGATTGAATTCGAACGTAAGCCGCATTTGGTATCTCAATCAGAGGATCCATTAAAAACTCATATATATTGACAATAATACAATTCTAGCCGTTTTAATGGTAATTGGTAAATGGAGAATAATGTGAACACCTGTAAAAAAAATAAAACGTCTGTACCTTTTCGGGAATAACGTCTGAGAAAAAAATATGTGCAGTGCACATTATATTCGATATAGATACCTGTCTAAATTCAGAATAATAATATAGATTGAAATTATTTTTTGTTATTTTTATACATAATATATCATTTTTGGTTAAAAGCTAAACAATTTCAAATAAAAACATAGGTACAGAACACAGTTATTAAAAGATTATTTTCCATTTAACTGAGTTTGTTGAAACGTGGATACTTGCTGTGCTTGCTAATTTAACTTCACATAACTATTCAAAGGTCAAAATATAACTAAAAAAAAAAAAACAAAAATAAATTGTGAATGATGGATTTTTAAAGGTACCACAGTATTTCAATATCTTTCTCATTCAATTATAAACAATACATGACATACCATGATAATGGTCGTACCCAAAAACTGTTTTTTCGATATCTCATTCTATTTTAGATGTCGACATCGATTTAATTACTAAAGTAATTAAAAACCAATAACTACAATATTAATCATAAATACTTTAATCGAAAATTAATTCCCCCAAAAAATTCATCGTTCCTCAAAGCTATTATTTTGTCATATATTTACTCATGATTTTTAAGAATCTTTCACGCCGGGCGTGTCATGCATTTTCAATTAAATTGTCTGACCTGAGATCATCATCAAAGTTTGTACGGAACAACC
The DNA here is from genome assembly GCA_949089665.1 of Macrosiphum euphorbiae. Lineage (NCBI taxonomy): Eukaryota > Metazoa > Arthropoda > Insecta > Hemiptera > Aphididae > Macrosiphum > Macrosiphum euphorbiae. The sequence goes on along the minus strand of CARXXK010000003.1, from coordinate 44,155,579 downwards.
TAAAACACTATACCTATATTTCTATAGTTTTAATTTATGTCGTTAAATATAATAACAATGACAGTAAAACACAAATAAGTCTTATGTGATTTACGAGTTATTTTAATTATCGTTGTAGGTACATTGTAAAGTATACAAGACTAGAACAACTCATTTGTGAGTAATATGAGTCGTTCAAAATACTTTATAGTGCGTTGTTTATTCGACACTTAAATGAATAACCTTATACAAATGTTGGAAATTATATATTTATATATTTGTAATTTATGAATATAATTTACACAATGACAATTTATACACTATATACTGTATAGATTTACTAATATACCTACTACAATTATTTACTACATACATATTTTATTATATTATTTACTACATTGGTAACTATACCTAAAATGTTGTAGAAAAATATTGTTTCATTGTTAATATTTAGACTTAATAGGTATAGTTAAGAAATTACGAAATATTATATTACTTTATGTGTAATTTTAAAAGTAGGTATTTTATAAGTCAATACAATTTGATACATTTAATTTAATTTTTAAATTGTTTTAACGATTGTAGTTTGGAGTCGACACAAATACTAAATAGTAAAAACTATTACCAGTTCATAAAATGATATTTAAATTGCATTTATATACATACTAAATCATGGAAGCGTGATATATATATATAACCTATACCTAATTAACCTGTAGTTTCTTCAAACTTTAAACTCATGTATTTCGAAATTTGGTTGTAACTTAACTTTTGTGCTTTTAAAGATGATGAATACAAGGTATATGTTCTGTGAACAATTTAAGTGTCGTTACTCTGCACTTATTTTTATATAATTTTATCTCGTTGCAAAATAATATATTTTTTACAATTTGTTATCGTTTTCATTCATTGTGATTTTACTTTTTTAAATGAAAAGATACACTTTTAATTTCATATTCCAAAGCAAAATATATTTTGGATAATACATAAAAATCAAATTTTGAAATAGTAGTTAATAAGTTATAACTTATAACTACTTTTAAGTATTTTCATCTTAAATGATCTGGGCCACAACTCACAAGAGCGTAGATAACCCGCAAAATGTCAGTCAGGTACTCCACTCCTCTATACTTAAAATACTTATAAGTTATAACTCATAAACTACTCGATATAAATATGATTGTATATATCTATGTATTCCACTTAATGTTCTGCTGCGGAATATGAAACTAAAAGTGTATATTGACAGTTGTTATTCAAAAAAGTAAGACACTTACAAAAATAATAACGATAGAAAGTTGTGATAATATAAATTTTGATTTGAAATGACATAAAATTATATAATAATAACATTTTCAAAAAAGTTAAGACTTTTTAAATTATGAGTGGAGACATTAGTTTAATTTTATATTAATTTAATTAACTTCTGCATAATAATTATAAGATCTAATATTCTAATGTGTATTTGTATTTGGTACAAATAAATTCGTTGTATTTTTATTTTAATCATTTTGTCGTTACAATCTTAATTTTCTTAGAATCGATTATCGGTCGATAATTGGTCGTTATAATCGTTTAATTTTATTTTTTATAACAGACGTGTACTGTTTAGCAGCGTATAATTCTGCAATCATGGAAGATACGAAAACCAAACTTTTAATTTATTCTAAGTATTATTCAGTAGAATAATACAATAAGCAAAAAACCCATGGTATAAATACTAAATTTTTTGGTGTTATACACGATTGACTTTTAAAAATATTAATTTTTGATAAAAAATAATTTGCACATTGCTGGTTTAATTGCGTATGTTAGTTGATAGAACACTTAAATAGCTTTAAGATAGAACAAAAATTACTTGAAAATTTTGAATAGTTTTGAAGATACATAAAAAAATGTGTGATAGGTTTGGTTTTGATAAAAAAAAGTTAACTGCCCATAACTTTATAAATTAAAAAGTTAGACCCACTCTTTAAAGGGTATTTCTTCATAATTTTGGTTATACTTTCATATGACGTATTGACGTCGGCCGGTCACTTCCCCCGGAACACATTGTATAATAAATTAATAAACAATTAAATCTCGCACAATAACCGTTTTCGTGTACGTTTATTATTATTATTAACAATCATCTATCGTGATCGTCACATACATATCTAAAATCCTTTCTGTAAACAGTAGAGAACTACCTATATATATATTTACTTAATAATATTATTATACCTATGTACCACAATCTGCCCGCGTGCGGTCGAACCACTGAGAAATACAATATTACCATTATCCTCTCTGCGGGTCGTTATGAACATTTTTTTTTTGTTCCCGTTATATTTTTAGTTTCAATAATTTTTTAATTGGTCCATAAAAACCACGCGGCCTCAAAGATTTATTGTATTCGGCGCTGGTATTGCGTGCGTTTAAATTGGTTTCTAGCCCGGTAAAATTTATTCATGAAACATACCGTATAAACGCGTTTGGCTGCCGATGAGATACGTATGCATGTGTGTTTTTACAATGCATTATATAACTTAATATATGTATATATATTATATACACACACACACCTGCTATATGAATGCAATTCCGAAGGTTGTAAACCCATTATCAGCGTAGGTATATACTAATGGTATACATATTATACATATATATATATTATATATAGGTACATTGGTATTAGGTACCTATAGTACGAGTACGAATTTTTTTCATTTCATTTAATTTTTCTACCTTTAAACTACGTCTGTCTGAACGTCTGTCTGTTGGTTCTTATGTGTATTTAAATTAAAATTAAATACCTAGGCATACGGAAATTGGTACAAATCATACAAATCGACTGTGCAGCAGCAAGCGTTATATTATATATTATTTATGTTTAGGGGTTGTAACCACAACGTTATGTGGTGTTGTGATCTCCCAGACTATATAGTTGTCTTCGATCGATTATGATAGAATTGCATACCACCGTAGAAATTATTTTTTTTTAAAGCTTTAGTAGGTGTGATAAGAAGTATGGATAATAAATACTAACGTTTGTGTATAAATCCAAAATGAATTAAAACAATTTTATACAAATATAGGTGTCATCCAAATTAATAAATCGACTTTCCTAATGAATTCGCGAAAAAGTACATTTGCCTAATAATATTTATATATTATAAATGTATACTCAAAAATAATATAGTAACATTAGTAATTTTATTTTAAACTTATATTGATAGTAGTATCAGACAGTGTACAAACGACTTAAAAATAACATTTTATTATCAAGACAATAATATAATATGAATTATGCGTGAATATGAAATACTTTGTTGTGGCTATACCTATTGATAAATTGAAATAAAAAATTGATAATTTTTTATACCTTGAGCAATGGTTTTCATCAGGGCTTGAAACCGGTAACCGATTTTTCCCGGTAACCGGTTACCATGAGTACTTTTTGGACTGGTATCCGCTTCCCGGTTCTCGAGTTTCAATTTTGAGAAGCGGTTATCAATTACCGGTAATCACGGAATTTGATAAAGGGGGAAATCTATAACGGTAACCGTTTATTTTTAGAACCGGTTAATTAATCGGAAGTATACAAAACCGTAAATCTCAAACCAATTAACTTAAAAATAATTTTTTTTTAATTATATTGAATATTCTAAATAGAAGAAAATAATATTTATAAAATACTAAAATAGATTATTTTAGAACTACTAAGTATTAAAATTTAAAAATACCAAAACAAGCGTGTTTGATTGCGGAATCGTATCGGCGCACCAACAAAAGATTCTCAGTAGTCAGTACCTATGATATAGGTACTGAATACTGATACGAATGGTAGAAACATCGACGAATGCGGGCTGATACATATAATATATATAATAGTATATAACTCTTGCATGTACGATATTGTACCAAGTACTAGGTAATAGGTAGGTTATATAACTTATAATCAGGGACTGTTTTAATATTCATTATTTAATAATAAGTTCTTTACATTAGTTCGTAATAATAGTAATACTGAACAAAACTGTGTAGTACTATTCTAAACATGTTAAGTTTGATGAAAAAAATAGAGTAGGTATTAAAAAAAAAAAAAAAAAAAAACGGTTTTGTGAGGTAACCGGTAATTTTGAAGATTTAAAACCGCTTCCAAATAGATAACCGGTAATCCCATTTATAAAATTTATTTCGGTAAGCGGGAAATGATTATCATTATTTCTAAAAACCTCGATAACCGGTAACCGGTTCCAAAAAATTTTCCGGGTCCTGCCGGACCCGGTAACCTATTTCTTCAGGAGCGGTTTCAAGCCCTGGTTTTCATAAAATATTTACAATAGGTACGTGTATCGATTTAAAACTATAAATTAAATTTTTCGAGTATATGCGATAACGTTTACACAAAAAATCGAGAGAAATATTGTGCGTATATAGCCATATAGGTATTGATCAATTTTATGCTACTTATAAACCTTCGGCTGTTTCTTAAAATATTTACATGATTACTTGAGTACACTGTATTTACTATATTTTCATAAAGTTTTGGTACTCCGTTGCGTTTCATAAACTGCCAGAGGCTGTACACAGTACATATTATACACACATGACACATATATATCTATATTTTTACGCATACATTATACGATTTGTTACGCACCTCTAAATATGTGTTATGTGTATTGACTATTGACTGCGTCGAGACTGAGTATAGGAATTTCTTGGCATACCGTTCAATCTTAATCATACTGAACGCTAAAGACTATACATTTTCAATGGCGTGCACTTAAACAAACATTTAAATGGCACGAATAGTATATGATTTAGGAATAGGAATTCCAATCATTATATTGTTTTACACAAATAGCTATATAGGTATATGTGTTTACTTTAACCATTATTACGTGTCGTACTCATTTCCATGAACATTTTTTAAGATTCAATTAATTTTTTTTTCTTATTTATTTAATTTTGTTATTTTAGAATAGAACAAAATAAATCATTCTATATCATTATTACTGTGCACGTGTAACAGTTGTCAATTATTTAACGAGATTTTTCTTGTTACAGTATATGTATAGGTACAAAAAGAACAAAGCCTATTTAATTTGTATGTTACATTCTAACTTATATACCTATGACATTTAATACATTTTATAAGGCCTACAGTTTTAAATATTTTTTGTAAATAAAAGTTTACTGCTTAGTACTTATAGTAAGTATGTAGAAGTACAGTATACCTAATAGTTATTTATTAATGTGTTGTGTATATCATATTATATTCTTATCATAATGGTGTCAAAACAGTTGTATTATCTAATAAGATATTGAATGAGTATATTATATTATGCCTATTTTAAAATCTCACAACACAATTATACACATCGTACCACCGTGAGCTAACATATATTATTTGATTCATAGACCATATTTTGGAGAAATATGTATATAGTTCACGCATAGTCATTTATGGCCAACTATCCATTCTACATCATAATATCAGTGGTGGTCAAATGATTTTGTCAATGGGGGAGGGGGGAATAATGGCTCATTTTTTAACATGCTTTATTAAAATATTTGATTATTAAAAATATAATTTCTGGTCATCAGCTCTTAAACATTGAAAAAAAGGTCATGGGGGAATCTATCTCCCACCATTTGACCGCATCATATTATCAAATTGCTTATATACCTACACTATGTGTTATGTGTTTTTTTTTTTAACGAAGAATATTAATATAATTATTGTGCATCATATATTATTATTACCTACAGTAAATATGGAATATCTTAAAGCGGGGTATAAGATATTCCAATAAACTAAATAATAATAACATATAATAAGGTAACTCCCTTTTATACTTGTACTTATAATATGGCTATATCGTAACTAATGTCCTGGAACGCACGCATTTCTGTCGATCCGAGGAGACGGCTTATAATTTATGGACCGCCGTTGAAATCGCCAGCCGGCTGGCGACGGCGGTGGCAACGGCGGCTTATCATCGATAAATCATCCATACCTCGGACAATATAATGTGCGATAGTAAATTACCGTTGGACGGGCGTCGAGGGGGAGTTGGGGAAGTGTGCGCGAGGAGGGATATAGCCGCCGAGAGAGATTGATACGTGAAGTATTCGGATCATCGGTTCTTGTGTAGTTATTTTTTTTCCATGTTACATTATGCGCCAAGATTATAATAAAGAACAATTTGAATATTTTAAAACCATAATGTCTGACCCGAGGGCACGCGTCCTGCACCTTGACGTGGTCTCGTAATTAGAAATTTAGACTGTTGTTTGAAACAAGAGAGCGACGACAGAGACGGAGATAGTGTTTGCAGCGAAGGGGAACAGGGTGAAAAAAACACCGAAAGAAAATGACGACGGCTCGTATTATATATATATATATATATAATATATTAATATGTATAGTATATGCACATGTATATATACATTTTTTCCGAGATAATATTGTTATTAAGATTTTTCGTTGCGGTTCCAGGCACGGCGATAAATTCATTCTGTCGGTTGTAAATTAAAACTCCATTTTTCTAGATAGGTATAAAACGCGCGCGTAACCTGACCCTATGATGGACCTACTTTTTTTCATATATTTTTTCCAATTTAACTCACCGCCCGCGTTACTTTTGTTTTATTTATATTAATCGTTTATGTCTTCCTGCTATAAATATATCTGCTGCTCTCATACCTAATTTCCACTTGGCAACGAGTTTTTTTCTCGTTTCATATGTTGATAAATGTGAGATTGTCTACATGTATATATGTGCCACTATATGGATGTTCATTTACCTATGTTAATTTCTGTAACCCCACAAACGAGCGCGGAAAACAAAATTTCAAACAAACATCACGAAAAGGTATAATGATACGACGAGCGTTATTATTTCTTCCATAGCCACCCACGTACGTGATGGGAAAAATTAAATATATTTCCTTCTCCGCTGTCATTTCATAATCAACAATATACTACAACATATATTATAATATTATAAATACCAATATATATTTTTTTCTGGTCATTAATATTCCACACGAATCATATATTATGCTTACTTAAATGATTTTTCGTTTAAAAAGAAATACATCGGTTTACAGTATTATATATTTTAGATAGGTTTTGAATTATTATGCAAACCAACTTTAAAGTGTGGACTGCATAATATTATTATTTGATAATATTGGCGTATCAATTACAAGAACATTCGAGGACTTCGAGCCATAAAATTGTTTATAAAAATAAATTTTCTGACCGCGGCGTTTCCACCAACGTCGTGTCGCTTCCACCACCATCGTTCAGGCGTTCAAACATATTATTTTTATGATATACAACAGCTCTATAGCAGCGGGCAATGTCCACTGCGGGAGGTCGGAAGCGACAAACCTCCCGCAGTCGCCGACTCAACAGGGGCTCCTCGGGTCTGTCCGGCCGACAAACGGACTGTATGCATTCAAATTGTCGACAGTAGTAAACGGGTGTTTTTCTGCTACCGTGTGACTGCGACGCTATGGCGACGGTACAATATATTAACATATTATTATTATCATATCGGTGCACCAACGGCTGAGGCCCCCCGTGGAAAGTGAACCCGGCACGTGCCACCGAAAATTCAAATGAGAATGCGCGTTATTGTTGTGTATATATAATATGCTAACTTTACTGGAGTCCACTCTCGAGCAATTATAAGAGCTTTCCTATATTTGGATAATTTATTTGCCAAACTGATTTCGGAATCGTTCGTAAAATCACATATCAATAATAAAGCATTTATATTTTACACGTGTATAGGTGAATTTTTACATCAAAATATTAATGTGCTTGCTGCAAATAATATAGTGCCCTACGTATGCACACCGAATTTGTTAACCCACCCTAAAACGGACTGTTTTAATAAAACATGAAATTTAATATGTAAATAATTGTTATTTGTACTTACAGTAAGTAATTAATTTCGTGACGAACAAAATATTATATCATAAGCACTTTTATTAGACACTGATGTCCAGTGGCAATCGAGTCACACGATCACCACCCACTGACCCTTTTTCTGTCTTCACACATTATTATTTATACATCAAGTCTAAATCCTTCTATGGGTAATATCGATGTTAAGTTTAACCTAGTTGCATTGTACTTATTTAGTATGCTTAAAATTATATTAATTGTTATTTTATTACATAATTGTTATCTTAACTTAATTTACGGGGTGCCGCCATTGGGTGACTTCCCCCTCCTGTTTACCAAAAATCATCCCATTTACTTATTGTATCACTTGTAAATACAGATTGTAAATATATTATGTTTGTTCAATAAAAAAAAAAAAAAATAAAAAAATAAAAAAAAAAAAACTTAATTTGATTGAACGTATGTCTCTACGTTGTTACTTATAAATTGTTGAATATTGTATGCTTTATTTTGGTATTTTACATTTACATGTTACATATGATTTTGTTGTCATTTATCGCGTTCCTATTACTGTCTGTTTTGCATGCAGATTTAGCCAGCTGTTGTAATGGTAAATTACGATTGGCTGGTAGTTAAATTGCGGGCTTGTGATAGCCATAGTATGTACGGATGGCCTGTCACAATAGTATATATTAGGGGCATAGGGAGTATGCGTATTGACAAGTACCTAGTTATACATTTTATTTCATATATTAAAATATATAAGTAAAGTTCTATATTTTTGACGTTTCGGTACCAATAGATAAAATACATTTGTTATATCACTTTATTTCATGGAAATATTTTTAAACAAAAATATTATTTAAAATAATTTTATCATAAACAGCACGATATAAGAAGAAAAATTTGAGATATTTTATAGCACTTAGGTATAGATTGTAATCGTATTGGTTCTAATCAACAAAACCTAATGAGTTATCAGTTATGAGATATTATTGAAATGTGATTTGAAAAATAATTAAATAATTTGAATATAATATATAATATTAATTTTCTTGAATCATTTAAACCAGTGAAGGGTCAAACATCTTTCGTCTGTGGACCACAAAAGTAAATTGTTGTACTCGTGTAGATCACCAATAGGCCATAATCGAAAAAAAAGAAAATTTTATATTTTTACATATTTTGTATTAACTAAAAAATGGCCATGGGCAGATCGGAAATCACTAGTAAAACGAAAACTGATTCCTATTTTATACAAATCAAAGGAATCCAGAAAGAATTTATAATTTACGTAAGGTCAATAAATATTAAAGGTAGGTACACATAATAATTGTTACAATTTATAAAGATACCTAAATTAACATTTATAATAATAGACATTCTCTATATTAACTACATGAATACTAAATAAAGTAATAATTATTGAAAATGTATAATTGACAATATTTATTGTATTGGTAGCTTGATATACCACATACTATAACTAATTAAATTGTATCTGCAAAGAAAATTAATTTGTATTCATACATGCACGACATCTTGATTAAAACCGTCTAGGTATCTACTTATTTATTATATTATATTATTGTTATGTTTGATAATAGCTATATTTTTTAATTGGACTCTGTAACATAATATGTATAAGAAAATACAATCATATTTTTAACCATTTTTTCTATAACTTTATATATTATCGTAACCACTTTTTATGAATGACTGGCAATGAGCAGAAGTATATTATAACTCTATGCTTTATTATTATTACAGATCCAAAACTGAAATAGTTTATGCGATGACTTTAATTGGAACGCTCGTGGTATCATTACCTAACGTATAAAATAGATTGGCAATAATATTTTACTATTATTATTATTATAAATAAATTGTATTTATATGATACACCAACAGAAACAATAGATATAGGTAGTAGATTAGTATGTGCATTATGTTTACAATTTTCATAATGAATAATGTTGATATTAAAAATTTAAATATATGTTATTTTCCATAAACTTAAGCTAAGTCTAGTGTAAGTATACAAAATGTATAATATTATAGAAAGGTATCTATATAGATAAATGGGTAGGTGGTAGGTATCTATATAGGTAAGTGTCTACTTGTGTATTATGTTTCATAATTTTATTAATGTAATTATTTTTCTCCACGTGATGACACTATGCTGGGCTGTTATTTCCTTTCCCCATCTAGTATTATACTCTTTTAATTTCGTAGCACTGACTGATGAAAATAATATGATGTGTTTTACATGTGGAATTAAAGGATTGGGCGTTGCTGTGGTAATCACGTGGGCTGATGATAGGAGGAAAGGAAACGGGTTTAAGGAATTTAACGTAAAACACGCGTGTCGTCTGTCAAATTTAACTGCTGTGGTATACACCTCTAATGACCTCAAGGCAACCAACCAAAATGGTCTATCAAAGCCAATAATCTGGCAATAACCTAAAAAAAATTATAATAATTATAATGTAAATTACACATAAAAACATACGGACAATAAATAAAAACGTAATTTCACTTTAGTCATATCTGTCAGCGTATCATGTTAAACTTTGTATAACTTATTTTTTATGTCAAATTAATGTAAATTCTGTAATTGCATTGATAAAAATGTTAATATTATAATATAAATAAAATATATAGAATCATGTCTCTTCTATAATTAACTAATGTTGAAAATCTATATACTAAAGTTTAATGAAATATAATGATTGTAATTTGATCTACCCTTATATATTATGTATCTAATATTATTTCTTAGATATTTTTATTAAGTCCCTAGAATATAATAGAAAGTGCTTTATAACATTCGAAATCATATAAACAATTTAACTTAGTAAACTATAGGTATTATAAAATACATATTACAATTAGAATATATAGCCATATAGGTTACATTTTATTAGCAAGCCAATTTGTAATAGACTATAACTTAGGTATAATATAATGTTATGTCCATAGGTATATAGGTACATCCATTACATCGACTTCACTATTACACTTTAAAAATAGTTTGATATACCATCTATCTTTTGTTAATCTTCTTTATTTTATGGGACCTCATGAAATTTTTAATAATCGGTTTATAGATTTTATACAACTTTCCTTAATACGTTTTTGTCAACCGATTTTTTTGAATCTATATAATAACTAATTCAATTAGCCTAATTACGTATTGTATTAATTTTATCATCAGTATTTATATTCGCAGCTTTCAGTTATATATCTATAATACTATAATATAATGTTTATATAATGTATACCTAGTATGGGTTTTTACTTTTTTTTTTTATTATATTTTATCAAACAAATAATAATAATTACTACGAAGAAATGCTGCTTTGATTAGTTAGTTATTTAATTTAAATATAAGTAAGCACGATAATAATTTTATTTTTATTTATACTCCGGATAAGAATTAAAAATTAATTTCGTCAATAACTTGATATTTTTGTTTACATGGTTTCATAGAAGTTACGCAAGATGTGCCGTAAAGAAAAGGTAATCTCTACGGCTCTTCGTTTAGGTATTCTATTATGTACCTATTATGCAGTATTATAGTATTATTATTTTAGTATTAAAACCTATTTTAGATTCTGAGTGAAACGATGAATGTATTGATTCTACAATGATGTGTGTTTTTTTTTTTTATTTTATTTTTTTTTTTATTTTTGTGTCTGTCATCACGTTTTAGGACAGTAAAAGTGCTTGGATTTTCTTCATCAGTAGCTTTTCTGATAGGAAAGTGAATCTAGTTGGTACTTTGGGGGGTCAAAAGTATAAATTTCCCAGTAGTTTTCACAAGCGCCGGGAAAAACAACATAAAAATTAAGGAAAAACGGGAATTTTTACGCAAAATTGGTTTTCCAAAAAATCGATTTTGGTTTTTGGTGTAACTCTGAAACAAATGAACGTATATACATGAAATTTTCACTGGTTGTTTATATTTGCATTTTCTATACACGATAACATTTTCAAAATATTTTGATTTATTTTGAACTGTTTAGGGACATTTTCATTTTCCATTTTTTTTTTAGTTTTTTTTCTAAAAATATCAATAAAATTTTATTTGTTGGTTGCGAAAGCTTGAAAATTTAATAGAAGGATCCTAATATATTGTTTCAAAGGCAGATGAAAAATATTAAAAATCCTTAGTCACAATTTTTTTTTATAAGCATTTAAAGTTCAAAAATTGACAAAATATGGAAAAATCACGAAAATTAGCAAATTATTTTGAGTTAAGAATTCGTAAAAATTTTTCTTTTTAAATCTAAGATTTGAAAATTAAACACAAGATTCCTTATAAGATCATCTACCTTTATCAAAAGAAAAATGTCTATAAGATAGTCAAATTAAATTTTTATGAGCGTTTGAAATTCAAATTTTTACAACATTGAATATTCACTCGATTTCCCATGTAGCGATTTCCTTATTTTGTTGTAATTCAAAAACGAATAACTGTAGATACATGAAAATTTCACTGAATGTTTATATTAGCATTTCCTATACACCATACAATTTTGAAAATATTTTGACTCTTTTTGAGCTGTTTATGGACATTTACAGCTTTCAATTTTTTTTAGTTTTTTTTTCTATAAATATCAATAAAGTTTTATCTATTGGGCCAAAAAGTGTAAAAATTTAATACAAGGCTCCTGATATATTGTTACAATAGCAGTTGAAAAATATTAAAAATACATAGGCACAGTTTTTTTTTATAAGCATTTAAAGATCAAATTTTAACAAAATTTATCAAAATCTCGAAAATTATCAATCATTGAAATTAATAAATTATAAAATGTTCAGTTTTTATAGCTAAGGATTGCAAATTTAAAACAAAGGTTCTCATAAATAGTTCATACTGTAACCAAAAAATCTAAAAAATATATGAACACAGTTATTTTTTACAGACATTTTAAATTCAAATTTGGACGAAATTACATATTAAAAAACCTAGAATAACTATTTTAGTTATTTTGTTGTGATTGAATAATATTATTCGTGGGTACTTGAAACTTCTAAAGTGTACTATTATATATCTATGATAGTATCACGGTTTTTGTTGATATATAACGCGTTATAAGTACCTAATGGACATTGTGATATGATTAATTTGGAATTTATTATAAGTACCTATTATAGGTCAATTTTTTGTTTAATACCATAGATATGTATATAATATGTCTTATACATAGACTGACATACCGTCTCCGCTCAGAATCGTTTTTCTTATACAATGATATTATATCGTTGAATTCAAATTTAATATCATCCATTATACAGTGACCCACTTGTAACCTACTGTACAGCAGAGCGACACCCACTTGCCCACCTTTTTTTATTTATATATATATATATATTAACTCGACTAAAACATATTATACAGTTCACTTTACTATATATTAGGGTTTTTGATAAGATTATACTATATAGATATACTGTGTGTCCGTAAAAACAGGGACAGTGGAACTTTATAAACTTAAACCACCAATAGGTATTATTCAATACCCTATACATTATATTTTAATTCTATTTGAGGGACACAAAACTAGACTATTGCCTGCTATGGGATCATCAATCTCCCGCAGACAGAATTCTAAAATATGTGTAGTTCACCTACTGAGTAATAATTTAGGTACCTAACTGAGTGTAACCAGTTTTCGCAGACACACGGTATATTTTACAACTAATTAAAATATTTTATTTTTTATCTAATATCAATATCTACCAACGGTTTTGAAAAAGCCATATGTACGAGGAGGACGACATCCCTTAGTTGTAAAATATTATGATATACAGTGAACAATAATACAATATAGATATTAATTTATTGTATATATATACTTATATCGTTAAAAAAAAAAACAACACACGTGATAATTCTATTCGTCATATTTTGCCCGAACAATCACTTATCATCGTTTATATTCAATCATTTTAATTCGTCCATCAGACCACATGTATATTTAAGTACCTATGAGTATACCAATAGCTTCAGATTATATTATTTCGTCAAGTCACTCGGGTAATGGACAACATTATTTTTCCGTACATGCACACTCAAACAGCCGTCAAGAGACAGTATAATGTATAATAATTATTATTATTTAACTCGTTTTGTTTCGAACAGACGAAACGTTTCCCCCCGTTCGGAAATTATGTAGGTACCGTAACGAGTATTATACGATGAAAGATAATATGTATATATATTATTATAATATAGCATTACACTATACGCAATACTTACAGAGTGCTACGTTAACGCGCGAGTTAAAACATCATTAACGTAAATTAGATTTAGAATTGGCCTTATTTTACACACATAGGTATATAAATACGAAAACGAATAGTGTTTATATTATTATCATGTAAAATCCGCTTGTGAATTATTACACAATACAATAATAATATATGTTGAGAGAGTTTTACCGTAATATTGGCGTTATACTAAATTATCCAATTGCAGTTGGTGTGGAATAAAAAAAAAATTTTAACAAGCGTGAGAAAATCAATCAAAATGTGTAAACATTGTTTTTACTCGAAAAAAGCATAAAATGGAAAAAAGAAATCCAATTCCGTGTCTTTTTGTAGGTCGTATTTTGTATAGTCTTAACTAATATTGCATGTAGTGTATAGAGTATAGGTACGCAATTATAATAACACATATTAAACGAAAACTGGACCAGAATCGATTTGGGATCGAGTTGTTTTCAATTAACAAGTCGTTGGCTACGAAGGTAGTTGAAGGTGGTAGGTACACTGTACATATAGAAGAAAAAAAACATCACAACACATAATATATAATATAATATGCTGTGTAAACTCGAAATGGAATATAATAATATTACGTTTATTAGGTATAGGTATATAGGTATTATGTGTAAAAATACCCACGGAAGAGATGGTTGCTGTAATGGTAATGATAAATTTAAAAAAAAAACACGTTTCATGCACGCAGCCGCGATTTTTAAACTTTTATTTTATATTTTCTAATATACTTCTGAGCGCGTCATACCACACAGAAGTATAATAATAACAATAACAATAACAATATATTTGTAACATATTAATTGTATACTATGTGATATAGAAAACCATAAGGCAATGTGTAATCATTATATTATTGATGTTGTTGTATATTTATACGATATATATATATATACCTACCTCGGGCTACGTAATTTAGAACTATATAATATTATTAATTATTGTTATAATATTACTTATAATATAGTCTGCACATTTGTGTCATTGAGGGAATATATAGGTATATTACAAACAATACAAACTGTAGTATATATATGTCTATATCGGTTATTGTTCAAGTACACGTTTATATTATGTATAGTACCTATATTAGTACATTCCCAGCAGACAACTGCAGTGGAGGAAATGAAATAATAATTAAAACAAAAGTTTAACATGGTAGTATTATATTATCTATCGTTATATTTTCTCCGTTTCTGCAACGGAAAGTCGAAATGGATAAATCGTGATAAATTTAGGGGGCTCCATCTAATATAGAGGACAGATAAATACGTTTAAGTCATACACTTTAATTTTGTTTCATTGCAATTTTTATAGGCTGCACTGCAGTCTGCAGATGTATAGGTATACAACACGCGAATAAAAATAATATTATATAATATTAAATAACTATTTACATTTAGGTGGGTATGTATTATTATTATAGTTGTATTATAGGTAGGAAGTGTTACACAGATGAATTGATTTATTATGTTTGTTATAAATTATAGTACAATTTATCTCGATCGTACTTATACAACATAATAATATGATTGTTAATCGCACTCTAAAGAAACAACTAGTGGACAATAAACACTGACTACTATTGACAAAGCATATTTAGTTACATTATTTGTTTTAGCTTAAGAAAACAATGTCCAAGTGAAAATTATCAGGTATTGTGAAATTACTTTGTATTTATAATTTATAAATATATACGGTCGGTGTGCCTATATACATGAAAGTGAATGTTTAATAATATATTATAGAAACTGATAGTTATCAATATTTAGTATACAAACCCTATAACATATGTCTTATATATATATACACATATGACCAAATATATATGTATATTGTAATATACAGCCGATATAATTCCGTTCTCTAAAATAATATAAATAGGTACGGTACATAAATTATAATAATAATATTATATAAAATATTGTGTATATACTTTATATAGTTTACCATATACATTTCACTTGCCCCGCGCGTTTTCCTTGTAAGTTCTACGGCTATAAATAATAATAATAAAAAAAAGATTATTAAAAACGTTGCCTCGAGCGTATTCGTCAATTTTCATTTTAGGGAAACGGCCAGCTTGCTCTCACACAAACGTGCATCCACACTCACACATTGCTTCTATATACACCATTTACATGAACCGGAGACTTTGTAGGTACTCGTTAATTATTAGGTATTTTATCATATTTTATTATGTGTAATATTTTAAACACCTTGATTCATGACATGATATATACCTAATAATAATTGTAATTGGTTATTGTTCAACTTCCATAATGACATGCCTATAATGGTAAAAACGAAAATACCTGCATTATTTCTATTCGAATAATTTTTTTCAAGTTTTCGATATAGTATTTTAAATATAATATAATATTATCCTAATGTAATATGAGCGGTCATTTACTTTATGTGTTTCTAATTATATTTATTCAATCCTCTGCTCAACTACAAGATGTTTTAATCATCAATTTTTTATACTTTTATTTTTTATAATTAGTTATAATTGTCTAAAAATGAACTAATGGTTTGTATAAATACTACCTATGTTGTTATTAAATTATTTTTATTTGTCCTATTATCTTGATACAAAACCTATGTACCTATGAAAACAAATTAATGAGAAACAAACATATAATACCAGTGAATAACATAGCACGCGTTATAACTTATAAGTTTTAACTTTTATAATAATAAAATAACGCATAAATACGTCTTAATACACTTAAAAGAATATTAAGTATATGATCAATAAGGTCACAGTCTCTTCTATTAATTCATAATTGGTATATTTAGTTCAGATATAGGTATTATCTATATATACGCTTTGATCAACTAGGTAACTAAAATCGGAAAAGAATCGTACCTATACCTGTATTAAACAATATACATAATTATAATAAAGTTATTTTATGTATCTCTTTAAATTTTCATCGTTAAAAAGATGAAAGAAATTTTAATATAAGCAACTAAATAAAACTTCTCTGTATATTCATATAATAACTTAATAAATAATTAAAATGAAAACAAAGTAAATATCAGTATAGGAACTATAATAATATTTATTATCTGAACAAAATTTTATAAATCTGTTCTATAAACAATGATAAATACAAATTATCTATAAATCAAAGTTGAATATTACATTTTAAAAGTCGTGCAGAACAGATAACTTAAAAAATTAATAAAACATACGTCCTTCACGGGGCCATTACCTTTTTTATGTAACAACACACCACTTGTGTGTATACTGCGTATAGTCATCCCACGCAATACACAACATAATAATACTAACTACTAGGTATATAGGTAGGTATACTACCATATTATTATTATTAATATTTTTTGACATCAATGAAGTAAATAGAGAAATATTATGATATTCGAAATGTATCAACAATTTAAATTATGCGTACTATATATTATAATAGAGTCGCAATCCTAGGAATTCCATACATGATACATACCTACTAAATGTTTATATAATATTAAGATGATATACAAAACCATAGAAAAAGCAAATCTATTTATATTTAATTCATACTATAATTAGTACTTTAATTTGTACTATTATTAAGTTTTTATTGTACATATAGGTAGGTATATTTAAAAATTTTGTTTTCTTGCTTTAATAATTATATTTGATATTCCATAATTTTCATCAAAACAGCCGTCAAGCTTATAACTTTGTTTGTGAATAATTTATCAAGCAATTTTAATCTATATACCTAAAAGTATAAACCTGTACTGCATTATTTGATCAGGAAATTTTTATATAAGTATATAACCAGCAAGGACATAAATGATTATTTGACATTCTATCAAACCATATATAATAATATTACACTAATAGGCACCTCACTCTTATAGGTACTTGAAGAATTTATTTCTGTGTATAATACAAACAAATTGCACCACAGATTAATTTAATTATAATCATTAAGTTACTGCAGTATTATTTCGTGCAAAGGAGATAAAATCGATACAATCTATGACTAGACAATCTTCGATTATTTTTCTATAATTTGTTTCATTTATATCATCAAAAACACGCGACGTCTAATATAGCGACTGCCACTCCTCCTTTTGACATGCAAGACGTCTATATAGACACCTCAAAAAGTAAAAAAAATAACGATAATTCTCGATAATTTTTTTAATGAATATTTTATAGAAGTAAATAATATATTATATATGTATAAAGGTACTATTATACATTATCATTACATTATGTATTAATATATTATATAGTTGATAAGTATATAGGTACATAATAATATGATATTCGACAAGATGTTCGTTTTAATCATTTTGTTATTTTCTAATTAGAATGGTGCCAAAATATATAAAAATAAAATATTTAATCTTTAGACTAAAATAATTATAAATAATTTGTTAAGTATAAAAACAAAATGACCTAAAATAGACATGCAGGCATAAATAGGTATATTATGATGTATAAACAATTTATTGGGGCTGGATTGTGGTATAATTTGATAGTAAAATATAATTCTAATAATTCATAATAGTAGCCAGTAGGTATATAACTCCTGCTATAGCTGCTAATTGTTAATTGTTTTAGTACTTTACAAACATAGCTATAGCATTTTTTGTTAATTTATAGACTTATTCTATAATGCATGTTTGTCATTTGAAACACCATTAACTATTGAGGGTTACAAAAGCTATACAGGTATACATGTATAGTAATATATACGGTGCGTATGCTAAGTATTGAATAATTAATGAACAAAATTATATTATTATTTTCTAATTAGCAGTTGCCTAGGTCAATATAATATTATAATATAGTATAGTGTACCTATACTACCTATAGGAATATAATATGGTCATTATCAAATTGGGTTTCACACAAAGTAATAATCGTTATTTACATCATATATATATATAGGTGCCTAATATACAATTACAATTTACAATATATAGCCATATGGGTATTAGTTAGGTATAGGTACAAGGTACTATATTATAAGTCGACAAAGTATACATAAATAATATACATACTTATATTACTTTATATAAAAGCAGAACACAATATATATTTTATATCTCTATATAAGTACATTTGGCTGCAGCTAATAATATTATTTTAAGAGTACAGAAAATAACGGTCCCAACAACACTTCAGCGAAATTTACTAAAATAAATAATATTATTTAAAATTTCTAAATATCATTGTTTTCTAAATAAATAAATTTGACTAATAGTATTATTGTTACGAAACACAATTTGTGTTGTAAATACAACTCACGATTCAAAATATTTATAAACGACTTGTTACGCAATTGTTAACAATATACAAATTGCCAATAAAAATATAATATAATTTCTAAATCTAAATTACTATTATAAGGCGGTGTCGTACATAATGTGTCGCAATTTAAATTTGATAATATATTACCCTAAAAATGTCTAACAATTTTGAAAATAATAATATGTCCCTACGTAATTTCGAAAAGTTTAAGTTCCCTAAGATTATAGTATTTTTTAATACTGTAATATACTGTACATTTGTTATTTGCACTGTTAAGGGGATGTTACAGTGACATTTGTTGTCCCTGTCTTACAATAGTGCGTAACATACCAACTTTTACGCTCAGCAGACACATTTATCTCCGTTATTTAAAAAATTAGAGCGAATTGAGCTCTTATACAATTTAAAGGTAAGACTATTGTCTATAGTATAGATTCTATACAACGACATATAGGCTTTTTATTATATTTTAACTTTTAAGCGAGTTATATGTATGTACATCTTAAAATACTCATAACTAACTTTGAAATTAAAATATAATAAAAAGCCTATATGCCATTGTCTAGATAATAATCTTACCTTAAAATTTTATAAGAAATCAATTAGCTCTAATTTTTCAACTATAAAACTATTAAAGGAGATAAACGTGTTCTGCTGAGCGTAAAATTTGCTATGTTCCGCACTTTTAAGACGGAGACAACAAATGCCATTGTAACGTCCCCTTAATTATAAATAACACTAAACAAATTAAAATCCATAAGGTATAGGAAACATTGTTATTTTTTGTTTAATATCCAATTTATTAAATAATGTTATTCAAACACTCATCAAAAAATAATTATCATTAAATCTATCATTAAAGCTACATTTTTTTTTTTGTTCTAGTTAAACAACTTATAAGAAATCTTATATGGGATGTTCAAAGCAGCCTTAGCTTTTAAAATTAAATATGTAATACATTTTAATCAACAAAATAATTTTCAAATTTTCATAAATTTGTCAAAATTCTAACGTAGGTATACCTAAAAAAAATTCTGCCTGTTATTTCAATATTTTCTAATTGAATTTCTGTAAGCACAACTTATAAAGAATTTGGCTAAATATTAAACAATTAAACAACTAAACAAAAATTCTAACAATACAAATAATACAAATAACAAAAACAAAAAATAAACTACAATTTCATACATCTATAAATAACACAAAAAGATCCAAGATAGCACTAGTAGTAGATAATTGGAAATATTAGAGCAGTACTAAATGCCATTATATATATCTATCAGTATAGGTAAACTTGGGCAGTTGGGCAGTATTGACTGATAGTACTAGGCTAGCACCGGTATAAATGCTGAAATGTCAGTACTGCGGGCAAAGCATTATATCATTCCATATAGGTATATAATATAACAGTATAAGTATTGGGTATTATAGGTTAATAATGCACCAGTATTACTATATCAGTATAAAGTACTTGACCAGTATTTACTGTCAGTACTTGGCCAGTTCTAGTAACGCGTTATCACCCCAGATGTATATGACAGTATACAGTATAGGTATACGGGTGCCAACACTAGCTGCCAGTATAGCACTCCAGTATTGGCAAGTATCCTGGCACAGTGTTTGGGACATTTTTTAAATTACATATATCAAAATTATATTAACATTCTTATAATGTTAGCTTATGTTCAGTCTTCCCTTTGTACTACCTACCTTGTTCTGAACACAGACATATGCAATGCCCCCTGCAGTTGGACCTGGAGTTCAGGGGCCCGACTATTTTAGAGGCACATTGAAATTAATTTGTAAATTTTGCAGATAGGAATAATATTATTTAATATTAAACTATAGGACTGCAATGCGGTTCGCTGATCGCAAGAAATTTAGCTGAGCGAGTTAAACACACCGAAGCTGTAAAATGTTTTAAGTATATTTGTTGTGAAATGATTGATTTATGCCGGATCTATGTTTCTATGGAAACAAAATTATGGTATCAAAATTAGTTTAAATTTAGTTTTTCGGTGATTATTCCTTGATGGTAGGTCGGACATCGATCAAAACCACTTGTTGGCACTCAGCGATGTCTACACTATCACCGTGCCAAGTTTGGTTCAGATCGGTATTAATCAGTTGCAAAGAAGTATATATGCCGTTTAGTAAACGGCTATCCCGCGTCAATAATTGTTTTATAGGACCCGCAAAATATTTAGTAGGTTCAGAGGCCCAAATTTTGATGTGCCCCCCCCCCCCGATTCGGACCAACCTAACACATGTCGTAGTTGTACCTGCAGGGTACTTTAATATGGACTTACCTAAGTCAGCACTTGATAGATCATTATAATACCTCTTGTATATAATGGGGTAAAAGATTTGATTTTTTCTTTGATTCTATAAAACCATTTGAGGTCAACAATTTTTTATTGATATAATTATTGTTTGCAAGTACCTATAATATTGTTTATTGTAAGCACCTAATTGTGCCCCCGATACAATGTTAATATTATTGGTTTTTTTTCTACAGCACTGTTGACTTATATTTTTTTGTTATTCTTTAAAATTAAAATTTTTTTTTTTTAGAAAATTTACAATCTGTATTAATAAAACACAATAAGCAAATGTGATGATATGTAGGTACAACAAAATAATATAATATAATAACAGAATTACAGGATAAGGGAGGCCATCCAAAGAGAGAACCCCTCAAAATTTAAAGTATAAATATTTTATTTTAAAATTGTCTCTTATTTTCTATACAGTTACAGCTTAGGTTATACACCATTGTCAATGGTCCATTGATTATAAATACTATATACTTATGTACTATATTATGCAATATATTATAAACCACTTTAACCAACGAATCTAATACGAAAATGATATTTATTATTATATGTATGATTGAGAAATGATATCTTTATAGTTTATAGATTATAATAATGGTCTATATATAAACGTATTGTGTTTCTGCGGGCTGCAGCGGTGACGGTACAGACGCATATTCAAGTCCGGATTAAGGATGAATTGGGCCTGGGGACACCTGCAGACACTTATAGTGGGACCCTTTCAACTTTAACATCAAAAAAATTATATCGCTATATACATGATTGTATAACTACTTTGTACTATATTACATTTATCACCTCGTGG
The DNA here is from genome assembly GCA_949089665.1 of Macrosiphum euphorbiae. Taxonomy (NCBI): domain Eukaryota; kingdom Metazoa; phylum Arthropoda; class Insecta; order Hemiptera; family Aphididae; genus Macrosiphum; species Macrosiphum euphorbiae. The sequence goes on along the minus strand of CARXXK010000003.1, from coordinate 44,132,975 downwards.
CTCGTTCAATCATATATTAGAAAAACTATCATAATATATTATATGAGTAGGTATCTACAATGTTGGACGTTATTTATTATAGTCCACAGCTTTTATTTTGTAAACTTGATCGCATATTGTTATGAATTATTATAGAATAACAATTTTATATTTACTATCATTTTTTATCATTTATAACTTTTTGTAGAATATAAAATTAAGAAGATTTTTATTTTATAATAAATGACTACTTATAGAAACCTATCAAAATATTATTTATTTTTTAAAACGGTTTGAATGCATAAAAAAATTATAATTCAGGGATAAATATGGGCCACGGACCATACACCCTCTGGACTCCTCCCCCTTAATCGGGCTTGCACATATTATATTGTAATATAATATTATAACGCGAAAAAGCATGTCACCTGCGCCTTCGTTGTATATACATACCTATATAGGAACGGAAGACTGTATGGCGACGACGCTCGCGGTGCACGGTCGACGGACCGCGTGGCGCGTCGGTGGCGGGAGCGAGCAGGATATGAAACGTGTCATGAAGTTATTAATATTCGCAAATTCGTTTGTTATATTATTATTATGGTTCGTTTAATATCGTCTTTCTCTAGCGAAAGAATAAAATAATAATATAATATATATACCAACCATCGGCGCGTACTCACGTCGTGCACGGTATATTAAAATAATAATAATATTATAATAACGATCGAGTAGTAGTACCTATAAAAATAACAGCATATCGTAATTTATAATAAACGCGGCAAGTATCTATATGTGTATATATTATAATATACTCGCGCGTACCTATACTACCATAATATATAATAATATATACGAACGGCTCGCGAGAGGACGGCCGTCGACGGGACCGTTGATAATCGGGACGCGCAAACCGGTCCGGGGGGGACCAATGAGGCGTGGGCGCCGCGGCCGGCCGACCAATGACGGGCCCGTGGCCCCGGCACGGTCGTGTAGTGGCTACGAGCGCGTGGGCACCGGCGCGGCGGCGGCGGTACCTGACCGTCAGTCGGCCACCTATAGCGCCCACCGAACAAACCGCGTAAACACACACGCGCGCACGCACACACGCACACACGCGCCGCGCTATCGCTCGCTCGCTCTGTATCGCTAAGGGCCACGTTTCCGGGCGAACCGCCGCCGTAATAACAATAATAATATTTTAATATAATAATATATTATCGCGTTTTGTTTTATCGTCTCGCTGCTGCCCCTCGTCGCACGCGGCTACGCTCACGGTTTACGATCGTCCGCCCGCCGTGCGCGCGTTATACTCACTCGCGCCCGGACCCGCCGCCGCCGCAGCAGCCACCCTTGGGCGCTACCCTCGGGAAAATTGTCGACATGACGTCGTTACAATCGTCATCGCGACTTTAACGCTGCGAAAATTTTGCACCCGTTGTGTACCAAAACAGGTATAGTGCGAACTTCCGCCGAGTTTTGAGTTTCATCACTGCAACAATACTATAATAAGTTATAATATCGGTTTATAGTGCTCTCCGTATACCTAAAATATTATATACACAAGTACCTTCATACGTTCTTCGTGCGAGATTTCCTGTGCAGTGGATACGTAAATAAATGGTAAAGTACGAAATCACACTCTATTATATATACGATAATAAGGTATACCTCTTTTGATCTTCGCACTGTTGTAGTAGCTGCTATAAGACTATTATGTTATATAAGTAGTATATTCACATTATAATAGGAATATAGGATATATTTTGGGTGATAAGGCTTTTACGATATTGTAACCTAGATCGTCTATAGTATTATTATGATTATTATATATACAGCTTCCGGCCAACGTCGCCTAAGCTCACGCCCCGGGGCCGAGTCCTCCGGATACTTACCCCTTTGGGGATTCGCCGCGAGTAACTTAAACGCGTTATTGTTTTCTGTGGACGTTTTATAATATATATTATTATTGCGGACTGCGGTTGTATATGCATCATAATAGAATATATTATAGGTAAATCGTTATTATTTTACCACCTCGGGGATCATGCTATGATATCGTACCATGCTATATTATATACTTACCTATTTTTAGTGCTATGTATGAAATCGGTTTGTGTAAAATTTCGTTTTTTATACATCACATTCCATTCAAATTTCCAAGACATAATAATATATCTATCGTCTATCGATGAAATCAAGAATGACTTGCCGGTCGTAAACTATATTAATATTACTAAATAGTAAATTAATGTTTCCATCAATGTATATTTAAGTAATACACTCCTAAAAATATATTACCTATGACCAATACTATTATCAGATCGGTTTGTGCTTTTCTGAAATATGTCCGTAACCTATTGCATAGGTATTAATAAAGCAATATGTTTTTATAAAACCTTATAAATTATAAATGTGTGAGTGTGACAAATAGACTAATGTATACTACATAGGTAGGTACCTATACAAATTATATCAATTACCTATCTTCTATTTTTTTTTTTCATTTTTATGTTATTTTATTATTAAATATAAATGCATAATGTGATATGTGAATAATACATATTATGTATTATAATAAATATTATATTATACCTAAATAGTTAAAAAATGTAATTTTGGTTATTCTTTAACTATAATTTTAAACGCTAGACCTATGTAATATTAATCTTTCTCTCATAATATTTTACTAATCTCAAAAAACCATATCATAGCATACATTAACTATAAAATATATTTATTAATTAAAAAAACTAAAATTAATTGAAACTGATAAAATAAACAAATAATTTACATTGTATCATCAATTCATAGTAACTATATTTAAAATGTATTAAACTAAAATAATTTATTTTGAATATTTTGAATTATATAGATTTTACTTGTATAACTTATATCACTTATATCTTAATAAGGTTGCTATTTTTGATTGAAAATCATATTATTAATTTCAAAATATAGCATGTAAATTATTTTGAATCTTATATTCTGACTGAGTGCATTGTGGATTTATAATAATGTATAGTTCTTATCAGTTATCTTTTTTATGAATACTTGGTGGGCGAAAAGAGTGTTCCAAAAGTAATTCGTTCAAGTTGGGACAGGTACCTAGTAAACCTATATAAAAATAGATACCTAGTTTTTTAATTTCCCTGTAGTTTTGATAAGTGTTCGAGAAATTACTGAGTATATTATATTATATTATATAGGTACTAAGCTTTACAAGTGTAGTTTTAACCGAACTCTTCTCAGAATATTTTTTGAATTAAAAATTAAAAAAAGTTAGTTTATAAATTCAAATAAAACTTTTTACATAACAACTAGGTGTAACTTGTATATACCATTTGTGTATTCATATATGTATATAGAAGATAATATATAGGTACTTAAAAATAATAATAGTATAATAACATTTATAAATTGCCTTGTAATTTACAAAATATTATATCGTTTATTGATAATATATTATAATAAATAAATAAATGATTAATTTTGATAAATAATAAAAATCTGAAAAAACTATAAAATTAGTAAACACCTAATACAATTGCACCTAATTTATATCTAGGTAATTTATATTTTTGACAATTTATTATTGTTTTGAGATATTCTCAATAATTACTTTATGTCTACGTAATAATATGTATAAGGTAACTATATAGACTACATTATGAAATCAATCCGTACCTTCTAATTCGTTTGTTTTTAATAATTTACTTTAGGAATACCTACTCTCGAGTCTCGAAGTCTCTCTGTTGAGTTTACCTAATTGACAATAATGTAATAAAAAAGTGATAAACTCGCATTAAATAAGATTAAATTATAAATTCGTACTTTCAATTATGTGAGAATCCGGGTTCAAACAATTTTATTTTTTTACTTTTTCTTTATTTTGTTTTTTTGTAATTATACATTCTTTGTAATACCTAACCTCCGATTAATAAATTATCCAACGAGACCCGCATACGACCTACGCGTAAATTCAATATTATGAATAGGGTTTATTTTTATTGAATATAGTTTCAGTGAAAATCAATCAAATTCTGTTTGCGGTAGGTATTCACATACCATATATGCTATGCATAATATACATTTGTTAACTTTCGAAACCGGTTGCTATAAAAATTAATTTAAAAAAATGTCTTATAAACGCTTTCGATCATATATACCCAATAACATAGCATCAATTGTCATATCATATTTCAGCAGCCAGTGTATAGGTATAAATATGTATTATATAATGTATTCATAGATTTTATACCTTTATATATAGGTACGTAAGATTGTTTTTTATATATAGATATAATATATTTTTGAAAGAAAGATGAGGTGAGCTGAGGTTATATTATTATATATTTATATATTGTATTATTGTGTTAATTTCGTGTATATACCAGTACATATTTTCTTAAAATCAAACTGCAGAAACGGATAAAAATCAATCTAACGAATACTATACGTACTATAGTACCTATACTTGCACATAAAGGTATGATATTTCAGTTCAATGGGTAGAAATCTATGGCAATTGTACCTATCATAACTTATAATAACGAGAAAGGGCAGAATCGAACTTGCCTCCATAATATATACAATAGCATAATATAGAATATAGATTCTGGTAGGTATATATTGAAGGTTCGAGGTACGGAACGTATCTATATATTTTCTTTTGTACATATACATGGCGAGCGAGTGTGTAATTACGAGTAATTTTTTTCGTCTCTTATTGCTGCCGTATTATCATTTCACAAGGTTGCAGTATCACATGTTCCTGTGTAGACGAACAGAAGCAATGACACACACCCAGACACAAATGTATATATGTGTAGAGTCTGGCAGTGTGATTATTTAATAATGCCACCGGTCCGCAGACGAGTCAAAATAACAGGGCGAAATGATAATACACATCGCGTGTCAGCTCCTCAGATTTTATATGCATTACGATGGGCTTATTATGTACGTGCAGGGGGTGTGAGAGTAATACAATGAAAATGTGTCATTATATCGACCGATCGGGGGCGACCAATTTGGTTGATTGAGAGTAACGAACACAGAATTATATAGGTATACTATAATATATAAGTGATGTGCGGCTACCACTCGCATGGCGGCGCGTGGGAACTGTATATTCTTATGGCGCGAGAAAATTGTGTCATTCGATGTATTGTGTACAAAATATATGATAGTTAATAAGCAATAGGGTATCATTGATAAAGTTAGGTTTTTTATTTATTGATTTATAATAGGTAGTTCGTGTAACATATAAATATTGCAATAGTACCTACCTAATATATCTTTTGTGAAGTATAAAATGATCGTTTTCCTTCAACAGAATAACTCGCAGTGAATAGTTCATAACTGTTCGTATCAAAACATGATTATATTATGCCCATTATTATACAAGTCTTCGATTAGTATACACAACATTTCGTGTTGAACTCTGATATACGTATTTTTAATTTTATTATTCCGTGGACAGGTTCTCTCTCATTCGGTTCATTAAATTGCAAATTACCGTGCGGACAACGTATAATGTAATTAGTGTTTCATAGAATCTACTATAGTATGTTCCTACCATGTCCTATACCTACTACATAGTACCTATATTCTTCGAAACTCCCAGAAAACCAATAACCTACTACACAAAATATATTATTTATACTTGCATCATAGTATTATTCGAATGATGTCTTATCCAATTCAAAAACCTGATTTATTTTAAGAGGATATCAGCGCACTATTCGTTTTCTATAACTTTTTAAAGAAAGAAATAATAATTTAAAAACAATTATAAATAGGTATATATATTTTATTGTTAATATATATCAGTGGCGGATTCAGGGGAGGGGGCACAGGGACACGCGCCCTCCCTGTAAATTTTCTATTGACAATTTGTAACTACGAGTGTCATGTAAATGAAAAATTAATTTAATAAGAATAATACTATACCGACTATTAATTATTATTTATTATAATGATTATTCTTTAAAAATAATAGTATGCGATATGTATGTATTATTAATTAAAATTAAAATTGTACAATTTATATGTGCCCCCTGCCACTTTTAAAATATTGAAGATCTGCCCCTGATATATGTTATATTATAATGTTTGTTTAGTCTAATTAATTTGCTTTGTTCAGACCTAAAATGACTTGTCATTGATAGGAACATTTCGTTTATTGAAAGTGTTCCGCCACTTTTAGTTCTATTATAGCTAAAGCTAATACCATTGATTATAAATACTTGTAATAATTTACCGTTAGTAAAATAAGTTTTGGAATCACTGGGTTAAAACACTTAAGACAAATATTGTAATGCATACGAACTACTGAACTACCTACCTATATATTGAATAAGTATTTATAATTTTTGTTACCTATAGGTAAGTACGTAAGACGTAGTTAATACATTTATTTAAATACGTTATAATATGCACTTATTCATATTATATAAGTACCTACCTAATTAAACTCACTTTGATAGAATTTATTAGAAAAATATATTTGACACGCTGCCATAATATACCACTAAATAAATATAACAATTTAGATTAACTATAACTATTATAAGTGTAGGTATATTATAACTGGATTCATTTCGTACAGATTTATAATATTTAATATTTATAATGTAAGTTTCAATGTTTATATAAACCTGATTATATATTTTTTTCTTATAATACGATATAGTTAAGTATTGGATTAGGTAATGAAATTACAATTATCTCACTATATTAAATTATAGTAGTCGCTTATAATAATATAAGGTCTTACAATTATATGCTCAATTATAGTATATGAATTGTCCAATTTCTTGTATAAGGTATAGGTATGCGTGATTATAATGATCTAAACTTTATTTAATACAAATTATAATTCTTTGAATAATTATGAAAGTTACCTACATTACACCATTTGCTTTTTAATTAATGTCAGTACATTATTTTGTTCACTAATCATAAATAGTAATTATAGATAAAGTTATATAATTAATACACTTTATTACGCTTAGTATGTACAGTAAACTTATTTTTAAATTTATAGTAAATTAAAAATGACTAACATCATATATAGCGGATATTATGCGAATTAAATATGTAGGTACCTATTTATACTGAATGGATTCATTTGCATATTTATCTATAAGTGTGTTTGTATAAAATACCAAGAAAATAGAAGTAAGTATATCATAGTAAAATACTTAAAATAAAAACTTATTTTGAAATACAGTGAGATTTAAAGTTTATAATATTGCCATTTTTATAGGGATATATTTCTATTCTATTTACCAACATTTTTACATATTTGAAATTATTTCTATCAATATTAGAAATGGTTTTTTTATTTTATGATTTTATGATTCCATAAATTTTTACATAAACAAAATATACATCATATCTAACTATATATGGTACCTATGTAATAGTTATATTTTTTTCAATGTAAATGGGTTTTAAATTAAAAAATAAGGTCTTAATAGTTTTTAAAATCATTAGTCGATATTAAACTTTCGAAATAAACTATATTATTCACTTATTCGAAAAAATTAACTATTTAGTAGTATTTACCCCACTTATATCATTATATCAACCTATAATAATAACTTCAATGTTTTGATATAAAATACGATGGAAACGCGTTCTCATTGTTATATTACAATGGATTATAATATATGGAGTATCCTGTCTCGCGTAAATCTCGTAATAAATAAAACGACTTAATTTTCGCTAACATTCCTAACGGTAAGTCGGTATGACAGGCGGTCAGTGCTGCGCGTGTACATATACAATATGAAGTACCTACTTAACTAACGAGCCGTATTTTGTTTATTTAATTCAATAGGTGAAAAAAGAAAACCAACAACCGTGTAAACATTTAAAACAAGAAAGATTCACTGCAATAATAATGTTCCCATGCAGTCGTGGTCATCATAAATAATATTATATTGTATATTTTAATATTTCCCCGGCCCAATGGTTCGCCAGCTTGTCTGATACGAATAGTAGCTGGCTATATTATTGCCTGTTCTTCGTTAATCGCGCCGTTATGAAAAATAAAATAAAATAGTGCCATAGATCGCGTAAAATTACATTCTATTAAACGACCAGTGCACGTATATATATATTATAATATATAAGGTGTAGGCATAATGTATATTAAAGTATAATCGTACTGGCAGGTATATATACGCGCGCGACTAGACGTCATATATAATATTGTGTACCTATATATATATATATAGATATAAACGATAAACCTTATACCTAGGTACAAGTTAGGTACCAACTATATATATTATGTACGTCCCTGACAAACGATTTATATAATTTCTCTTTTACTTTTGATTCTCGTTTGTAACGCTCAGGCACTCTGCAGCTGTGTGCCTGTATATATATATATATATATACGTCGCGGTGTACACTGATAGAGTGGCTCGTCGCAACACTGTGTTATTATTGTTATATAGTATTGTTTATTATATATTATATTGTTATTACGTTTTCGGGCAAAACAATCATTAAAAAGTCATAAGCATCGTTATAATATTATATACCTACCACCACACGACTCATATACATAATATACGACTCTTATACATTGTATTATATATACATTTGGTGAGTGTGTGTGTGTGTGTGTGCGCTCTCGCACACTCGCGTTTACGGTTCAATGCGAAACACCTGTAGTAGTATACCACGAGGACCAGAATTGAATATAATAGGTATATATACATAACAATATAATATATATGGGACGGATCGGGCGATTTATAAAGAGGTCGTCGTCGTCGTCGCCGTGTTAAATGATTATAAGAATTAGAGATGGTCCGACGCCGATAACAGTATACACACCGCGCCGTGAGTACCTACGCTCGCGCGATTATTATTATTATTATTATTATTATTATTATTATTATAGGGCTCGGACGGACTAGCGGTCTCGATCGGCTCGCGATATAAGAGCTCGGCTGTGCACTCCTCTCCTATAATAATGCTCGTTTTATATATTTTGTATGCTCGTCCGCCTCCCCCACGACCGCTCGACAGTGTATATGGTTGGGGGGGGGCGTGTCCGACACAACGATATACGCGCACATACTTAGTACTTACCCGTATTTACCGTGTATATACCTGTACCTAGGCGCTAGGGTGCTAATTATTACTATTGTTAGAGAAATAATATATATATGGGTGTACGCGCTTTGTGTGTGTTTTTTCGTTCAATCGTCCTCTTTCCACGGATTTCAGGTCTGAAGTTCCGGGCGTACCGTGAGAGCTGACGCGCTGTGCACGACGAACAGAGTATAGACCGGATCGATCTCTGCAGAGAGACTTTAATAATATATTATATAATATTATAAATGAACGAGAGAGTTTGTATTCGGAGGAGAAAAATCCGAGTTTAGGTTTAACGCGGACGAGAATGAACGACCGAAATCGCTATTTTACTTTTATAAATATAATGTATATAGTTTGTTAATAAGTTATATTTGCAGCTATCGCTTTATCACGGGGCTGACATTAATTTTTTAAAAAAAAGCCATTATTTAAAAATTCCGAGATAGCCAATTTATGTAAATATTTTAAAAGTTGAATTCTTACTCTAGTTTGGGTCAATGTTATATTATATTCAAGCGATGAGGACTGAATGCGTTGTCTCTCTGCGATACTAGTATTTATAATCAATGGTAATATTATACCTACGCGTTGTGATGACGCGTTTGCTAGGCCGTCATATAAAGACTTAAAATTTAAAATAATATTATACGAGCAGGTACACACTGATATCATACTATATATACCTACCCACCAGTAAAAACCAACGCCGGCCACGACGAATCCGACGATTTTATGTGTGGTACTTATTTGTAGACGTCGGAAACGCGTGCGCGCGTTATGATATAATGTATATAATTTCTGTTTTATTGCCGACTGATGAAATAATAATACATACATAGGAACGGACGTCGTTTCAATCCGTTTGGAACTTTGAAAAAAATAATGATATCGTTTCGGTGCCGCCGCTCACGATACACAAGCGCCTTGAATACTATTATAACACTCGACGCGTTTTATACTTAGTGAGCTATATACCTACATATACGGACGGGTATGGAAAAAAAGAAAAAAATTACAATAATATAACGTTTGATTGTTTCGAATGAATATCTTCGGGAACAAACGCTAAACACTAATATCGTCGATGTACCCGCGCTGCATTAATTTCGAGCACGGGCGCGTTATTAAAACTGTAATAATAATATTATATACCTACCTGTTTGATTTTTTTTCCTCCGTTTGGAATGCGGACGGTCCGCCGAAAATGTCCGTATTATATTTACCTGCAGTGTACAGACGGCCGGACGGTAAAGTAAAAATAATAACTCTTGTATTGGGAGAAAAAAATGATTATTATTATTATTATTATTATTACTACGATCGCCTTGGCATGGGGCTACCGGAGAACTGAATTCCAGAAATGCTCGAGTGTATGTGTGTGTAACAAGCAATTATAAATATTTCTCGTTTTGCCGCGTCCCGTGTAGGTATATAATATTATATTATAATAGGTACACGTCTTGTCCACTCGTATATATGGCCGATTTATTATTACAGACATACGTATTGTATACATATTATATAATACACCTATAATATGAGTATATTCGGTCCAGCCCCCGACATCACGCGCGCGCGTAATTCGGTGCCGAGCGCACGTACGCCCGTTAATTACAAAAAAAAAAAAAGGGAAGAAGGAAGGAAAAAAAACACTTCATATATATATATATATACATATCGGTAATAAACGAATCGACAGAAACCGTATTTTAAAATATAAATTACCAATATATTATGCACGCGTATAGTGTAATACCCGCAACGCGATGAATTCGCGTGCCCCGGCGTATTTTTCGCCCAGCTTCACGATATAGAAATATAGGCGTATTATTATCATATGGTTGAACAGTTTCACAAACGAAATAAAACGGACCACATTTTTCGTAAAATATGCTTGAAAACGGCGTATAGATAGGTATTATATTAAGAATATAACAAAATAAATTTCATAGTCAAAGCACTTAAATCGAATTAATAAAATTAACATAACATCTTCGATCATTATTATTCATTAGGTATACTCGTTATAATAGTATCTAATTATTATTGAAAAAAAAAATGTTTTTAAATAATCGTAGGTATTTTAGATACACTAAAACCGAGATACACCTTATATAGCGTCGTATATTTTATATTAATTGTTCATTTTTTCTAAGGCGAAGTCTGGTTAGACAGCAGCTATTATGACATATTATCAGACCCTACTTTATATATTATTTTTTAATTTTGTTTCATTGAGCTGATCTTAAGTGCTGATTTAATTAGTAATTATCAATATAGTATTACGTATACAATTTAAAAAACTTTGCAAGCTGTGATAATAGGTATATTATTACATATAATATACTTACATATTTTGCCAACGCCAACATAATATCATGTGCGTTCGATTTAGCCATATTCGGGTAAAATGTTTAAAAATAAGCTTTATGTATTACCTACATGAAATTCCGTATATTATCGTATAATTTAATTATAATTAAACTGTGTCCTCCATAGTCCGTGGTTTCTATAATCATTAAACACAGCTATCTATTTTCCTTCATAACTGTAATAATAATAACTGTATTGTTATTATACACTACTACACTAGTCAACCCTAATTTTATTAATTAATTAACCTCTACTTATCTATTATTGTATATGTACTTAAATATAATATTATATGATAAATTACGACGATGCCTGTACCAGGTACCTACATGGTTACAAATTATATTATAGGTATAATTATCCGTGTAGAGGGTTTTTAACACACACAAAATGTGTATCGTATCGCGAGATTAACCATGATTTGGTGTTCTACAATTCACAATAATAATAATTACCCTGTAGTAAAAACGATCGTAATTTTGAGATTCGAGTAAAATTCGTATATTATATTCATAAATTATTATTACGTTTTTCGTACCCAAATTATGTACCTCAGCTACATTCATGTACCTACGAGGTATCTCAGAGGTATCTCAGAGGTATCTCAGAGGTACCTCTACCTCTACCTGTATAGGTACGTAAGTATATAATATAAATATGTTTTTCCTACTCGCTAATTATTATTATCGCCGCGTTAAATACCGTCGCTGGCCGCATACTATACGACGAAGCTATATAATATTATAATATGTATCATAATAATATTATCGTGTACTTACATCACGGTCGTTGTTGTGAGGTCGTTATACCTATATTTACCCACAACGTACATATTATACAATATACTGTGTACTATATAGCCACGGCGTATCCCATATATATATACACACACACACACACACACACACACACACACACACACACGACGACTCGTAATTACGGGGTTTTCGACTTAACGACATGCGCTCGTGTATAATATAGTCGTATAGTGGTGCGGACGTGGCTAAATGTTATTTTAATTTTTTACGTTTTCCTCGCAGGTAACTTGTGACCGAAAGTCGAACACGAAACAGCGTCACCACCACCAGCCCCCGCTGCACCTGTTGCCGTGCGGTCGACGAGATTGACATGACTTTCAGATGCGTGCCGGCTTTTCAGCCGCTGTCGTCGGGCGCCGATTGCGCCGCTCCGTGGGTGAGTACCTATATACAACAACAACAACATTATAATATGATTGTTACATTGACGTTAGCAAAATATGTTACCAGATGGTCGTTTTGTATATTAATATAATAATATAGTATAAGAATCGTTTTTTTCATAAACTGCGATTATGTTGGATTTTTTGCAACGGCATTCGTATTAGCCTGTGGCAATTATTTTAAGACGTGTGCAGGCAGGTGATCAACCTTTTATTTTTAAGAGTAATTGGTGATCGATCAAATTTTCTAAATATTTCATCAATGTTACTTACACATTTATAGGAGTCGATGAAGTTATGCGCTTTATCTTTTATATTATTAGTTACGTATACGGTATACCGTATACCTAATTAATACATCATGTAGGTATACATAATACTTAAGCCTCGAATATGCCGATTATTGTATTATGCCTATAGTTGATTATGATCACGTAGATATGCAAGATTTTAATGAAATGGATGTTTAATAACATAGTTGCACTGGTCAATTAATATTTTTTTAATGAATTTTCATTTGACAATTTGATTTATTTATTTTTGGTATAATTTCTATAATCTTTAATTACATTATGAAAAATAAATTTCAACAATAAAGAATCATTGGTACTTACCTATATATTCATATTTTATTGTAAATCATTATCCTATTATAGTATAGATCACGTGCTACACGAATGCCGTCGTAACACGAAATCCTTATTGTTACCTTACCTCACCTATATTATAGGTACGTATACCAATATTAATATACCATCAACAAATATTTTACAATCTGTTTTTAATCAAAATCGGCTAGTCGTCATCAAACGTTTTTCGATAAAATGTTTAGTGTTACTATTACTGGAGTATATAGATTTACGAGATGTATCCGTCGTTTGTCGACTGTTTGCCGATGTTAACGGGAAACGGCTCGGGCGTCGTGACTAAGACTATATACTTGCGGCGCGTAAACACATTATTTATAATTTCGACCATATTTATATATTGGATGAGACGATAAAATTATTGCCAAAAGTAAATCCGACCGTCGTCGCGGTCGTCGCCTCCGCCCCGATGACGGCGGTGGCGGCAGGATTGATACGAAAATAATAAAAACCATATACAATAATATAATATATTATGATGCCCTAGTAAGGTACCGTATATATTTTTTTGCGTGCAGTGGTGTGCGTTGGCCATTTACGTCGAGGCGGCCGATATAGACCCTATGATTAAAAATCTGACCGAATATACGGTTTTTATTCTTTTCATTTTTCGTTATTATACGTATATTATTATATAACATTATATATATATTTATAATGTTGTACACTAGCAGCGACTCGCCCCTCTTTTATATTACCGTGTGCGCGCTATATATTATATTGTGTGATGTGTTACAGGACTCATCATATATGTATTATATTTTTTTGCGTATTTATCACTCGTATGAATCTTTGTGTGGGTTAGATGTACGGTTGCTGCGATGCTGCAGCGTTGTGTCGAACCCAAGGTCCCGCATTAACCCGCAATTATAACCCGTATAATGTAGGTACCCCGCAAGTGTATATTATTATTATTATTATTATATACAGCTATATCTTATAGCAGCATATCAAGCTGGTGCCCTGGTGTTCGGGCGTGAGGTAAAAATAGGTACACCCATGTATATAATACTCGCGTATGAATGTAGAGTAGTACAGACTACGACTATAAGTATATAATCTCGTCTGTCTGAAAAGTAGCAAAACGATGTTTTGGTCGTAGAAACGCCGTGACCGAGTGGTTAAACCGATGTTGGAAATTAGGTATTACAACAGGAGAGTCATCTAAGAATTTTGACCAGGATGCAAACAAATTTACATATAGGCAATAACCAATCATACATTGAACCGCTCTCAAAATAGGTAGATCTCGCAGATTGTCTCGCAAAAAAATGAATCTGATTAAACATTACATTTTAATAATTGGTCCCTTCTTTAAGAAAATTAAAACGATCGGGTACATACATAGGTAAAGCTAAAAGATTACTACGATTTTTTCAATTTAAAATTATCAAACAAAATCAAATCAAAAGATGATTTATTAGTTATTATATTAACTTATTTGTATAGTGTTCAATTAGCTAAGGGGAATTTAAACTTAAAAAAATACGTCAAAATGTTTTCTTTTTATTAATTCAAATAAGAAATCTGTAAAAATAAAGACTGAGGACCATCTATGTAAATATGTAATGCAAATACCTTTTCCTACCGGAAGTCCGGAAACGATTCCACTATTAATTTCCCAACGTCAATCCTTCAATAAATTAACAAAATATATAATATCGTTTTGATTTATACTATGGCCAGTACTTACACATTAATACATTATAACACAACTTCTTTGTCAACGGTTTTATAATATTATACTTCAACCTCTAGATAGATCAAATAAAAACCAATTTGTACATTACAATACAGTTAAACTGGTTAAGTGTTAAACGTTAACTTTGCTATGAATTATATTATTGGTACTTAATAACAGACAAATATTGGGCGGTGTTATATACGTCTATGAATATTAAATACCGATGTCCGATTGTAATGTAATACATTCGTACATAATATTATACACGCAATATAACATAGTAACATTTGTACCACACCATATACACTAGTTCGATTAACAATAAGTACGGTAAACAAACTAATCAACACTTTCAACAGTGTTAATTCATAAAACTTTCCTCCAGTTTTATTTGTTTGCAGATTTCCCAAACGCCTAAAGGCTATAGCAGTGGTGTCTGCGGGTTTAGGTGTTGATTAACTTTTATAATACATTATTGCCCATGTGGTGGCAGGTTAACTTAATCTTTTTGATACTTTCATCATACAAACAGGCGATGATGTAAATAATAAAGTTTAATTTACTCATATTTTATCAAACGACAATCAATTTCCCAACAGTGCTTATACCTTTTGTAAAGTTCTCGTTGTTCGCAATTATTCAATGTTATTAACGTATAATATAAAAATAATATTACATTTCATAAGTAAATATGATTGGAAGTTTTAATGATAAACTGCTGAATTGTGTATGAAAACTTTTATAAATATTATAAATATTCATTGTTTGCACTTTTTATTATACTCGTTAAGTCTTCGTGCACGGAGTTGTGGCGCACTCTGTGAACAAAATCATTCATTATTGTTTAGTGCTGCTCTCAAGCGGACATTTCATTATGTGTATCATTGTGTCCGTACACCCGACAGATAGCGCTTTATGTCTAATTTTAACATTTTTTAATAATTTAGATTTGTCGTAAGTGGGTACTCAAATAAAATAATTATAAATACTTGGGGTCGGCCTGATTCGCAATCATCTTAACTTTGTATTATTATTACATAAGTTACTCTTCAGTAGAATGATATTATAAATGTTTAAATGTTTCATTATTATTTTTTTATATATTTTTAATCAATACCTTACAATTACAATACCTAGGTACCTATAAAAATAAACAAATAACTGAGTTAAGACGATATTTCCCTATTTCATCAAAAGGTTGGAGCTTGGACTTATTTCGTCAAATGTAACAACTGATATCATGGGATAATAAATCTCCGATCGAAGTTGTGATAATATTAAACGATGAGTCATTAATAATACATAGTTTCTATTTTTTTTAATCTAAAATGCAAAAGCCTCAACATAAAATGTTTATAGTTAATTTTTAGGTACTTAAATTTTCATTATTTATTGTCTGCCAAAACTGTTTTTTTGGTTTGTACATTTTGTTTTTTGTCTGCTATGAAAACAAGTTTAAATTATTATTAATTTCAATCTTTTTTATTATTAAATAAAAATTATTATTTAATAACAAGTTATAACCAATGAAAGTTACTGATATTTAATTATTCAGTATCCTGTAAGAACTTTACTTATACATTCTATAAAAAAAATGGTTTTTAGTCCTAAGGTTATAGGGGAAGTATAAGATAAATTCGTCGTATACTGCACTCATTTTTTATACATTCTACATGATAATAAATATTTTAAATTTTATAGTAGGCTAGATAGAACAAATACAAATTAGATACTATTTTAGTTTGGTAACTTTTATTATAAATACTTTCATATTAGTATATTACTCTTACTTGTTACCTCTCTGCTTATATGTGTGGGTAATCCTAGAACTCATCTTTACTTTCTAGTTTCTACTGTCTAGTTGTAATATTTATTAGTTTCTATGTATTAGATAAATCAATTTTAATAAAGATTTTCTGAGAAATATGCAGGTATTTATTAAATGCAGTTTTGCCATGTCATTGCATAAATGGTAATCACGTAATTTATTAATTTGTATTTAGAAAACTACCAGAGCATACTTTAAACTTTTCTAGTTTTCTATGAATTCTGAATACATTTCTATAATGAACATAATAGCTACTGAGTATAGATAAAAGTTCAAAAAGAGTTTGTAAGTACTTTTTTTTTAAAAGAAATTTTTAATCTTATCTGTTTACAAACAGAACAATATAATGTAGGTTTCATTGAAATTACATATTACCTATATTATAAGTAACTTCCGTTTAACTTTTACATAATTACAAATTAAAGATTTTTTTATTAATAATGTATCTTTTTTGTTTTCTATTTATTTGTAGTAATCTACAATCTATACATGTTCTTAGTATAATAAGTAGGTTTGATAGGGGACAAGTAAGAATTATATGAATAATAAGATTAGTTAAGATACTCAGTGATACAGTCGTCTATATATATTTTCATTGCATTTCACGTCTATAGGTATTTGTGCCTAAACCGTAAAATACATTTAATAAGTGAGCTGGCAATGTAAAATCCCAACAGGGCAAGATAAAAATTACTTATAATCTTATATTAGTTATAGTGCAGGTATTGATATTATAGTACACGCAGTTAAAAATTCCAAAGTAGGGGGGGGGGGGGAAACGGCACCCTTGGCACCATCTGTGGGTATCCATGAACATATCGTGCTGCTAATGTTATTTTATTATAAATAGGCTTAACATTACTCGTTTATTTTTAATATAAAAATATATAGAAATTGACTGTGGTGAAATAATTTTACGACCTATTCAACATCAAGTTACGAGCACTCGTCATATATTTCGCCACAAATTAAATTCTGCTCTGGCTGCTCGCTGTAGGTATACGTAATACGCGTCCAACTGTCCAAGTATTGTTAAACAATAATACCTATATATAGCACACGCGAATTTTAACCGTCACTAACAATATTATTATTTATCGTACATCTGTAACTACTTAGGTAGGTATCTAACGCCAGCACACCCGTAAAATGTACGGGTTCTTGTGTCCAATTTGCACGATACAACTTATCCCGTTCCTTTTCACTCGCCCAGTATTATACGTATTGTAATAATTATAACGCCGCAAATAACATAAATACTGACAAGTAAACCAAAATAATTTTCGAGTGGAGAACAAATAACGTTCGGGGGGTCTGGGGAGTACATTTTTATGCTGTAGAATGTATAGGTACTATAAGTAGGTTGGTAAGTTAGTAAGTATAGGTACCTATGTAATGTTATGTTGGTTGATTATGATTTATAGGCATCGTTGATAGACCTACAATATACACATACATCAGTGACGAAATTGACGTTCAGTCGAAATGGAATAAGTGTGGTTAAACTACGCGTACTGCTCAATATACCTATATACGATGCGCATAATATTACGAAGAATGCAGAATAAAATGTCTTATCGATTGCCATCAATATTATAATACATAATGTATAGTCGATCAAGTAAGCAGGTATATAATATAATAATATATTGTGCTGCTACCGTCGTCGCCGACACACGTATTTATATACCTATATATTATAATACCTGTATGAAAATAGTAGATACCTAGTAAATAATCGCCAATCGGATTTTCTATGGGAACTCGCGGCGGAAGGTTCAGCGCGCACAACTTTCTACTCTAAATATTTGCATGCGTAAAATCAATATAAATTATAATAATACGTATATTCGTGTGTGCTGCAGGTATATAGAATAACTTGAACGTCTTTCCGCGTGACAAACCGAAACAAGACTCGTTACTTTTTATTTCGTCGACCATTATTTTGAAAACTCTCTTACCTATCCAATACGATCTGTGTTATTATATTATAATATTCACTCGTAAAATATTGTCCTGCTCACAATATTTCAAACTTAACGCATCGTAGGCACCATTAATTATTGCCATATTTCGTTAATTTAAGGTCTCTGAAACGATTATAATATTATATTAGATGGGCACAAATAAAAATCTTTTCGAAATTCTCAGATAACACGAGAGACGGCCGGTATTAACTATTAAGGCGCTATTTTACTGCTACTGTGTTGCGTAAGACGTATTTCGAGGTTTTGGGTATCTGTATTCTCCAGTGTTTGCTTTAAGACATAATATAAGTATTAAAACCTATTATGTTTGATATTAGTCACTGATGCAGATATATTAAAAGGCACGTTATAAACGCTGTGACCTCACATCGATCGAGTTTAGTTATTATTCAAATTGACAGTAACCCGTAGAGTGGTATTAATTGGTCGATAACAATTGACCAACCATCGTGGACTATCATTTCAGACGGTCAAAACGAAATGCACATACGCAGTGGGAATAGCGTCTTAAACTAGAAATTAGCTAAACTATAGACCGGTTTAAAATTATCCTACATTATCCTACACCGAGATAATGAACCATGTAAATTATAATCCAAATATCCCGGTGCATTATTTTTCACACCGGTTTAATCTAGCGAATTTGTATAAGCCTTTATCCATCTCATATTTTTATAAACTAAACTTATTGTTATATAACACTGACATGCACGTCAGACGTCGCAGAAAACACGAATACAATTGACTTTTATTTGTTTTTTAAGCGTAACTATAATGTCTTATTAGGTAGGTAGGTATAATATATATTTAAATTTATGGCGTCCGTTGGGTAACCACTACGATTGGAAACAATTTTAAAGTTAAAAATGAAGTATGAAACAACGAATCCGAGAACGGCGCATTATATGGCTATACATAAGCCTACGTAATAAAAACTATGTATACAGGAGTGTTTTTTTTGTCAAACGACACTCGGTACACGTAAAAGGTATTGTGATATTATAATCTTAAAATACTCTTAGTTGATGAATAATTTCATAAATAATTTCAGGTTATGTTCGGATAATTAGGCTATCCTAATTAATCTACCAATTGTTACCTTTCGGCTTTCCCATAACATATTATTGAGTATTGTCCTACAAAATAATCGCCCTGTATAATATTTTGGTGTCGTCCGAAGCATATTATACCAATATAAAATATAGTTGCCACTTGTTTCCGACACTCATTTTGTTCAGTGTGACTGCGTATAACATAATAATATATTATATTGTTATTGTTGTCTCGCGTGAACCCGTTGTAACGCCGGTCTGGTAAGGTAAACTTCCGATTCGTTTGCTGTGGTCAGAAGGAAGGTTTTCGCGAGGGGGATAGTTTGAAATGTTTATGTGCTGCAATCAATGTTCGAGTTATAATATATATATAGGTAGGTACTTTGAGTGACGATATGTTACAACTTTACAAGTATATGGGATACGCGTGTTATAGATTATTATTACCTATACATAATATACCTATAAGTGGCGATACGGTGAGTAGTTGTAGGTACGCAGTAAATGCCATTACCTATAATATAGTATATATCATTATATATAGGATATAATTATTATAATATTATGGTCGGTTTGAACGCGCGCGAGCGGATTATTCGCGAAACGCTATAAAACTACGTAAAAATATAATGTAGGTATTATATATTATGTGCGTATATATATTATATATATAATATGTTTAGTATTAAAAAAAAAATTCTAGAGGCGCCATAATTTATACGCCGGCGCAATAAAAAAAAATTCCATCGGCAGTTATCGCAGGTAAGCTGCAGCGCACTTGCATCGTAGACGCCTGCAACATATAATACTTGATGTATATTATATATAGTATAGCGTAGGCATACAGGGTGTCTCATCGCGTTTGTCTTCGTATATATAGGTACAGTAGGTACACATCCGCCTCCTACCCAGACTTTTACAACGTACAAAACTTAATTTGAACTATCTGCATACATTGGCGTATCCAGAATTTTTTTTAGGGGGGGCACACACTGTACTACTGTAGTATGCGTTCATGTATAGAATAAATATAAATCTTTAAAACAAAATCTAGTAAATACGGCCAACGAGGGGGGCCATGTCCCCCCGGATACGCCAATGCGGCTGCATATATAACGGAAGATGAACACCATGGCGGATCCAGCTTTTAAAATATTTTCGCAAATCATTAACATACCGTGAATTGGCTAGGTACCGCCACATTATATACCTACCTAAATATCAGATTTATCAGTACTGTAGATATTTTCAACTATATTGACGAGTATATGGTGTGATATAGTGGGGTACCGCAATATGATTATATAATTATATTATAGTGACTGGTTACTGAAATAATAATTCAAAAACGTAAAATAGGAATTAAGTTATCGACGGGGGCACATAGGTACAACTGCTTGGTGAGACACTCTATACATATACGTACACTGTCTTGTAGCTGCTCCGCTCTGACCCGGCGTGACGCCAATGCGTATATGTATAATATTATAAGCGTTTCGCTCACTCGGCAGACCCGGCTGCGGCGATTTAAACGAACGGCTACTGTGCATTATTTACGTCATGTATAATTCATGCCGGTGTACAATAATAATAATAAAAATACACATAATACACATATGCGTGTGATATAGGTGTATAATTATTAGATTATGTACCTATATAATATTATATACTGCGGCCACTGTGTGGTTGGATATAGCTCACGACGAAAGTCGATAAATTAAAAAATTAAAACTGGATTTATTCGTTAAAGCATTAATATTATTATTATACCCGAGACATAAAAGGAAATAAATTGCAAAATATATATATTATAATATGAATAACCTCCGACTTCATTATGCATATAGGTATACGCGCGAGTATTTAACTGTGCACACCAATTTCCGAAAGTTAATCTTTGTTTGATAACGGTTTCGACGGCAACTTTCCGGGCGAACGAAGGATTTTGGTGAAGTTCCAAAGCCGCGGGCTGACATGCCATCACGTGTCGGCGACCACGGTACAAGCTGCACCTTTGACCACGGTTGCAGGAAGGTCGGTCGCCTCGGTTATCGGGTAACCCCAACATTTTCTGTCAGTAAAGGGCAAAAGCTCATTCACATTAGCTACGTCGTGTGTCATTTCGTGCGAAGGCGTTGTAACTATGGTTATAACTGGTAACCATATTGGTTTAAAAGTTGAGCTGTAGAGAAAATTCTATAGCGAAAACGTTTGGTAACAGATAAATTCGGACCGTCTGTTTGCTGAGCAATGAAGTAAACGTTTGCAAACATTTCGAACGTCATGATCCAGCGTTTTGTCTGTTCGGTTCCAGTAACCAATACCTACCTTGGTATAATGTATAATATACCAAACATATGTATGTTTCATAATATATTCTGTGATATAATCTGTGTTATCACGAACTTATACCACGGAGTACCAATGGTATAATTATTTATGACTTATACCACGGTTGATTTACATATCGCACCAAACGCTTACGAATTTCAACATTTTCAACGTTTCAAGCGTTGGCGTTCGTAGCGTAAAACGTTTTCCGCTATAGAATTTGCTCGTTCCAATTTGTTTCTTACATGATACCAAAAAAGTAATGACCAATCACAATGCTATTCGATCGACACGACACGACACCCAACCTAGCTGCTGTGAATCCAGCTTTAGTAGCAATATATATTATAGGAAAATGTTCGTCGCGCTCCGTTGATTTTCTCCACATCCGTTGTGTCATCTGCAGATTCGAGATCGTATAATATAGTTAAGGTGTGTGCAGTGCGGCGACATTCCGGTGATGTAATATTATTATCGTATACGTTTTATTTGCTAGCCTCGTCGTTTGTGATCGGACGAATCGGTTTGCCGAATATTTACGTGTCGAGGGCGGCGCGTCAAGGTAAGATGCACATCGCACTACAATCAGTCTGTTCTACAGTAGATTGTATTTATAACATCATTCTCATTTCTCACTGCAGGCAAGGATATAGACTTAACTTTTGTAGTATACTCCAGTATAATGCACCAGTCGTTCTTTAAAATGTATTGTATTTACATGGTGCGTACCTAACTACGTTTGTATAAGAATATGGGTATACGTAAATCCCAAGAAAAACCTATTTTGAAATAGTCGCGTTATTATGTGCGTCAGATGAATAATTTTGTTTTAATATAATATTTTGTGATGCATTACAAATTTTAATTACCTATGATTATGGGCGTTCCTCTTATTGTAAGTACCTACGTAAAATTATTATGCTGTAGTGTCATCTGTGTAATATAGGTAATTGGTTTGAAAAATATAAGTACAACCTTTGTAAGATAATTACATAGCGCACACCAAATGATAATTTTTACTTTAACGCATACAAGTGGTGTTTTTTGGTGACACTAGTCGACAATGGTATATATTGTGTATGAATTTGGGTAAATTAAAAACATTTGAACAGTGCTTGACACCAATATATTCTGTAGTCTTTATATTATAGACAGCACAGTATTTGTGTATGGCCTGTATAAAATATGAACTGTATTAAAACATAAAGATAACAGCCTATATAACAAATACTATACTCGTATATACCTAATATCTATATGAATATTGAATAATATATTAATATACTAAATGCGATCCCTGCTGCAGTCGGTGGATGGTTATCGTTTTCTCTTTAGCGTCGCACGTCGACCGCCGGCCTATAATAAGTACGCGATTTGATTAATGTTTTCAATTAATCTTCACATTGGACTTATAACAATTTATTAATTTTATAATGTATATCATTTACATTTTATATTAGATCAAAATATTGTGACTATAAAATATAATATGATATTCAATATTTCAATGTATCTTGGATTCATTAACTACCTATTAGATCATTTTTTTATATTATTAATATTATTACCATACCTACTTTTATGTACATATGTTTACTTATAGAAGTACAGTTTATATAGAGTCACTGTAAAATATACTATTCTAATATAATATGTGTACCTAAATACGTATAGATACAAACAGTTAGTGTTTGACGCTCGACCAAACAACATACATTTGTATTTCACATTCACTTCAACTTGTCTCAACCAAAAATTGAAGTTAGCCATCTCGATCAGGACCAGATTCCACTCTGAATATACAAAACTATCCACTCTACTTCATGCAATTTGTTATTTTTCCAATGGTGAAAAAATATATACAGAGGAATCTCTGGGAACAGGAACAGATATAGGTGCAGCTGTACTAATAAAGAAAAACATCGAGAGCAAGCTTAAACTTTATACAGTAAAATCGGTGGTGATTCTAAAAGCTATTCATCTAGTTCATAAATTTCATCTTTCTTAATACAACTGTGCACTCACTTCTCAGACTTCTCAGTCCTACAAATAACTTCACGAACATATATATTCCTTCAAATATTAGTATAGAAGTACAAGGAAATTAAATTTATTTGAACTTATTTCTTTAGTTATATACATATTAGCTTGACATTTTTATTACCAAACTTAATTTATTTTTCCCTAAGTTATCTTAAAATTATCATACTACTTCGTGGATTGTGCCATTACAATTTATATATTTTATCATTAAGGCAACCTGTTATATTTTATACATTTTTTTCATTCCCCACGTCCACTCTTCATGGTTGCAGTATTTTACCAACTAGTTAAACCTATTTGCTACTTAGTATTTACTACCACCAACTACTTAAAACATTTAAACAGTACAATATTGCTTTAGAATACGCCACATTCACTATGCCTAGTAATTTTACCAACTATAAGCACAGAGTCTCATCGTTCGGCAAACCCCTGGTTTTATAATCTAATTATCTTCGTCTAACTTGTAATGTTAATATAAATGATTATTAGAGCGAATTTAATGATACGATTGCATACACTTGTATAGATAACAATAATATATTTTTATTTCTCACTATAATTAGTACTAATGACCAAATTGTTTTTTTTTACATACATCGTGTATCTATGGAATAGCATTTGTATTTATAAAGCTAATATAAAGACGTTAACGATCAGTTTCAACTGTTTTTGACGACGGTCAAAATGCGTGTGGGGTAAATAAATTGTTATTTGATTACCTAACCAGTGCCATGAGTAGCTCGTTGTATTCACGTTGGTAATCATAATATTATTCTCTCCTCGGACCACCACAATACCCATACTAAGTTGTTATCAAAATGTGCTCAATCGGCAATTGAGTTGTACCTTATAACTTACCTATAAACAGTGTTAGTGTATATATTATTATAATAATTATTATTATTATACATTTATAAGTATAATCGTGTATAAGTGTAATATTTATAAACGCTTTCTCTGCAGCCTTATTATTTTAAAATTTACATAAATTGTACAAATATGTTATGTATATACGCGACGCTCATACAATTCAAATCCACCTACCCACGACTTGAAAAGTTGAAAATATAGATAAATAGCCAGCATTGTGCGAAAGTTAAGACTGTTTTATCGTTTCAAAATGTACCTAACTTACATTTATCGTGTCGATTATTATTATTATTTTCTACAATCTTGGCGGTATAGGTTAGGTGGTACAATAATAACGATATTATAACTCTGCTACACCACACTCTGCTTCGTCGTCCGTCTAACGGAATATGTAATTATTAATGTTTGTGTTTAATTTGGCGAGTTTTAACGGTGCACCATCATATACAACGCGATATATGGCGGGACGAGCGAGTGGGGTTATGAGAAATGGGTGCACGCCAAAACCGTGCGTGGGCAGCGGTGGCAGTAGGTATTCATGATTTGTTATAATAGTACATATATAATAATAACAATATATATATTATATAAACTCTCAGCCGAAATAATCATTATAATATACTACACGCGTGTACCTACTACCTATATAACGAGTGATTGACTAAAATATAACGGTTGAAAATAATCGCTATACATTGATTAGTACTAGCAATACGAATTGTGTTAGCAAGACTATAATAAACTTCATGAATTCACATGTTCTTTGGTAACTTATTGTAGAAAGAATTACCCAAGTCCGGTAAAAATGTGTTTTATATTGCTACTTCTGTGTATACTAAAACTATTTATTCATCACGCTTTTGCGGATTTTGAGACTTAAAGTATTCAGCAGGATACCTATGACCTGCGAGTTTTCTTAATTAACCACGTTTTTCTTAATTTAATAACTTCTATACTTTTTTTAGACGGGTAAGCGATCCACTATAGATGGTTTGTTTATCTTTTGATTATTATAGATAGTTACTTACGTTACACTTATATTGTAATGATAATAAGTAATAACTAATAAATATAAATTATGTATGTGTTGAGTTTTGATAATTGATGGTAAACACTAAAATGTTTGTCATCGTTTTTTATTATTATTATTTTAAAAATATATTTGCTTCGTGTTATTGTCAATCGAAAATATGGTTTTTTTTACAATGCACATGGTGATAATGGAACTGCTCGGTGTTTACACAAATTTTTTTCGAATAATGTTGTACACTTGTGATTTGTACGTACCTCATTATCATTTTTAATCGAAGCGGTATATATGAATGTGCTGGAGCGCCATCGCTAACGGATTATATATTACGTTCGACCATGTGACATATTGCCTACAATACATATACTTGTATATACTGTTACGAGGTTCACCAAAACGTTAACGAAATCGCATTGTCGTCGACTAAATAAGATACATATAAGCAGCCACTACAACAGTGTGAAGATCAAAAGAACGCAAGCCGTGGACGTTACAAGTTGTATACATAAATACGTTATCCATGAGTATTATTGCGAAATTCGATGAGGGCAAATCGCTGATCTTTTGTATCGAATCGATAAAAGACTTATATTGTTATTATTGTATTATAAATGGGACAAGGAAAATATACAGAGTGTAACCGGCGGCAGTGGCGGTGTCGATGGCGGCCTAGTTTCGGCTTTCCGTGAGGTCATAACATGTACGTACAATATTTATACGTGTGTATACGTCTCCACGAGTTCGTTTTGACGACCACTGAACGGCGGCGAACAGGTGAGCGCGAGCGCGCGCGCGCACACACACATACACACACATATACATGATATAATTTTTATAATATTGTGTGTTCTCATCTCTCCCTCTCTTTCAATCGCCCTGTCACTGTATCTCTCTCGGGCCTCACCGCATGTACTGCGACCACCTCAAATACACTCGATAATGGTCTCGTATGTGTGTATGCGCGCGCTTGTGTGGTTCCGGCGCCCGGGGTGGAGGAAGAGAATGTACTTGTGTATGTGTGTGTGTGCGCGCGCGCGCTCGCGCTCAAACGTCGCCTTCGACACGATACGTACCTACTACGAAAACCTGTTGGATGCTGGTTGACCTGGACCCGAACAAACATCGATTGCACCGTGCCGCCAGTACACGTTATTGTGGCATTATAGTCGTGTACGTGTATAACATTATGTAGTATAGTATACGGCATACTATGATACCCGACAAAATCGCTTCGATTATCGATTGTTGTGCGCGAATATAACGCACATCGATATATCGTTGCGGTTATACGACGGAGACAGGTAAAACCGCTTCAGGGCCAAACCGTACACATAGCTCCGAGCCTTCCGCCGGTGACCACTCTAGTTTTTTTTCTGTATATTTTTATTATTATTATTATTATTATTTTTTATCGTTTTCCGTTATCGTATCTACAACCACCACCTGATCTGTTTGACCCGATCACGTGTGTCAGAAACTACCCCCTTCCCCCCACCACACGCATTATACCGTACACCTACTAACAGCTCTACCCTGGGCGACGGCCACGTGACATAAGTATAATGTGACGTCACATGCCGCTATGAACATCAAAGACATATTGGTCATGGACGGCGACGAAGGTTCGATGGATAACCACGGCAGTGATGTCATCATCATCAACAACAACAACAACAACGACAACTGCAGTGACAACGACAATGCAAAACGGAGTAAGCGGGAAATCGTCGAAGACGGAGGGTCGCTGTCCCCGCTGCAGCTACAGCACCACGACAACGGAGTGTACTTGCGGCACCGGCACGGGAACGACCGACCGGACGAACCGGAAGACGAGGACCTGAGGCAATCGGACGACGAGGTACGTGTCTCTGCTGCCGCGATCTCCAATGATCTATTATAGTATTGCGTGTGTATTATGTACCTATAACTCAAGCACAGCCCCTCCAATTTATCTCGATTTTACCCCCCCCCCTCTTCCACCCTCAACCTCGTAACCCGTGACCCGTCGGTGTACATTATTTTTCGAAAACATTTGTTTGCAGTTCTAGCCGGTTGAACCCCGCTCCTGTAAAATCATATACCGGGATCTTGGGGTGGTTTTTAAAATGATATAAATGTTTCTGTTTCATGCAAATTATATAATGCGTGAATTCTTTGACGCTCATTTATCGAAGCCCAATCGCGATCTGCCGTTATTACTGCAGTTGCGAACTACAGTGAAAGGCAGGCTTCGTCTGCTGCGTTCACGAGATCTCTGCCTCCGCCGCCATAGCACTTGGGTTGCCGATGAGAAACACATAAATTATCATAGTTTTTGCATTGGTGCTTGTTGTAGAAACAAGTCGGGCGTTTATTCGTTTTCAACATTTTTATTTTTAAGAATTTACATTTAACGGATATTTAATTGTATATTATTTATATCAATTCACACCATCTGGGTGCGAACCGATGCCTGATATAGAAAAATAAATATTTTTTGTATTATTTATTTAAATTAAGAATGCGTTGTGGTCGTAAAATTAAAATTAAAAGTCTACCCCGTAGGTACCATATACCTAACCTATATACATAAACATAATTGTAAAAAATTGCGCATATTAGATATACCTACCTAATAAATTTAACACTCGATATAAACGATAATATATTGCCGTATTCATATTGTGTTAGAATGAAATGACTCGGGAGACTTAAACGACTGGTGATGATTTTATGCTATCACTCTAATCGTCCTTATCTGCAGTTTAAACACATTTTCTTGATAGACGACAATTATAATCATCTGTTACTTGTTAGTTTATAAATCCGATAGTGACTGAATGCGTCTTCGTAAACCATCGTATAATTAATATATTTATTATTAATTCGAGGTCCTATTTTTAGTTATTATTGATGGACATGTCCTCCACAGATGATATAATATGTTTCTAAAAATGCGTAATTGTTTGTTTGAAACGAATGTGCTGTACCTATCTGAAAACCACCACTTTGCACTGAGTTTGGTAGTCTGGAAGTCTTATAAACGCGATGGACGTCTTCGAGGTCAGAGTTTACAACTATTCCGTTATTTCAATATTCCATTATCGAAGCGACTGCAATGTTTAAAGTTTACCTACGTATAGTACATAAACGCATATGGTTATATGTAATGCCGATACTATAACTATGTGATTATCGAAAAACATGAAAAAAATAATACTATAAATTAGAAAAATATAATTTATTATTTCTGTAAAGTGTTTTTTTTTTTAATTGACAATTTAGGTCCTTAGAGTCCCCGCCCCTGTAGAAAGTCTGTCTCGTTAGGTTGTTGGCGCAAATATTCATCTGACAACGTCGATTTTGCTGTCCAACCATTAAATCTACTTATGTGTGTGTGTGTGTGCGCATGTGGGGAAAGTTTCTGTTTTAAATTCAGCGCCATTTATCAATACGACATCGTACGAGTATCAATGACCGTTCTGCAACCGTAACGGCAATGGAGTG
Source organism: Macrosiphum euphorbiae (assembly GCA_949089665.1). Lineage (NCBI taxonomy): Eukaryota > Metazoa > Arthropoda > Insecta > Hemiptera > Aphididae > Macrosiphum > Macrosiphum euphorbiae. The sequence goes on along the minus strand of CARXXK010000003.1, from coordinate 44,103,334 downwards.
CGACTGTCAAGGTCTCGAGGCTTACCGAGTAAAATCCTGTGTGTAACTTTTTAGACAGTCTCTGGTACTTAATGCTTTTTTTTTAAATCGTCAAAATTTTTGGGAGTCTATATTTAGTATTTCTAGATTTGCACTAAATTGAATATCTATTGCTTTGAAAAACAAAATATTTCTAATATTCATGTGATTATACACAAAGTGTATTTAAGAACACTTTTATATCATTTATTATAAAATTTATATTGTATGGGATATATAATATACATATAATATAATATAATGTACAGAGTCTACCAAATTTTTTTCATTTTTCTTTTAGAGACCCCGTACCAATATTAAGTTAAATAAAAACCATTTTCGTAGGTTGGAATTCTATTCGAATTGTTTGTTGTGTAAAATCTTCGGAGTTCAGGTAGGTATACAATCAATTGTATCTAAAAGGGCATAGGTACACAAACTCCACAGACCAAAAAAAAATTTGCCCTTGAACTGACTTCCGTTACATTCAAAACAACAATGAAAAAATGCCTATTCTTAAAATATATTATATGTGAAAAAATGTTTTGGTAAATGTGTTCACCATTTTCAAGAAACCTTCTTTTAACGTGGGTTTAAAATATTACAATTGACCCAAGAAAACCAAAAAATACTAGTGCTTATTGTGACGGTATCGCTATTGGTAGGTTAGGTACCTATACATTCACAACTGTATCGAGTATCGACTTCATGTTATAGCTACTGCGTATCAGGTATTATAGTTTACTAACATTAAAAATCACATAATACCTACGAGTATTTTATAATAATTCAATATACTTAAATATTACATTTCATTTACATAGTATACTTACTATGAATCAACTACAGTGATATTATGTTCGATGTACCTAAATATAGTTAATCGTATGAACTATACAGGTATTATAGTGCTATACACATAAACACATTACATTATTGTCTGTTATACACTTAAGAAGACGTCACACCCGCATTTATTGTCTCCGACTTACAAATGTACAACATAGAAAAAAATGTTTACTCCCCCTGTATTTATAGTAGAATTACCGAAATTTCACAACTCATAGGGGAGAACTTTATCTGGGTTTTCATTTTTTTTAATAGCGCTAACCAATAGTTTTTAATAATTAAATGAAAAAAAACCAAAAAAACCTCATGTTCTCAAACTTAAAACTTTAAATGTATTTATGTTATCCAAATAATAAAAACGCTGCATTGCAAAATGTTATGCGTTATTTTGTTTCGTTAATTAAAATGTTTCCCTGAATAAAAATCCCGGTTGAAAATCATTCACGGTTCCATAAAGAACGGATGTTAATAATAGGGCGTATCTATATTGCAGTGTGTACATATAGATAGGCACGCGCCACGAGTTTATTATACTATCATGCATCCCAAACGTTTTCGCACCAACGTACTTGTCCACATTTACGATTTAATTGAATACAATATTTTTTATAAAAATGTGTATGGTTTTTAAATTGGCGTGTTTTATTTTTCTCTCCATATCGAATCAATTGCACTCACGTTTGTTCCCACATCATCCATTGCCGGCGGTGACCCTTTTACCGCGAAATCGACCCTAGTGACCTTTTTTGTGCGACCGCGGTCTGAAAAACTTCCAGCGTGACATTTCTAGTCATCTCTCTTAGACCGACGAAACGTTCCATTATGTGGCGACGCTCAGATGCGTATATATAATTAACGTATGCCACCACTATGTATATACGCGTATACAGGAAGATGAGAATATAAGTAATGTTGCGCTAAGTACGTCAAGTACCATAATATACTATATTACACACACACAATATATAGGCAATGGGACAACTGCACGTATACACACGCATTCCGAGTGAACTGTGGGAGTGAATATCTGGAATTTAGAAAGCGCTGATGCGCGGCGCGCGAGCTAGCTGCAGCAATTGGCGGAAAATCTAAAACGCAACACGTCGATTTATGTATAAGCGTAAAAAACAATATAAGTAAAATGAGTGGTGCACTCGACTCTGTCTCTACGCGCCGTCCGGAAATAAAACGTCAGCTGACGATGATTTCGGCTTATCGCCCGATGCTGCGTATAACGGTAACCTGGTGTCTGGTAGAACGAAATTCTGAGAACACTGACCGTGCGCCGTGGAATTCGAAATCGCACAATTTTCGCAGACATTTGTTGTTTTTTTTCATCCATCCGTCCGTCTTACTTTCGGCTCTCTTTGAAAACTGCATAGCCTGTAAAAGTGGCTTCATTTTTTTTCGGGTCTCGTATATGTTTCGATTAGGGGAAAACGGCAGAGCGGAATCTTTGGCGTCGGTCTCAGAGGACGAGGCCGACGAGGAAATCTGAAAGCACACGATAGAATCCGAAGAATGCGAAAAACAACCACATTAACCAATTGTTACCGTGGTAGTACAGTAATGGCTCCTTGTTTCGCTGCCTGCTGTTCGTTCTTATACATTATAGTTTATAACCTATACTGGTTCTATATATACATTGGTTCAACATTATCAGCGTGAACTTCTGTGCGTAGAATTATTAAACGAGAATGGCCGTATAAGTACCACCTATATTGACTATTACGTTGTCATAAGTACTAATCTTATATATTAAAGTGTTGCGAAATCGTCCCTCAGGTTTACAAAATCCATTTAAAAACAAGAACAATTTGGTGGCCGATTAGTTTCAAGATTGGCGCGTAATAGGATACGTCGTACCTATAATTATAGTAAATAATAATAAGTAATAACTATCAATAAAAGGATTCAAATATTTTTATACGCATTTTACCCACTTATAGACGATTTTTTAAAATGTTACTTAAATCCGACAGGTTTACAACGAAAAACAATAATGTCTTGGCCTCTTAAGTCACATTAACATGCATTTATTAATATATATAGGTATACCTATTTCCAAACAGTGAAGTATTGTAGGTATATTCTAATATTTAATTTGGTTTAGTAGGTATATAATGCTATTTTTAACGGATCCACGCCTGATTTAATTATAACAATTATGTGTTGTGTTTTACGGTTGTAAATTGTACAACAAATGTTCAAAAGTAATTACTGACGATCCGTTATTGAAAATATGATATATAATATGTACATATATATAAATAATGAATTGAAATCGTTGGTTTGATATGAAACGCATTAAAAAAAAAAAAATTACTACACATGCCTATTTAGTTAACAACAGACGTAGTATACTAATATACTATGCGATTGAAAGAGCCTCGGAGGAGTATAATAATTGTTCTAATGTTTTCGTCCAAAACATCATTGACTTAAAATCGTCGGTTGCCCGTTTCGAAGTTGATCTCAAAACGATCTCACGTTTTCCATTATAATATTATACAACTTTGGGTCTTAACAACATAATGCACAACCGCGCAAGATGGTAACCATATAAAGTCCACTTGAGCATTCATAATATTATACCTATGTATTCGTTGTATTTATAATTCCAAAAGGCGTTATATCGGTTCTTTACGAGTATTGATCAAATACCACTCTCCCGGTATTTTCATATTGTATTGCAGCCTTTGTATGTGTATGCGAAGGTACTACTGTTTTTTTAACAATTTATTCAACATTCTCTATCTCCGCAGTCAGCAGCGTTCGTTTGTATAAAAGAAACACTACCGACTCTCGTGATTATACATTTTTAACAATTTATTTCCATTCTTATCCGTAACCACGATCCAAATTTGTTCAACTCGTGGCAGTATACGCATAATATAATATATATTATGCATTTATGCACATATAATAATATAAATTATAATACATCGCGAAAACCCACCTGGTGATTATAATAAAGCAGTTAGAGATTCCAATCATATTTTATTAATTGTCAAAACGATCCCTTACTGTGATCCTGCAGACTTTCTTAAATATTCTTTTCCACTCGTGTCGTGGGCCATTTGTTTTACATCGTCAATATAATATTGTTAATAGATTCCGAATCCGACACCCGGCGTAATATTAAAATGTAGTTTAGTATTTAAAAAAAAAAATTATAATAATAATATAAACATACACGAGCCGCCACTTGTTAAGGTTGCCTCCGACGTCCGCAATTATTATTCAGATTCATTAAATACCGGTTTGCTTGAGGAATGTGAACCAGATTTTTGCTTAAATATTAAAATGTAATCCACATTTAACGCTCTAGTCAGTGTCTTATAATAAACGTTCCTTTTTTTCGTCGATTTCTCTCAAAATGGACTACCGGCAAGCGCGTATTTTTTTCTTTTCATTTTTCTTACCATATATTTTCTTTCTCTCTCTCTTGCCGCTGAATCCTGACTCCGGTGACCCCGTTCGAAGATACCAACTGTATACATCTGTATATGTATGTACCTATATATATATGCATGTGTGTATGTATGTATGTATGTATGTATATATGAATGTATGTATGTATAAATAAATGTATATATACGAGTACGCTTCGGGGGCCTGGCCTCTGGGTTCGCCTTAGGACAACATTCCAGACCACTCCGTACGCACACACATTACGCACACACACACACACACGCACACACACACACACACACATACACACAACTTACACTCACATGCGCGAGTTTTACTATTTACAACATATATATACACACATATATGTGTATATTATAATATGTGTGCAGGAGCGCGTGTGCGCGTTTGTATGTGTGTGTATAAGTGTGTAAATCTATGTGCGCGAGTGTACCTACGTACGCCTATTACATATATATACGCAAACCGTATACATATGTATATGTAATAGGTATATATAAATAAGTTTTATAACCGGCTCGAAAAATAACCCGCCCACCATACCCGCGTCCAGCCGACAAAGCCACAGAATCACGTCATCTGTATAGGCGCGAGACGACGATTTTCGGGCTAGCCGGAGATCGATAATCGTCGGTGATCAACAAATGTATTGACCTTTCCCCAGCGGCCAGAATCGGCGAACCGATTGAGTTCGGATTCACTTCCAAAAAAACAACAAAAAAAACGTGCCCTCTACTACACGCTCGCGTGAATTTAATCTTCTTTCAAACCAAGTGAGGGCCTATAATATGTTTGATTATAATATAATCTCGGTTACATGATAGGTATATACGCACCGTTGATAAAAGTATTCAAATTCACTATACCTATATTATTTTCATATATTCAGATTAATGCGTATAATTTTGTTACGCAGTGCAGTGTTTTAATATTATGCTACTATGTAAAAATAGGCGCGAGTCACGCACTCTCAATGCCACCCCGGAAATCGCTTAAATATAGTGTTTTTAATTAAAATACAAATTTCGATTAGACTGCATTAGGCCGCAGACCTGTTTATGGTTTTCGGGTTTTCTGTTATACCTAGGTACTTCAATACTGCAGGATTTAATGAATACTACATTATATTATTTATTCATCGTGGTTATAATTTCGGTGTTAATAATGTGCGAGCGTAAGTCGGACAGGTAGTATAAATGGTAATATAACAATAAAGTTTAAGATTACATTTTTTAATTAAATTCAATCAGATAACAATAGTGAATCGAAACGAACCGACTTTCCATTAAAATATATTCATCGCGTCAAAAGGAATCGTCAATATATATACTATACGCGATTAATTTTCTTATATGAGTCCTTTGGTCTAAAAAGAAAAATTAATTAATTAATTCCCGGTAGACAAAAAAATACCGTTTCCAATAAAACTATTATAACGAAACCTTTTTGGACTTAACGTGATAAAAATATTTTGTCTTTGAAAACGCGACTCGTGAGTACCTATAATTATAATAATATATAGATACCTATATGATATGATATGACATGACTTGAGCTAAATCTTAAAAAATCATCGTAGAGATTCGCGGTGGGCTATAACGACGTTATTATTGTACAAGTGTGCTCGAGGAGGAGAAGTGGTTTTCCGATTACGGAATTCTCCCCCCCCCCCCCATACACGCCGATTCAGCTCAATCGACCGCGGTAGTCGTAATACGTCTGCGTCGAAACAATACGACGATTACAGTCGCCGAGAATTTTCAGTTTATGTCCGTTATTATTGATAATGTAATATTAATATTATATTGATTGTACATACATACTACATAGATAATATTTAAACATTCTGTTGGTGGATTGAGCGTAGATGTAGTAACTACACTCAACACTCGGTGTTGGGTAAGTTACTTTTAAATTGCAACCTAAAGTTAAGTCACTTGTTAAACAATGAAAATTGTAGTGAAGTTTGCCTTTAACAATTACCTAAACATAAAGTATTGTGTGACAAACAAAGTCAGGTATTCTTTTAGGAGATTTTATACCATATAATGTATATTAAAGTTTATGAGGTAAATGTATATCTATAAATAAAACATTTGGTCTAGAATAGTAGAATATTATAAAATTTAAACGGTTTCCAAGATATCGTGCATTTAATAATGTTATTGGGTTTTCGAAAATATATTTCATTAAGTACCTATAATATTATGTTATACATCCATGATAAAATTGTATCCTTTTTTAAGGGCTTTACATTATTTTTTTTTAAATACAAACAAGAATTTAAAAATGAATAATCAAAATACGAAATGTCACATAGGTATAATAATTATGACAACTTGTAGGTAGGTATACAAAATAATATCCAGCGTCTTAAGAGTAACTTACGCTTTACTTAACCTGTATCACTCAACATACTGGTCTTTTGTCGCCATCGATCTATAATAATATATATTATTAGGTACCTAATATAGATTATCATATCGATCGATAATAATATTTTCACACAGCCGCCCTCACCACAATACACTAGCACGCACACACACGCACACACACACAAACACACACACATACACGCAAACGCATTATTGTTATTTATTATTATTGTTATTATTATTATTATTATGATTATCATACATAATACGTTTCCTATACGACCATTGTTTCAATTGATTTTCGTCGCACAGGAGCCCGCGCGATCTCCGCAGCGCGTCTCGGGCCATTGTATTACCGCTCGCGTAGTCGTCGTCGTCGTCGTCGTCATTATTCGTCGAGCCGCCACCGCCGCCGCCACCACTGCCGCCGTTGAATAGACGTCTATCCCGACCGTGGCGACAGTGGCGGTGTTTGTTTTGTTATGTTTTTTTTTTATATACTTTTTTATCTCGAGCGCTCGTCGGCCGTCCAAATCGAATTTTTACCACCTCCGGCACGCGCAGTCAGCTTTTTTCCGTACGTTTTGCCCCTGCGTTATTACCAACGTGTAGAGAGTCATTGTTTTTGAACCGCGGGATAGCTGCTACCGTTTCTTTAATCCGCTAATTAACATTGGGCGCCATTTGATACGCACGCGGTGTCGGCGGTGGCGACGACGACGACGACGACAACGACGCGAGCCCGCGAGAGAGTATAATGATCCGACGACGAAAAACGCCAAATAATAATAATAACAATATAAAGTATATAATGACAATAGACCAAAGGCGTTGACCAACGATGGCGGCGGCGCACCGTTTTTACAATAGAAAAAATAATAATAAAGAAAAAACCGCTGCAGCTATCATGCTCAACGCAGGCTGTCGGCGTATAGTGAATATTATAAGTTATAACGTACGTCCATATATTATTATTATTATTATTATTATTATTATATTATGATTCTTATCGAAAATTCTTCACGTTTAACCCCAGAACGTCGGCGAACGCGACGGTTGCAGTGTAGGTATATATTATAGGTAGGTATATCTACACCGATGCGATTTTCTTTCCTTCGCAGGCACATAAATATTATTTTCTTGTTCTTGGACGGTGGAAAAAGCACGACGAAAAATATAATAAAGGTCGCGTTCTCTCTTATATTATGTATTATCTCTGAAATCGGCACATCTCAGCAGATTCGTTCGACGACAAAAAAATAAATAAAAATACACCCGAGTAACTGTACAGCAATTATTGCTTGCCTAGAAATGTGACGATAAAATGGCGATAATAATCACACTCGTTCTCCGGGAGAGTTCTCAAAAATGCAAAACTTTTGATTTCGGGGACGGTTTTAGAAAAAATTTCGGATATAGTTGTATTTGTGACCATAGATATATATTATGTATATACAACAACTAGATAGTAAGATAGCTGTCTTTATATTACAGTTGAGACCAATGTTGAAGTCGGCTGCCATTTATAAAGAAGACAATGTTTACATTTATTTTACATTTATTCATATAAATTTATACTTATTTATACAAAATAATATATACTGTGATAATATTATTTTGTAAACATTGCCTGCTTTGTAAATGGCGGCCGACTTCGATGATAAGAAAGAGGCGGCTATCTAGTTGTTGTATATGTCTATGGTTGTGACTTATGTTGTTCAGAACCTCCAAATAGCATGGTAGAGTATTAATAAGCTTGGGGTGTTTAAGTAGTATAATCATATATTAGGTAATAATATATGCAATGTCTAATCGACCGATAAATTAAAAAATATTCACTTAATAGAACAATATCGCTTTCAATTAGTTCAATATTATACACGCGTTATAATATTACCTATAATCTACATTATAATATTATAGTGTCCCCCGCGTCACGTGAAATCCAATCGAATGCGCGTATAAAGTAATTATTAAAATAAAAATCTTTACAATTATTACCATAATAAAATAATAATATAATACCTATACATAAACATAATAAATGATTAACATTGAGCAATAATACGTGCGGTTAAGCGGCTCAACGGTTAGAATATTTACCAATAGTGAATTCATGAATATGTTAACCTTTTCTAGTGGGGCAACTATTATATTATATATAGCAATACTAATATAAATTGTATCACGTTACCGCCCTCGCGCACCACCGGCCACCACACTGCTCGGTTTTCCTATATACCAGAACATTCTATATAATAATAATATATAACCTAGGATAATTATGAATACGTGAAAATATACTTTGATTTTAATTTCGAAAAAGCTGTTTCGGTCCAAAATTTGAACGTTTACACTTTACATAATCACATTTTGTATTGAATTCCTCGAAATCAAATTAACAAGTATAATGTTATAATTTAATTCATGTACATATATAATATATATATAGTTCACATTTAATACGACTTTGTGGTTTGTAATAAACACTGAATAACCTTATTTTAATATAGAACATTCAATATAATATATACACCAGATAAAATGGATTAAATGATTAAATAATGCAAATTCAAATTTAAAATGTGTTTCGGTCATGCATGCAACGATGCATCAAAAATTATGAATTCGTAATTTATGTACATGCACCTTACCAAATTATCATGTTTTACATGAGTCCTGAGTAATTATAATAAATACCTAGTTGATACTAAGGTACGCTATATCATAGATACTATATATTTAATGAAATATACTGTTAGTTTTTAATTTTTACTGCGATTTTTGTGATGTTAGCAGAATTTAATCGAAATTCGTGTTTACGAATGTGTCAAAATGTGTGCTATAAAAAATACAGCACATATTATAAAGTACTATTTTCTTTTAATATATAGTTAGTGTGTAGATACATACACACATAGTAAGTACAATGTACACCTTTTATTATTATTATTATTTTTCGTATTATCGAGGACCGGGGAGAGAACCACGATTTGCATAACAGCTCCCCGGCCCCCATCGTTTATTGACATAAAACATAGGTAAATTAATACATCAATAGCATCTGGCCTTAGCCGCCGCGACCTGGCAGACTTTCCTCAGCTATCGCTGGTAGGTATATGTCTGTCAGGGAGCGCATTGCTCGGGGGGCTCACAATAAAAATACGAAAACAGTATTGCATATAGCGTTTTACTATGTCGTAGTTGGGACTTGAGCTGTATTCTGCCTGGCTGCCAACTTCCTTGCTGGGCAGGCGCCGGTCCCTAGCTTATGGCTTGTCTTGGGCAGCCTTGCTAGTTCAAATAATAATATATTCAATAATAATAGTATAATTCATATATACATCTAACCTAACCTATACTGAACGTTTTTTAAAACCATAATAAGATGAATTTGATAAAAAAAATAATACTCTAATGTTAGTGGGGGCTTAGGCAATCTGGCTCAACTCGAGGATTTCCTATGAACAAATTGCATTTTTTTTGTTTTTTTTTTTTAATATTTGATTTAATATTATATTAGGTAGATATGTGAACTACCGTTACACCTTTTAACACCACCCAAATGTCTGTTTTAATTTACATTTTAGCGCTAATTCGTGAAACCGAAATAACCACTTAAGGCATATATGCCACTCGTCAAATTCGTTAAAGAAATAAAATGTTACTTATAAATGGTACCTATATTTATATACTCATAAGTGTATATTATATGATGTATATCAATAAATTAATATTGTACGTAAAAACGTGTCTAACTAAATTTAGCATATAATACTATACACGTTTTATTGTTTATAAATCGTTATTCCAAAAATAATATATTTTATATTTTTGTAAATGGAATACCAATACAGCGAGATTGTCTAAGATTTTTATTCAATCTAGTTACTTCGTATTTCTTGATTTTTTTTTTATTTACAGCGACTTTTCATTAAATTATTGATGTTAATTATTTTTAATTTATGGTAATTTTTGATTAATTTGTTTACAAATTGAGACATATATTATTTAATTATAACTATTTGGAAGTTAAACATCTTGTAGCATTCTTGTATATTAAAAACTACGAATTTGTAATAAATTACTTTAAGTGTAATAGTCCATGTAATATTGTCCAGGATCTTACCCATATTTGAATACTAATTTATTGGAAAATGCTAAAATATAAATGATTATCTATTAACCTCTTTATGCAAATAATAATATCATAAGAAATCAATAGTCGTTGAAAATTAATACTTTTTTCGATATATTCTACCTATAAAGTACGACTATTGCGAGGCCATAATATAAAAAAGACCGACTTTTAACGAGATGCTGACGGCGGTATAATGTTAACCAATGTTGCAACGTTTTTGGACCTACATTAAAAACCAGTTTTATATTGTTATTTTCTATTAAAAGGCGTCACATTACAATTCAATCAATTGTGAAAACGCAAAGAATAACATGAATTCGTAAAGATTATTATACTGCGTACGAAAAAAAAATCACGTCGAAATCGATAGGTACACGGAATGTCAAATATCTTAAGTTTCTATAATAACTGGTACTTACTTAAAAAAATAATCTGACTTCAAAATCCATTGAAACGGAAGTAGGTACGCGTTCAGTATAATACAAATACGGTTTTTTTTTCTATCAATAAAATCGAGTTACCAGATGACCGATGTTATTATTATTATATGATATTATAATTGTTAAAATTTAAATATTATGTTATCAAATTTATAAATAATCCGAACGACCGAACCATTCAAGTATCCATGTATTCGATATCCTATTCCTATATTATATAATATATAGAATTATATAGTATAATATATTAATATATAATATATGATTCAATGTCAGTATTAAATGTCAATGACTTAATTTTTAACATTATACTTACATTAGGTACTATCGTAATATTTCTATAACGTACTATTATGTAGTAGCTTATATTTAAAAAAAAAATTAAAATAGGATAGCATGGTAATTAAATAAATTACAGTAATAATAATTAATCATAGATAATATTGATCATTATTATCAAAAATGTTTAATATGTATCATATTGTAACGTTATACAAGATTGTTTATAACCGAAATATATTATTATGTTATTCATATATTTTATACTTTGTGTAATTGTGTGGGGGTCTTCGATTTTTATAAGTTCATCAAAGCACATTTCGATTGTACCTATTAGTATGTATTTACTATATGATTTTATAGGATTTTTAGTTATGATCCCTACAGATTATCTAACATTTTCCTAGAAGAAAATTGTATTTAGACACCTGTAGCAATGAGTTGATTACAATAATATTTATTCCTTGGTTTTATGGCAGTATTTAGATGATTTATTTATTTATTATACTATTTTATTAATATTGTACTGTTGATTTTTTACGTACATTTCACTTAACTTTTTACTTAAGACCAATATTTCTGTTGTTTCTTAAACTTAAAAATAAATTTAGTTGAACAATTTTTTCCTGGACATTTTTTATTTTTTGGTGCATTTTTAGTCGCGTTTATAAATATACGTTTTTTGACTTATTTTTAGTGAGATTCAATATTTTAGCCGTATAGTATTTAATAATATATAGGTATAGGTAGGTAATAAAATATGTTTCTTAACTTTTTGTCGTGTTAATAATAATGAATCACAATAGTAATGAAAAAGTTACATACGGCGCGCGTGCGCGGCCAATTTTTTTGCCGGGCCCGGAAGGTGGGACCCCGGATACGCGCTAGGTGGACCCGAGGCCCCACCAACGCGACCGAGGCCTGCCCAGCAACAACGGTTGTTCCGCGCGCATCGTCGACGCCGCCGCCGCGCTCCCGTTTAGGTAGCTAGCACGCACGCACTGCATTATCCACCGGCAGTCGTCACGCGGCCCGCCGGATAAGAGCACTCTCGCGTCAGACACTAAGAAATATAATATTATCGTAAATGCCCCGCCATCGCCGTAGTTGTCGTTTTTGCGTGTAATATCATAACAATATAATATTATTATTAACGTATGTGGTTGTTGTGTGTCATTGCGATCTATTATTTATTATTATTTTCAATCGCGTTTCGTTCGAGGGTTGTCGTTTGGTCTCGATCTCGATTCTTTTCGGTAGGTACATCGTTGTAGATTTATCATCCCTATCGTTGTGATACATAACCGTCGGCCCGGTGTTCGCGAAATTGTTTTGCTCGCACTATATACAATTGTATTATAGGTATTAAGTGTCCGAATAGTCGTCTCGCCGTCGTCCGGTGTGCGATACGGTGTGAAAAAGTGCGCGAATCGGCTGACGTGGTGAGCGCCGTGGCGTTTGCGCGAGCGCCACGTTTTTCCGACGTTATACGTTGTAATCCCCTCGTGGGTTTCCTTCCGTTTTCGCATAAAGTGCGTAAAAAGTGTCGCACGCAGCAACGAAGCTGGCGGTGTGCCAGTATGACATGAACAATTTTATGGAGGTAGGACTGACGAAAATTGTACCTATATATCTATTATTTTATAATCTTTTTTTCCTAGTCTATATTATATGCCTAGAGTGCCTATACTACAGTGCGCGTAAAATTAATTTTTTTAAGCGTATTGTTTTGTTAATGTAGCCATGTAGGTATTTGATTAGTATACTGCTCCCATAAGCCTCGATAATTCCATATTGGTCTCCCCAATGAGTGACATCGTTGTGTATAGTTTTTATTGTCATGTTAAGGCACCGAGAGAATATAGATCATCCAAGATCGCAATTGCACATAGATTTCTACATAATAATTTCGTCAATGTTTTTCACTGTTGAATATCATTAATCGGGCGTAATCTCAATTTAAAATAAATTGTTTTCTTATACCATTACTTAACCACAACACATTCCCAAAAACGCTTCTATATAATATATAGGTATCTACATATTATATCTATATTTATATCTATCTATATATATATATTTTAATTAAGTTAAGGCTTCGACATCTAAGGTCATTACCCTGGGTTATTTAGTAGGTTTTATTACTGTGGGGGAGGGTACTGCTGGTTAATGGTTTAGAACTGCAAGTGTATATGTGTGGCAAGGATTTGCCACTAAAAAGCCGGGTGGTCACCCATCAGAGAACTAGTGTCACCGGCTGATGCTGGCACTCAGAGCACATCAGTGACTGAAGCCAGACACCGTGCCGCAGCAAGTCACATATATTATAATATAGTATCGTGGCAAGCCAAAATAAATAAATAAATAATGCTTAACTAATATTGCATATAGGTAGGACGTATAGGTCGTAGATACATTGATTTTTCGAGCTTTCATCCTTCGTGCTAATTTAATTTTACTAAACTACAAAATAATATTATCATATTATGCCGAAATCGTATTTTTACTACATAAGTTGTCGCAAATATTATAATATAAGACTACGATCAGCTAAAATTACTGAACACCTCAAGAATTTTCAAGAAATAACAATATATTTACCCCAATGTCATCCACGCTTATTATAATATTATGTTATACGATTATTTCTGAAGATAACATTCAAACGCGTGTCGTATGCACCTAGGTATATAGAATGTGCACCTATTTAATATGCATTTCTCCCGCGAGCGTGTGTGTGTCTATACAAATGATAAATTATATAGGACATAATATATTATCATTGTGCGATGTGTATTTAGCCGTACGAAAGACGCGAATGATATTCATATATTATAATATTCATTTGGTCGAAGATTTCCGTATGTTAGTACATATAGTATTATATATATACGCACGCTCGATCAACATAACAGTTTCGCGTAAACCACCGTATACCGACGCGGGTAACCTACCTACATGACAAAATCGCACGATTCATCCGATAAACCTGGGTATAGGTACTGCAAGCGTATATGTACAGCGCGAGCGTTCAAGTCATCCGTCAAGTACCGTACACGCCTGTATATAGATAGTATAATTTACGTTATTACAATACGTTATACGTACTTACCTATATATCTATACCTATATATATACCGTCGTGTCGGCCGCAGGTCGCTATTTATGGAGACTGTCCAATAGATTATTATATTATTATTATTATCTACTGATATTGTAAACATTGTGCCCGACTCCTCGCATCACGTCAACATTTGTAATATCGTATCGAATATAGTATTTACAATCTACAGGTGAGTGATATCAAACATGTTGAATTTAAATTCTCACTTTATACTCGTAAGATATCGAATTCAATTGACGATTATAACACTGGCGGTCACTAATAATACGCAACGGGCAGGTGCCAGGTGCAATGTAGTGAACCTATAGAGTGTAGAGTGTATACTATATTATAGCAAATATGAAATAATAACATACAATTATTATACTCCCGGAATTGATTTATGCTTATGGTTAAATAAAATATAAATTCTATGTATGAAATAAGTTGTCTTATCCCGGGCGCCTTTATATAATAATATTACGATCGAATAGTTTGTTTCTCGTCCATCGTCGTAGGCCAAATTGTATATTTTAATATTATATAGGTAAACGTAAACCCCTCGGTATTAAATTGACCGGGTGATGCAAAATGCGCGGGCGCATTATAATATTCTATAAAGGTAGGTTATATAGGTAGGTACACATAGAAACCGATTGATCGATCTGTTTATTATTATTGCTGATTCATTGTTTACTCTCGTCGATCGGACGATAATGGCAAATCCACGGCTCGCGTGCTCTAACATTCACACCACACACACACACACACCACACACATATTCTCTGACGTAGATCAATAGTATACACCGCTTTGACAGTGACTGACGAAACGCCGACTGTCGCTGTAGTTCCCGCTTAAAAAAATCAATACCTACCTAATTTTATCAGGTTTTTACCATTTTATCATATCTTTGATTTCTGGATCGGTTAGGTTAGGTGCTTGGTATGTTTATTATTATATATTATTTTATGTTCAATATAGATTACCCTCACCGAACGATTATGTACCAAACAAATGCATTTGACCGATGGGAAGTTGTTAAAATAGGCCTCCCCCTTCTCTCCCCACGCTGATTTCTTGTGGCGAGCCCGGAGAGTATTTATGCTAAACCTTAACTCGAAATTCGGTCACGATTCCAATGCGAGTCGAAACAGTATATAATAGTAATGATAATAACAGTAACAGTAACGACAACGATCGTAAATTTCTCGCCTACATTATTATACGGGCGCCCGACGTAGATATGCGTTGAAAAAAAAGCTTGGACGGACGAATGAAATAAAAGATTTATCGCTTCAGTCTATAAAGAGAAAAAAAATTTAGCCGGTAACACACGCCTTAATTATCCGGTACCTGCCGCAAGACGGAAACGACACGAAATCAGTGACGGCCGACGACGACGGTGATGATGATAATATTATATTATTATTATTATTATTATTAATTCTCCTAGGATCGTATATTATACTATATTATGTGCATGTGCGTGTGTATAATCGACTCTTATTAGAGACGTGTATCGCGCGAGCGGCCCCGTGGATTCCCGGTGCACGAGCTACCGATAATTCGTCCGCCGTGTGTACCTACTGGTCCCCTGTAATGGTATAGGTTATTATAATTTATACATATATACGCATAAACCATTCGTACTTAAATCGTATAATGACGTTATTATGATATTTTACATATTATAATAATAAGTTGAAACAACGCGACACCTGCTTACTGTCGATATTATATAGGTAGTATAATACTATATTTAGGTAAACACATTATGTCGTACCCCTGCGGTGTACTCGAGCAGCGAGTACCATTTTAATCCAGAGGTAGGTCTGATGGTTTGACACTTAAATGTCAATCTTATAAATATTATACTTTACCAATCAAAGTATAATTTTTTTAAGCCCAAAACGGACGACTAATATTTTTTATCATATACAATATAAATATATATTATACTTAATTATACTGTCGATACTATCTTCTTCAATATAATATCCTTTAGCAAATCTTATAGTAATAAGTGCAGAGGGGACGAATTAAAAGTTGGCTGCGTAGTGTGTATATTATAATAATTTATACCTGAATCCCATTACCAAGTTAGGTTAGGTTAGGTTAGGTAACCTAACCTCCACAACGTTCCGTCGCATCGATTATAATTTATAATGCCTTACAAATTTTAAAAAGCTCTCAACATTTTCTATCGTTATGAAGTATTTTATTATTAGTTAATACGAATTCTTCGACCATATATATATATATATGGCTGTATGATTATATATAGTTCTATAATTTATTATCGTGATATCGATACTATCGACATTTCGATAAATGACGAGTAGATGATCAGATGTGTGCAACAATGATTTAGTTGCGTTCGATTTTTTATTTATTTACCACGCGCCAAGTTCCGCAATAGAAGAATGTCCTCCCCGCGATTCCGGACAGCCGGGAAAAAGCCCTCGACTACCGTAGGTACATGCATTATTGTCACGGAATTTATTTCGACATTTATTGAATAATATGCGTATGTTGCGGAGTACCTATACCAATAAACCCGAACAAACAATAGTCTTTCGTAGCCATCGTATGAAAAATGACGCGCGTAGTATTGATAATATTAATATGACCGCGCGGGAAACTCGTCATGAATATATATTATGTGATTTATACCATTTTATTATGACAAATCGTTCCGGTCGAAATGTAACATTATTATTATAAAAACGAATAATTTTTCAAAAAGTGTTCAAAATATAACTGAGTATACGCTTGTACAGTTGTACGTTGTGTGAGGATTTATAGCGTGTCCGCTGTGATGAAAGTCGAAAAGTTTTCTATTGTTATTATTACTATTATTATTATTATTATCCTTCCGTAAAAGAGGCAGTTGAGAACCGGTTATCGGTGGCGGCAACGGTAAAACTATAATAAAATGCACTGTCGCTCGCTGCGAGATTATAATAAATACAGTGTTTCGCTGTGTATATTTGTCCATGTCAATAACTTTTCTTTCGACTATTATTTTTGAAATATGATTTCGGCTTATTATAAGTTATAGATGACAATAATTCACCGGGTCCGGGAACCATATATTTATCCGAGATCAAAACAAAAAAATTTAATTATCTACGTGTTCACCTTAAATTTATGTAAATACATTTTTAAAGTTCAGTGATACTAAATTTAGTACTCAAATACAGTTAGGTAAGTTGTAAAATGTACAGACGAGATTTAGTCTAGCTAGTCTATATACACGAGAGTGACAAACATGTCAGCCGAACATGCAAACAGCAGTATACCCGCTGTTTTGTACGACACGATGATACATTTAATTCTAATCTCGTTTTGGCGCTTATGTCTTTCACTGAGTCAGGTATATTAGACGTTGTTGCTGTTATTGTTTATATGCCGATATATGATAATATAGCTATACCATCTCAGTCCTTTTTTTCTCCTCGTCGTATACAAATGCCTTCAACGGAAATCCGTCAGTTCTGATTACCTCGCAATGTGTTTAGAGAGATCAGTACCTATCCATCCGTGGTGCAACCGTTTTAACGCGTGCCCCTAGCACTAGGTCACGACGACGACCCGCGCGCCAAGACACAGCTGTAGTCCCAACAGTGCTTATAGCTGGTACCTATAAACTGTATAATATATTTATTGTACACGTCACGAGCGCCGAGAATAAAAACGTCACGAAGGTAGGACAGACGGGCTAGGATGTAGTATTTTTATCCTGAAAAAGATATCGTAAATCGGCGCACGCCTACCGCGATACTATAATATATAATACGATCCGCGTTGACCTGACGGATTAATAACGCCTCGCGTGTACGTTAATATCAATATAATTTATATTATAATATGTGTGTGCGCGTCGTCGTGGTAATAGGCACGGCACGCGCACTGTACACTCGTAAAACCCTCTCGCGCGAGTCCCCTTACAAATATATATTATATTATATAAAACAATTTTAATGTCCTATTACATTATATGTATACGTGTACGAAGTAGTATATCATAAAGGTAGGTGAATACCTACGTACATTATTATTGTACATACACTAGGAGTCAACGCGCGTTATAGCTTGCACACGCTTACAGCGAATCCGGATTAAGACGAAATATCACTCAAGTCACAAAAGTAATATTTACACATATTATACGTTTTTAAACTCCACTGTACCCTGATGACGTTGACTAAACTCACTCAAATCAACTCACTTTTTTTTTAAAAAATAATCGCTTGTCTTTCAATTTACAACAACGATATCATAAATACGCTGTGTATTAATATAAGTATATTTTGCCATCCCCACGATCAAAATACATGTGCTCCATATAGGCGTGTTATATATATTATGTATCTATAATATTGATCTATATGTACGAGCTCATAACTTAAGCTGATTAAACATTTAGGAACGCCTACATATGTGCACCTATATATATTATACTCAACTCTAGAGCTAATAATAAAATATATTGTGTCGATCGGAATGTCAAAATAAAGTTTTATTACATATGTGCCTAATATATTATGTGTACACTGCTGCACGGGTAAGTTCTAGTTCTATACTTGCTAAGTAGAATGGTATCG
Organism: Macrosiphum euphorbiae; assembly: GCA_949089665.1. Classification (NCBI taxonomy): domain Eukaryota; kingdom Metazoa; phylum Arthropoda; class Insecta; order Hemiptera; family Aphididae; genus Macrosiphum; species Macrosiphum euphorbiae. Next base: position 44,084,084 of record CARXXK010000003.1, on the reverse strand, counting down.
AATAATATGACGTCTTATCGCACCGTTTGATCGTTTTCGACAGCGATATTATCTACCCACCCGCCCACCAGTTAGGTATTATATATATGTATATTATATAGATCGCCAAGGCGAGTTCGTAGATCGTTCTCTTCGTGCACACACATCGTGTGTGCATTGCGGCGGGATTGGTCGGAATAATAATACATATTAAAATATAATATAATACCTATGCGCGCGTCTTCCTTCCCGTCGCATAACATTATTATAATATTATTATTACGCGTATACGGTCAAATCATTTTCTAAGGACCGAGCGCGTGTTACGCGTGCGCTGAGCAATCTCGAATTCCGATCGGCATACGTAGGTATATAATATTTTAACGATATTCGTTGTATATTATTTAAAATATAAAATATATATGAAAACGAGTGAAAAACCGGCGGTGGCGGCGTCGGCTAGACCACCTGAGCGTACATAGTGTGTAAAAGCATGATTTGAGTCATGGAAATCGATCGGCCTAAAGGCACACGCCTCACCGTCGCGTATTCGTCGTACAAAATAATAATACATTATAATAATAATATAAACGATTCGTTAATTGTTTTATTTATTATAATATACGGCTAGAGTCGCTCTCGAGTGCAGCACATGACACGCAGCAGCACTACCGTGTTACGTAGCCAAGTAGGTATATATACTATCCGAAATAATGGGAGTATGTATAATATATAATATACATATATTATAATACGTATTATTATTATCATGATGTGCGCGCTCGACACACACACGAAAACGAGTTACACCCGAGGGTCCCGTCCTGAGTTTATTTTTTATTCACATTTTTATTGACGAGTATAATATGTATGGTAGGCGACTAGATGAGTATGTTTCTGCGGGTATAAAAAACGACTAACTGCACAGTTTAATACATAAACGACCATTGAAATATTCACATACTTACTCTTGTAGGCTATAGGACAATGAGAGGTATAGAAAATACAATAAACACCACAGATATTGCAAAACAGATAAAAAATATATTAAAGAAAAAAATAATTCAATTAGGTACGTAACATAGGAATAAGATCATAATTTGGATACCTATACTGTTATAGAAGGGAATATCATAAAGTGGAGGACTAAAAGGCATCAAAGCTAACTAACATCTAACATTCTAATACAATTCAGATAACAACTTATGTACTTAGACATAGGCCGCTAGGACATAAGGCCTAAGCCAGTCAACAATCAAACAATTTTAAATATTTTTAAGAAAAACTAAATTAGGCATAAAATGAAATTTTAAAAAAAACTTGTACATGCAGACTAATGTTATAATGCATTTTTATAACATTCAAAATTCTATTACACACTATTATTATCTGAATTATGCTGCACCGACACACCACACAACAAAAAGAACTGCATTACTGCAATGTACCATACCAAACTTCACCTTTAATATTGGCCAATCTACATTTACCTATATTATCTAGATTACTTTTTTAGTTCTTTCGATTTACACAAAAACTTTTGGACACGGCCTACACATTGTCTTTTAAATATTTTAGGTCCCAGCTATTTTCCTTCTAGTTGTAGAACCTTATTAGGTATATCAGTATATGATTATCTGCAGATACTGTTACACTTATTCTCGTTGTCACGTATACGTGTACACTATACGTCTATACATGACGTGTATGTGTATAGGTAGTGGGTAGTTACAGCTGTATACGTTTGGGACCGAACGAATTATCAATTCATCAACCCGACAAGAAAATATAATAATATTATATATAGAGCCTCGTCTGCAGCAACGCGTTCAGCTGGGTGGGTGAGGGAAGGGAAACCGGTACACCGGCCAGCCCCCGACGCGCATACAATAATTTGTCTAATGTACGACAATAATAATTATTACGACCCGTCGTCGAGCACACAATATTATTATATAGCTAGGTATATAGTAAGTAAGTACATGGCGTCGTATTATCGGGTCCGAAACGCGTTTATACAATATGTATACACATCGGACGGAGACCAGGAGGACCGTTGAATTATTATTCGGCGAGTTCTTCTCTAAAAGGGTCTGGTGCCGTGCACTTTTTTACCGTTCCCCCCCTCATCCACCCATGACCATGCACTCACTCGCGGTCACTTATAGAGGTACCTACGAAATATATATATATGTGTGTGTGTGTGTGTGTATGCAGTGTATGTGTATGTATGTGTATAAAGACGTTTCGGCAACGACTGATGTGTGCGTGCGACTCTATACAACTATAATACCTGACGAGTATTGCGGGTCACTTCTACACGCATTTACTTTATTTTTTTGTCCTTTCATTCCTTAAGTGGTGGCGGCGGTTGACTATACCGTAAGTCTGATTTTCTTTTTTTTCACCATCAGACGAGACACCGCCGACGCTGAATACCGTCGGGGCTCTCGTTTTTGGCGCGTAGTATATTTCCTACACAGGAATTTTCACATTGGCTCCCTAACGGTTTATTATATAAAATCGACGACTTTCGCAGTATGTATACAATGTATATTATTATAGAGCATATAATACAGCGTACGCCGACTAGTTATGTAGACCCGCTTTCTCGGTGCCCGATACATATCTATATATTGTTCGATTAATTATTTGTCCCTTGTATAAATTGCATATTATTATTTAGTAAGAACTATCGACTATCACAATTATTACTGTGATAGAGATGAGCGATAGCGAGGTTTTGATTTCCGTACTAGATACTACATTATTTAATTTTAAATAATTTATTTATGAGTTAATAATCTATTCCCACCAAAATTATTGTTCCAACAATATAAAATTTAATATTATTATAAATACTATATAATATAAGATATATACTATAAAGTCATAAGGTGCAACAGAACGTGTAAACTCAGTTACCGCGAAATAATATAATATTGTAAGTACAAAATATCGAAATCAATGAAAAAAAGGCGAATCCTATACATAGATAGGTAGGTACCAGCTACTTGATAATAATTATATTAGGTATCACGTGGTACGAGGAATCGAATAAATGTATCGCCCGTCGCCAGTAGTTATATAGGCCGGGGTTGTTTTTTTTCAACTGCTTCAATGAATAATTCATATCATTATATACGCGTTTGTTTACAGTCCGGCGAGACAGTGCACTACGCACGTACTCAATAATAATATGTACTCTACACATATACACACACAACGCACTCGTACAACTAATATATTATTACTTATGGTATAATATAATAATATAATTACCAATGGCCAAAATTAATTTATACGTTGACCTCATCTTTACTCGTTGCGCGGGCAAGCGCACCGTTATACGTATTTTTTTTCTCTAACAGCGAGCGTCTTCTAATCATCATCGGCGGCGGTGCAATTCTGTGTATAATTAAAAAAAAAAAAATAGGAATAATAACAACACATGTTTGTTTTTACAGTTTTCGTGTATGTGTGGGTAAGCTCACCATCGCTTTACACAGGAAAATGTGTAATATTGTATGTGCATATATACATTATAGGATGTGGTATACCTTTTCATAACTTACCTACACGCGTATTTCATAGAGTAGATGATTCGCTAGGTAGTTCATAGTCGTAGACATCATAAACACATGGACCTCTTATAGAGAGAGGAATCAAATTTTTCATGGATATCGAGCAAAAGAGACGGATAAAGGTCACAGTTACGTCGTCTGACGTGTCCAAAAGTCGAGATTGTCACAACTCTTGAAATTTCCCGATAATATCATGGTTAGTGAATAATACCGTAAGTTTAATACGTGGACCAATCTGAAGAATACATCAAAAATAGAATTTTTAAAGCCATACGACACGACTTACGGCGTTATCATGGAAAAAGTAATACAAAATAATTTCACTCCATCATATTTTAATGTAGGTAATCACTAATCATATTTTGACAACTGGCGTTTTAAGCAGCTGTTTAACTAGTTGAAAGTTTTTGAATATTGATATTCCTTTATTCTTAGTTACTTCTCTGTGTGAACCTTAATCGTAATTTGTATAGTAGTTTTATACTTAATTATAGAATTTGAGTAAAGCGCACTCGTTTTTTTTGTTTTATCTTTAAAGATTTCTGGTTTGAAACTATGTGTTGTTTATTAGAATTTATAATATTAATTATACGTTTAAAGAAAATAATTACTGTGATAATCACAAGATTTTTCTAACTTCTTTATCATATACTACTATAAAAAGTGTTAAATATTAATGATTTTTTAGATAGGTGTACCTATATTATACTATGTACGTAAATATCGATTACCCTAATCCTTTATAGCTAAAGATTTATTTTTTTGTTGTTTTTGTTTTCCCAGAAAACCGCTTATTAAACGTTATAATAATTTATATATTCATGAAATAACATTATAATACATGCAGGTGGAAATTATTTTCATCGATATGTTAATTATACGTCAGCCATCTAGTAGTAGGCTGTAGCTTATCTATATATCATAGGGACTGCCGTTCGGACGTCGGTCGGCCAGCATAGGTAAAATGTTCTTCGCTTTCACCAGCGACTATAGCGTACACCTTTGACACACGTTCAATGCGCGACCCTTCCTGATAACAATTTTCAAAATAATTTATGAGATTCTAACCTACGGCAATGTAAAACAAATCAGCTATGATATTATTTTACGAGTCTATATATAAAGTATAAACGTTTCAGATTATAATTTTAATATAAGATCATTTGAATATTTTATAATAATGATTCGTTGATTTTGACTCTCCGATCATCTTATGCGTTTTACTGCGACCCAGTAACAATTATAAGTATCTAATATTTAATAAAAGTCCGTGTGAAAAATGAATAAGTATACCTAAAGTCGATCTGTGGCTGTGGCGGCATATTTCCGAGACGCATTGTCTATTGTCTATTCTATAGGTACATGCCACATGGAATCATGCAATTGGTGAATAAAAGGGGTGGTTTCCAGGTCCGGGCCCATCCTTTTCCCCTTCGTGTGTCAAACGTAAAATTAATCAAAAATAAAAATTTCTGTAGCAACAGTTGAAAGTATTTTTCTGATTTTGAACCTTGTGACTGCGGGGTTTAGTTCCACAATATACCATAACATTTTTTTTTGTATTACGATAATTTATAGATATATACTTCTTGGACCTCTCGACCCTTGAAAAAATCCTGGTTGCGCCACTGTATGATACAAACTGCTATTGTAAAGAATTCTTTTAGCGCCGAGTGCACGACCTATATATTATATTATTTTATTCGTTTGGAGTTATCGCTCGAGAAACTGCATTATATTATACTCAGTGGAGTATGTCGTATACGTAGGTATAAATTATTATTGTTAAAAATAATAATAGTCAACCTCAACCACCGAGTAGGTGGTTATTTTAATATGCGATTGTATATAGTGCATATATTGACGTGTAGCGATTGCACTTAATTAAATTATACATTTAATATATCACGTATAGTATAATAATATATTGTTCGACTTGTCGATAAATTAATATACTGTTTGACACAACTTAATTTGTTTTACACTATTTGGTATACCCACTAGACTACTGTCTACAGGTATATATTATTGTATAATACGTATACATGGACTACGGAGTGATCATTTAAGAGGCTACGCTGAAATTAGAAGTCAATTTTATTTTCAAGTAAACGCATTTTTGAAAAAGAATCAATTTTTTTTTTTAATTTTTCGATAATTGTGATTTAATATAATTCGCAAGTATTTTTAAAGCTTCAGTTATTGTGGTTAAAATTATATATTGGTAGTAATGATTGTAGATCGGCCTACTTATATTTTGTTGAATATTATAAATAATTTATATATATATTATATGTGATATAAAATGCTGCAGTTAAATACTAAAAATTCAACGAATAATTACGGGCTTGCCGGATAAATAACGGGTGCCAGTTTTGGTGTATATATTTATACGACCATAAAGGTTATGGTTGTCTATATATAAAATATATTTACTGACTTTTCTTCTCATAATACGGTCCAGCGAGGCACGATAAGTTTTTATTTTCGTATAAACGTGGTACATAATAGGTATTATGGCTATTGCGTTTTACAGTTTTATGCTGTCGATGTTTCGAGTAGTACTCTGTTATGTAGGTACCTAACCTACACATATTATAATATAATATTATAATATAGGCACTATACGACTGCAGAATACGACGATGTACCGAACTAAATGATTGGTCAAAACGCGAGTATTATCTCGGCTATCATAATAATATTATAATATTACCTATTACCTATACATACGACGTGCATATTATTATTATTATAACACGCGTATCTAATTTCACTTATGCAAATCGACGCAGAAACCTGCGGTAAATTCATAAAATCCAGATCAGAGCGCGCGTGTCGTCGGCGATACACTTACACACGCGCTCGTATAATAGACCCGACGTACAAATTCGATTAAATTTCGAGAACGAGTTTATCGATATGCGCTCGTACATACACTATATTATATTCTATGCGTTTAATGGATCGAAAACACGCCATGCGTGTGCGTGTTAATTTAAGACGTTATTTTACGTGTACATATAGTTATAACGTACGCGAACAGCGCGCGGTCGGACCGAAAATAGCTTATATATATTTTTTTTAAATATATTATTTGTTTTTTTTCTTTCTTTACATACTAGCCACTAATTATATTATTGCGATTCGCGACCATATTATAATATTATATATTATATATTTATATATTATTATTATAAGTACCTAATGCAATCGAGCGGGCGCGCGCGCGTCCATTATGTTCTTATGTATATGCTATAATATAATATTATTATGTTATTATAGGTTGGTATATACCTATATATATTGATCCGGTCCCATGTATTATTTTCTACGAATTCGATTATTACTTATTTATCTTTTCTCGACCGGTGCCACTTTCTACCGCGGCTCTGATTTGGTTTTCGACCGGATTTCGAATCGTATAATGCGTATAATATTATATTATTATGGTAATATGGTGTATTTATGTAGGTGTTATTAATTATCATATTATTATTGTATTATCCGTGTGATAACCGTCCGCTGAGTCCACCACAGCTCCTGCAGTGCAGTTATATATTGGGCTCGCTGCAATGCGAATTCTAAAAAGGTGTGTGCCTCTAAATAAAAGTATAGGTTAGGTCAAAACTATTACATTCTAAACTTTACGAAAACATTTTAAAATCTTTTTTGTTGAGAATTATCATCGTTATATAGGTTGCTATCTATATTGTGTTTTCAGTTTTGAACTTTGATCGTATTAGTATAATATATAAAACACTAAAGCGTTTTCGACCTTGTAACGGCTGTCATAATTTGTATAATATTGCAGTTTTTGAACTTTCCCCCCCCCCAGTAGATCGTGACTGCAGTTATGCGTATAATGTTATGCCATCGCTGCTGCTATTAACTCCGAATTGTACGTGACTCTAATAAGAGTGAAGGATTGAGAGGGGTTGGGGCCTCCCCCACGATACCACCCGATGGTTAGGGGCTAAGGTTAGGCGCTAAGGCTTATAGTCTGTCAACTGGTTATATACTATGCACCGGTAACCTTATTCGAATGAATATTATATATTTATATTGGATGATACAGGACATAATATTTATTTTATACATGCAAAACATATAGTATATAATCACATAATATACTATGCGTTATAATGTATTTTAACGATATTGCATTGATTTATTATTTAATTTGGAATTTTTTTCTCAGGATCGGCTAGCCGGACATGGTACAGTCGCGTCAATCGGCAGTGGCGGGGGCGGGGGTAGTGGTGGTGGAGGCGGTGGCGGAGGAGGTGGCGGAGGCTCGTCACCGTTCAGCCCGCACCACCATCACCACCATCACCACCACCGGAACACGACGCCCACCAACGCCGGTTCCAACATGGGACACCACCAGGACTTCCAGCCGCCGTACTTCCCGCCGCCGTTCCCGCCGGCCCACCATCACCATCAGCCGTCCACCGGCAACGCGTCTTCGCCGTCCGCCATGGACTACATCAACGACCCGTACTCGCAGACGCTCAACAGCCTGCACCAAAGCGCACAGGCCGCCGCAGCCGCGCACCACTACAATCAGCTGACCGTTGCCGCGGTGTCCGTCGGCCAGCGGCACGACGCCCTCCGTCGGTCGGACTCAGACTCCATACACGTGGTGAGTGAAATTTATGATTATAATGTCGTTATCTAACTATCGGTATGGTTTGGGACATAGGGTCGAATTATATGCATAAATAACATTATTGTCTTTGAAATTGGGGAGCTCCAACCTTAAACAGTTTCCTTATACAGGATGCATAATGCAAAATAATATTATGATGGCAGATGGGTGCACTTTACAAACATAGGTACTAGGGCGTGCAAACATTTAATATTTTAAAAATAGAAATGGAAATTGAAAAGTTTTCATCAATGAAACAAAATTGTATTACTTGTAAGCCATTCATTTTTCTTTTGCTATCTCTTATCCTGTTTTTTGGAATTTTGGTTTTGGGCTTGTTTGTAGAGGCAAAAATATAATTTGGCGCATCAAATAATACCAAGAGGGCAATCATCGACGATCCATCAATAATGCCATTTGTGGTTGGGTGTATCTATTACTAATTGTATACGTCAATGCTGTGGTGTATACGCGAGGCCCTGAGGGTGGGAGCATATAATGTGCCTCATTACCACACCATATAAAATTCGCATGTCATAAAAAAAAAATTACCATGTTTGACCGTGGTTTTTGTAAGGGGCTCTGTGTAGGCAATTTCGATGCGTAAACGAAAATCTAATGACCAAAATCTTATACAAAGTTATCTAGTATAATAGCAGACATAATCTCAAGTATCTTTAAGGAATTGTTGCATAATTATTATGAAAATATATTTTGAATTCGTGTGAAGATTATTGCGTCTTAATATATAATATACATACTACATATATTACAAAATGATTTTTATCATGTTCACGCCATTTTTATAGTTAAATTATGCATTTCTTTAAATTCTGGTTTTTGCCATTTTTAAGTTTACTTTGTACAAATATTTACAAATAATGTGTAATGACTCTGAAACTACTCGTTCGAATTTAAATTCCAGTACATAGATATTTTTACAATAATCTGAATATTATATTATATTAATTTGAATTATCGCACTGCAATTTAGTCATATGAAAATGAGACGAGAGTGCCCAAAATATCTCTCCCTGCATATTTCGCACGTTAACGTGTTTTGATATAGCATATACGTAGGTTTATGCTATACGTATCTATATTATAATTGTAGGTGTTTGGCATCTGCCCTCGCGCGTACATGGCGTACTTATTCCGCGAGTTCACATGCGAAATTGTTCGCCCGAGGAAGGATTCTGCCACTACATTCACACGATTTCCGACGCGTACGAAAAAGAGCTGTTAAAATAGTCCGTCGCGAAACCACCATTAATATTTAATAATAATACATGATATTATATAAAGTCTGGACATAATTGCGCTATTGAAAATGAAAACCCATATAACCTGCGGCGAGATGATCGACGGTTCCCGTAAACGAAAATCGTATTATATCAAGTTCCTTTACCTATACACTCGCCCGCCACGTGCTATACCGCGTTTTCATCGCCGGGATGACCAAATAGAATGATTTTGTCATGTATTACGATGATTCGATGCTTCCGGCTCTATATGTAGATTCTAATTTCTAACCATCGTAATATTATATTATATGATACAACGGGAAAACATAATATAATTTCGGTCGGCCCGCGTTCGATTCCTTAATTATTTCGATTAATATCAGCACTTATATTTTATACACATTATTATAACATGTACAGCTACAGGTTATCGTCGAGTGAATAAATTATACCATAGGTACATAATATTAAATAATACGTAATATACAGCTACAGGTAAGTAGGTAACATATAATAACATAGTTGAGACCCTGCACAGGACACCTGCTAGCTTATACTTTATTTGTATTCCTGCTTGTCTGCGGTGGGGGGGGAGAGAATACGTTCGAACAAAATCTGGCCCACGCGGAAAATTGCTCCTCGAATCCGCCTCTGTCTCACCATCTGATCTCGAATTTTAGTATTCACCTACCCGTCCTATTATTATATTGTAGTGGTCCAACCTATATAATATGATAAAATATCTTGGACATGCGTTTACACGCTTCGTTATTGTTATCGCTAGCGCACTTGAATCGATCAATCACGAACCGTTTGAAATGGACAACTCGAGACAATCGCAGGTCGCTCGAGTATATCGGATAGTATACCTATACCGGAAACGTGACCGATCGGATAAAAAATCGATTCGCGAGTGACCCTCGCCCCCTCGCGGTGTGATTATAATTGTAATTTACGAGCTGGTATTGCGCTGCGTGTTTTCATATCACAGCTGTGATGTCGTCCCGTCGACAGAAATTCGGTTACGGAACTCGATGATAGGGAATATTATTATTGTTATTTTTTATTATTATTATATAACGACCTCGTTTGTGTGAAATATATGCCGTGTACCAATGTAATACCGTGCGTCTACCCGCAGCACAACTACCCTTACCAAGGCCAATAGAAAGATAGTGCGTGAAACGCATTAATATTGTCCGCACTGATGTATGACATGGCGATTCTCGAATCTAGAATGAAGTTTTGAATTTACTTATTTTGTCTGCCGCGTGTCTATAGTAAAATATACAATAACTTCGATAAATTCCATCGAGTGCGCGCATCAGTGCATAATATTAATATATATATATATATTCCTATATCTAGATAGTAAAATAATTTGTGTCAACCATTTTCATGTATGGAATGGAATTGAGGAGCGAGCTATTTTTTACATTATATTATAATCATAGTTTTTCCAAAGCCCAGACTTGACTCATCGGAAAACCCGTGTTACTGTTACATAACCATCACACCCTAGGTATACGCTTCGCATATAGTTTATGTAGAAATATAATAAGTACCAGCTAAAATAATTCCCCACGTAGGTACACTGTACCTACACAGTGTTAACGGCGGCGCGTAACTCACGATAGCGTCACACGTCGCGCGGGATAAATATCATATTATTATTATATATATCTGTACCGCGAGCTTACGTGCGTGTCTCTCGCACCAAATGACTTATACAATATGTGTCTGTGTAGCAAGAACCTGTGGAGAGGAGAAATGGAAAATAATTTTATTATATTATATTATTGCTCGCACATCCGTTTTCGTTTCGCATATTATAATACATAATATCGTAAGTTATAATAATACAGGAGGTGTATATGTATATATAGGTACCTATATACCAGCCTGCCGCGCCACCGCTCGCTATTTGCATGCGCGTGCAGTAATGTCAACATTATGTCTCGTGTATAAATTATATTTTACATATTTATATATAATGCACGTGCGTTTAACAATAATTATTATATGCACATAATCGCATATTCTGTCTAACAATTTTTTTTTTTTTTTAGTATCCTATTATAACATTATTACATTATATATTTTATTCGTCCGTGTTATCATATTGTGTTCTTCTACCCGGGCGCACCGGTAGTGCCGCCGCGTGTGCTCGCCTATAATATTATAATATATATTACGTAACCTGTACGCCCGTTAAATGACTCTAACACGCCATCCCTTGACCACGCCCCAAGATCGTATATTATTACAATAATAATAATAATAGTTATAGTAAAATTATAATATCTCTCATGCCCGAGAACTATATTTTATTATCTTTTCGTTTCACGCATATAAAATCTCGGCACGTGTGTGAGTCTTGTCTCCGAAGAAACGTGACCCGGACGGCCCCCGCGATAGAGACTTTGACCCATAAAGAGTCTAAAAAAGCCGTTTAACTAGAGAACAAAATCACCTAGTGGAACAAAGTTAAAATCATAAAAGGGATCCCATCGGTACAAATTAAAACCATTATAACAGACAATACAACTCATACCGAACCCCACACAATAGCTCAATCAATTGGCCATCACTTTTATTCAAATAGCAGCAACGCCAACTTAAATTCTGATTTCCTAAAACATAAACAAGAAACAGAAACTAATAATTCTTATTTCATATATGAGAACCAAAGCTTAGGAGACATTCTAAATGAACCGATAACATTATGTGAACTAAATACAGGTCTACTAGGAAAAAAGAGCAACAGTTGTGGTTCGGACAAAATCCCATTTATTTTTTTACAAAACTTACCCCCAAGTGGCAACCTCCTACTACTTAAACTATTCAACCAGATCTGGCGTTCAGGGATATTACCAATCAAATGGAAAAATGCTATTATCACCCCCATACCCAAAAAAAACAATGATAGATTTAAGCCAACCGGTTACCGACCAATTTCTGTCCTGTGCAGCATGAGCAAACTATTAGAAAAAATAGTATACAACAGATTATATTGGTTTGCGAATAAACATAAACTTCTATCACCCTTTCAACACGGATTCAGAAAGCACCATTCCACCACCGACTGCCACGTAAAAATAGAATCAGAAATACTGGAAACATTGGCTAATAAACAAATAATGATTCTTATCAGCTTAGATTTACAAAAAGCTTACGACACTGTTTGGCGTTACAGAGTGATCGAACTGCTAAAAAAATGGAACATTCACGGTAATATGATAAGATACTTAACTAACTTCCTAAGCCAAAGAACTTTTCAATTAAAAATCAGGGATTACATCTCTAATACCTTTGTATTAGAAAATGGAGTACCTCAAGGATCTCCGCTCAGTGTTTTCTTATTTCAAACCGCCATCAACAATCTTCCTGACTTCATACCAAAACCAATCAAATCAATTATCTTTGCTGACGATACACACATCTACGTTAGAGGAAATTCAATCCCTTCAATAACTAGAGTACTACAAAACTGCCTCAATGAACTGTCAAAATGGTGCCATAATTCAGGCTTTATTTTCTCTCCACACAAAACAAAATGTATCCTTTTTTCCAACAAAAAGAACATAACCAAACCCAAAATCTATTTGAATACCATCTGTCTACCTTTTACTGAAAACATTACTATTCTTGGCCTTACCTTTGACTCCAAATTAACATGGAAACCTCACATTCTGAAAACCAAAAAATCAGCCTACAAAAACCTAAGAGTAATCAAAACACTTAGTCATCTAGAGTGGGGTGCTGAGTATTCCATTCTATTAAATTTATATAGATCACTAGTTAGATCAAAACTTGATCACGGCTCAATCTGCTATGGAAACTCTAATTGTAATATATCCAAAATTCTTGACCCAATTCATAACACTGGTATAAGATGTGCAACTGGAGCCTTCAGAAGTAGCCCTATCTCCAGCTTATTAGCCATCACTGGGGAGCCTCCACTTAAATATCGCAGACTAAGACTATCACTCAAATATATAACCAGAATTTTGTCGACTCCTGATAATTCAACTATCCATTATTTAAACATAAACCAATCTTCATCTGTATATGATTTAAACACGAATCGCAGAAAACCACTAAGTACAAGACTTTGCAAAGAAATGTCCGACAACAACATCTCCCCTGATACAATCCTTCAATATGAAACCTGTCTCACTCCTCCATGGAGTGTACACAACTTCGAAATTGATACCAGTCTTAGTGCCCATGTAAAAAGAGAAACACCCGAAATAGTCTATCGAAATTTATTTAATGAACTAATTCATACGGATAACCATAATAATTCACAAATCTATACAGATGCATCTAAAACGTCCACAGGCATAGGTCTGGCTGTTATACATGAAAGTTCCACTCAAGTATTCCAATTAAATAGTCATAGCAGCATTTATACAGCTGAATACATAGCACTTTTAAAAGGAGTCCAAACAGCTGTTAATACTAATTATGACAGAATCGACATATGTTCCGACTCACTCAGTGTTCTGTCAAATATAAAATATAATTCTCAGATCAATCCCTTAGTCATAAAGATAAAAAATATAGTAAATTCATCGAATAAATACATACGTTTTATATGGACTCCGGGTCACTGCAATATCAAAGGAAACGAAGAAGCAGACAAAGCAGCCCGAAATGCTATAAGTAACCCCAACTCCATAAAACTTTCTCTTATGTCGCCAGTAGATATTATCAGGAACGTTGACAAATACTGTATACAATTATGGGACTCAGATTGGCGTCAAGTTACCGAAAACAAATTAAGGGAAATCAAACAGTCAGTCGAACCTTGGCCAAAACTCAACTCTTCAAATCGAAAGGAAGATGTCATTATGAACCGACTTAGAATTGGTCACACGAGAGTTACTCATGGATACCTAATGGAAAAGACCGAACCACCAATATGCCGCTCTTGCAACACTTCCTTTACAATCAAACACATCCTCATCCACTGCCAAATATTCATGGAAGCCAGAAAAGAATGCGAAATACCAGACAATCTATATGAAGCCATAGGACCCTATGCTGACATACAAAAAATTATCACATTTTTAAAAAAAATTGAAATGTACAACTTAATTTAACTCTATCTTTTTTTTTTTTTCTATCTTTGTTTATATTTATTTATCATTCTTTTCCCCCCTTTTCTCTTTAATAATCATTGTAAAAACCCCCTATGTATAACTATATAATCTAATTATTGTAAGCTAATAACCATGATGTTGATGCTGTAACAATAAAAAAAAAAAAAAAAAAAAAAAAAAAATCACCTAGGTAGCTACCCGCTACGGCAGAATCATGCATTTAGCTGTATTATTTCTGTAGGTTTTTTGTTTTTGAGATATTATATAATATAGGTACGCATGGTGAATTTTTATTGATGTACACCCCGTGATTGAAATATACGCATTTATTTAAATTCTTATTTTTAAGAAATTTTAAATACACTTGAAGACTACATTCTTAATATAACATTCAAATATTCAACAGACTATATTTCAGTATTTTATGATTCTTAACATATAAAAAAGAATAACTCAGATACTATAATATAATATATTATATAGATACCAGGAAAAATTAATCCTTAGAATTTCGATTTCAATAGGCATGTACGTACGTTCAAATATGAAAAAAAAAAATGTCTTAAAATATATTAATTTTAAATAAGTACCTCGTACCTACTTAAAAATTTAAAGTCAGAATTTGTTTACATTATTTAATTATTAAAACGATGTAATCATCCTGCTTATAAAATCACCCTGTACATTATTATATTATTGATATCACATCTATTTAATCAACGGTATGTATAAGTAAAATAATATATTCATCGAAACTCGATTTTATAATATAGTTGCGCACTCGTCACATTTTGAATCGCGAGGAGGTCGAAGTTTACCACATAAGGTTATCATACCGCAACCGCTGTCGTATAATATGCCATAACTCATATGGTAATACGGTATATATTATTATATGTAGTAATGTATATTAATATTATAGTCTACGAATTACGGCGGGGTGGCGTGAAAAATACGTCTTGCACTTCATGTCGTATATATAGGTACATATTATAATATAGGTGTACCGTACTAGGCACGACGAAACGGGTCCAGTTTTTATAACAACGCTGCCCAGTCACCATAACGTCATAATATATAGTTATAATTTTTACGGGGTGTCTTACTTTGGGTATGTTCCTCATCGATAACTGTTTGTCCATACAACGTTTTAAAATATGATTTTGTATAGGCACACCCTTCCCCTTCTTGGCCGTATAATCAAAACATATATGTTACAATGCTTGAACCCCCCACCAAAATGTATACTAAATATTAAATTAAAACACCCCCTCCTCTTTAAAAAATCCTTGTTATACTGTTATAACATACCTATTACCTATATATTATATGTTATACGTATCAGATTTTTTTATATAATTGTATAATAGATATAGGACTATAGGTATTAAAATTGTACTAGATTAATATACCTAATTATTATCGGTTTCCACATTAATTCAAAACGAAAATTATAAAAAAATCGTTTACAGGATTCTTAAAATTGAGTGAATGCCGAAATCCTATTATTTAGATATGAAGTTTCACTGTGAATGTTTTAAATACCTAATGTATTAGGTACCTTTTCTGTTACATTTTTAATAGCAATATTCCAGTCATTTTCTTTTATTCAAATATTTCAATTAGTTACCTACTATTTATGTCTATAAAATATATGTATCTAAGTAGGAAAGTAGGTACCTAAAATGTAAAAATCAAGTTCTTGAAAATAACTTTACAATGTACATTTTTATTTATTTGGATCTAACAACTACATTTCATATTTGATAAATATTGATAAAACTTGTATGACGTCACACTTATCATGCGTACCTATTATTTACAGCCTACGGACACAGTAGGTCTTAATCCTATCCCGGACTGGTTAGGTTAGGTTATGGTCTATAAGTGCTACTGAATATTTAGTTTTTAGGTATATAACGTCGTACATATCCGCGTTCGATCATATAGTAATGTACAATTACGTAATTTTTTGTTAGATATTTACACGATCGTTTTTATCGCCGTTTTTATATCAGATTTAGTTTTATCTCGATAGTCGAGACCAAACATATTAACGCGTGCCGCATATAGACGTTGATTGGGAGGGGGATGTTTAGGGAGGGCTAACCCCCAAAATTATTGAACATTTTTCAAAGCCACACTTCTTATTTTGTAAAGAAAGACTTTAGCCCCTTCCCCTAAAATTCAATCAAATTTCCGACTATGCGAATAAGTTATTTTATTTAAACATATATTTTATCAACATGGGGCTGTGCAATGCTCGCTGACCAACCGCTATATTATACAATCGTATTGACCCTATATGAACTCCTTTACAACATACCTACATCTAATATTAAATACACCTAATCGAACTTTTATAAAAAACATTTATTTTCTGTCTGGATGACAAGGTTGATTTCGGGTAGATATTAATAGTTTATATTTAATATACATTATAATTTATAAAATAATATCTATAAATTATAATATTATGTGGGCGATTTGAGAGTAGTACCTATAAAGACGAAAAGTTGAAGGAAAATAGCGTCGTGGTGCGGTGGTTTAGATATGATATTTAACGTTTCGCAAATCACTTCGTTTTCAAATAAATACTTATCCCCAATTTTTCACGTCAAAAATAAACCATCGATCGTCGTTCGACCAATTCGCGAACAGCAACCAACGGAATCGTTGGATAATCTCTGCTGCTATTGTTGAGACTTGTTTGGTAATCTGTCTGTACACTGCGTATTATTGCAATGAATACAATATCACCGATGCGACACAAAGAAATAGCGTAGATATATCACTATAACAGGGACGATAGTTTTTTTTAAGTTTTCATTTATTATATGTTAGTAAAAATCGCTTTGCTCGCGTGGACGGATCCGCTGATGATGTGTCCATGTATATTTATATATAACATATATTATCATTATTATTACCTCCGCGACTGACTACCGTTCATAATATATTATATTATTATAGCGGGCTCGCATTCGCGTCGACGAGGGCGGCGGCGAGCGGTAGTCCGACGGCCGAGACTCTACGCGCTTATTATTACTACTATTACTATTATTATTATTATACCTATATGGTCGTTCGGACGGGATTTAATTAAAACAGGCGCTCGCGCAAAAGTATACCTATGTATTATAAAAGCGGTACGCGTGAAATCGTTCAAAGTATTTTTCGTTTTTACCTCCACTGCAGACTGAAAGAGTGAGAGAGACAGATGGAGGGACAGAGAGACAGCGAGAGAGACTTATTGAGTGCATGTGTTGGTATAATTAATATATGGGTATACGTATGCATTCAATCGTCCGGCTCCGTTAATGGGGCCCGAGGAAATCGATTCGACTACTCTCATCGTGAAAAGTGGGCGTCGCGCGAGACGTGCTCCTGCAGTGGTGGTGTCCGACGTTTTATTTTTTTAATTACCCGTCTTCTTCGGAATTTTCGTCGACAAACAAAAATTCTGTCGCCAAAGTCCGCCCGTCCGCCCGTAATGAAATAATATACAATAATACGTAATATAATATTTGGTATACCTATATGGGCTGTAAGTTGTAACTACTTATATTTTTTTCCGAGTTTATTCAGGAGTCCTGTATATTTTATCACTTCATAATTCAGAGATAGTACTTGTAGATTATAATATTTTCAAACATTTAGAATTTCTATTATGACATTTGTGGGAAACTGTCTTGTGGCCTGTGGGAAATTCAAACATTATTTTGTTAAATGATAGCTTTACTTACATTTTACGCAAATGTTTTTTTTTCAAAATTATTTGGAACATGAATATTTTAAAAGTCAAAATAATATGGATAAACGCATTATTTTAGTAAAGAAATTGAGTAAGTGTATATAAAAAAGTTAAAAAAAATCTGATTATTTTATGCATTGACTTTCTGATAAATGTGCATACTGCATAATACATAGGTATTACCAATTTTCTATTTTTACTAATAAACATAATGACATAATATCACTAATATATCTATTTAAACCGTTAATCTACTGCGCAGCAGACAACGTAGTTAACAATATACTATCAAGTATCAATAGGTGTTATGGGTAGGTACCACAAAAATAATTTGGTAACACATGTCTATAAAATACGATTTCAATAACCGATGGTAGACGAAAAACAAACTATAATCGTTTTTGAAATAAACTCTGTGTTAACGTGTATTAAAAATGAATTACGAAAATATAATATGATAATATGATATAATATAATATTATGTTTTTATCTGCAAGAATATGCGACAAACATTTTTGGAATTAAAATCTAGCGATCACGAAACATATTTGTATCGAATCAGATTTTAAATATGCACTTTCCTGACAAATATGCAAATGCATAAAGTTCCGAGTCTTGTTCATGATACGTTAAGTATATATTTTAATATGTGTGTATACAATATTTTACATGTACGGCACCCTTCGAGTGGATTATATACAACACATATTATTATAATAACTAGGGTGGCGACGGCGGCGGGATTTCTTCGTCCAGAATTCCAATGTACGTGGAATTCCAAGCGTTTTAATTATGCCAGCTCAAGTCAGAAAAACGACGAGGGTATAAAAACGATTATTATTAGTAGAGCGGCGCTATCGTAACGCTCGCTTTTACATGCATATCATTATTATTATTATTATTATTAATATTATGTATAATCGGGATGTAATTATATTACAATATACGAGGATGGCCGAATCTGAGATTTTGGAATGTCGACAAATTCAAATTTTTACTAGATGTTTTAATACAATTTCCGTTTCGGAGGAGAGACCGAGAAACGCGCTATTGTAAAATATATTTTGTTATCGTTGTGTTATCGTAATAATTATATTTTGTTAATAATGTAATATAAACTGCCATGTATATGTATATAGTATATACACGCATATACGCCGAACCTTTTCGGTATTGGTGAATCGCGTACCATCCATCTTCATCGTCGTTGTCGTCGTCATCGGCAAACAGTATCATATATATATATATATATATAAATATCATAATTTATTAAAGTATAATAATATTATGGATAAATTGTTCTACAGAAATTCTTGAGCTTTTAAAACTTTATCCGATAATATTTAATAATGGTAGTGGAATATTGGTGGAATTTTTTTTCGGGAGGGGTTATAATTCATTTTTGTCGAATTTTATCTTAAAGTGATTTATTAATGATAACGTTGTTATAATTTAACAATTTTTGGGGGGGTTACAACCCCCCCCCCTTGGATACTCCACTGGTGACGACTGTAGTGAAGCCGGTGATGCCGCGGTGGTCGTGTGTAACAGAGTATTATTATTTTACATTGGATAAAAACGACCTTTTGACGATCGAGGTGTATACATAAATGACGTTCAAATTAATCGGGATACGTAAAGTTATGGTCGTGCCCAGGAGGTGGGGAAAGAGCTGAGACCCCCAGAGCCCCGAGACACATAGGACATAGCACACACTAACTATAGTAACTGTAGGTATACCAAATCTCCATTTTTTTTTAAATAAATTATAATTTAATTACGTATAGGTAATTAAATAAATTTAAAAGATGTAAGTGAAAATAATAAAATCTGTTATCTTTTGTAAAAAGCTGTGTCTCTATAAATTGAGAGAATAAGAAAACATTTTTGTGTAAGTATTTTGAAACTTATGTATAAAATTTAAAAAAAGTACTAAATAAATATAAATGTGTGGCATAGATTCAAATGAATACACCCTCAAAAATTAATCATCACTTTGGATCTGACCTTGCGTAAAGTATTTAATACTATTTTGATTTCTAAAGATTTTATATTCTGTAATGAACGCCACGTACTTTAGGATGATCCGGGCTTGCCAAGTTTGTCGTCGAAGGATTTTTCTTCTACCTGACATCCACTAAAACTTTAGCTACCCTTGTTTATACTTTATGTACACTCGCATTTGAAGTTCATAGTTAAAAGTTTAAAATAATTGGCACAATAAATTTCAGGTAGCCAGCTCTGCAGACATCAAGTTAATTATTAGTCGCTTTTTGTTTTACGTTTCAATATAATATAGAGTAGGTATAGAGAGTGTAATGCATTCAAATTATAATACACGTGCAATATATTCAATTTAGTAATAATGTTATTGTTTTCATTAACATTCGTTCGTTGCATAGTTGTATCAATGGGAAAATCTTGATATATATTTAATATTTAGGTAGAAATATCTTAAATGTTATATACTATACAACACGTAAATACAAAATGTTCGTTACTTGACGGAAGACATTCGAACCTTTATTTCTAAATCCTACTTTGGTAATATTTTTATATTATACGTATAATGATATTATAATATTATAATATACCTACGTATAATATATTAATCTCCGGATTATAGTGAAACTGTTTTCAAACGTAATTATAAGCTGTTTATAATATTAATCGAATGGCGTTTGTAAATAAACCCCCTCCGCGTAGCTTTTGCGTATAATAACACGGCTTATATATAGAGCCGAAGCTGTTCTCTCATAATATTATATTACTATATATATAAAATCGGTCGTGTCACGATAATCGTAAAATTACGCATGTTATCCGACTTGACACATTTTTTTATCGCTCAATAAATACCGCCTTCGATTTCATTCTCTCTCTCTCTTTCTCTCTTTCGATTTTTATATGTATACATCACATATTATATTTCTCTCCCGGGTGCATATGCGGATGATTAACGGCTATATAAACGCGTTCATATATAATATTATAAAGGTATATTATATTATAATAATATGCGCTGTTCTACTTTATAGTTTAAAAAACTGGTCGTGAAAAATTCACACATTACACTGCCACCGCGCGAGTACGATTTTTTTTTGTCGTTGCACATAATATAATAATATAGGTAATAATAATAATTGCATAAAAAAAAAATTGTGAATTTTTCTCAGAAGTCGTATACGTACTATTAACTGCAGCAGCAAACGGGGGAGGTAAAAAAATCCGATCTCATTATATATTATATTATACTCGTTTCAAATACGGAACCATTAAAATAAACATTATACTGCGGTACGCCGTATGTATCGATCTCCCCGACTGAATAATAATAATAACAACAATGATAACTCGCATACACACACACACACACACACGTTCACACACAAGTACGGCAAGTATATATTGTTAACACACACAAGATCACGAGTACCGGACGCGGACGGGTCTCATGTATCCATACGGCGAGGAGAAAAAGTAAATATAAATCAATATCGCCAAAAAAAAAAACTTTCTCGGCCGAGATCGACGAGGTTGCCGCCGCGCTCGGTGTGCAACAGTTTCCGACGGGTGCCCTTCCGTCACGTATACGGAATGTAGTCGTATAATATTATTATTATTATATATATATATATAGGTGTAGGTATTACTGCCGCCGCTGCAACCGATCGCACGTCGTTTAAGTATAATAATAATAATAATATAATACCTATACGTCGACCGATTTGGGCTTGGTATAAACGGGACCGGATCTGTGCAACCCGCACTAATAACAATAATTATTATCGTCGATGATACGCATACGACGACGACGACGACGACGACGCACATACAAAACAGTGTGCGGATTTTTTTTTCGACTACACATATTTTATGCGCGAGGTGACTTTGTCGAGTATATAATATATATCTAGGTTACGCGGACGTATCGAGTGCGTATTCCTTAACGAGAGAGTATGTGTATAGAAATAGGTACCTATATATAATATATATACATAGCGGTGTGCGTTTATCGAAAACCTCTCCCATATCTGGTTACGAGACCCGTAATTATAACCGGCCGAAAAATCGAAATAAATAAATAAAAAAACCGCTCATTTCGATGTCTAAAGCTGGTATTATAACGTATAATACTATTATATACCGCGTGACGATTAATCAAATTCGAACGATCGTCGGCGATACTGTCTCTTGTCTCTATCCCTCTTTCTCCATCTGTAAGATCGTCGATCATAACGCGCATTTTACGGCCGCATAAACGCGATAAATTATTATTATTATTATTATTTTGTTTTCTTCGTCGTGTTCTATATCATACTACTACCGAGCACTGCAGTTTGTGACGTAAACGACAGTAGTATAAAAGAGAAAACCTCGCGATTATGGTACGATATTAACTGTCCGATTTTAATTATTATTATTAATAATATTATTACTATATCTATTGAACGATAAAAAAACAGTTTAGTTAACCGTAGATATATCATATAGTTATATATAATGTATACGAGTGTCGCTGCCACGATGTTTTTACTCTCGCGAACTCGTAAGGTGACATAATGACGGATGCTGCAGCCGCGCGTAATATCGTAATAAACACTCGTCTAGATCGAAAATAACTCTTGAAACTCGTATGCATCGATAGTATGCGATCTAGTGGGTCGGGTAGTAATTTATATGTCATAGTATACGCACATATTTTCAATGAATTGTTCACTCTATAGTCGTGCCTATAGGCCGACGACGACGATGTGACCACACACGACACACACACACACACACACACACAACACGTCATAAAATTGCGACGTCTACGTTGATATAAATACTAGAAACTATTTATTTTTTCTATAATACAAGTAACGGATATGTAAACTTAATCATCTAGAGTGTTAATAATTTGATATTATCGGGACTCATTCAGAAATCCCAAAAACTCCTGGTCCAAACGGACCCACCGGAGTATCCGGATTTTAGAATATACGGTTTTTCATTTATAACATACCTATAGGTATAGTGTGTTTATGTAATATATATAGATACTACCTACGGGCGACGAGTATATTATTAAATAATATTATAACGTATTTACTATTTTCACATGATATAATAACAAACATTTTTTATTGAAATTAAAATTTCAATTTTTTTTGAGGATATCAGTTATTGAAGAAATGTTTTTTTGATATAACTATGATATTGATACTATGCAGATACTGATATATTTAATGTGCTATGCATAATATCCCAACCTTTAGAAAATCTAAATTTTATCTCAGCACTTAAAAGTTAGGTATAGGCTTATCGCTTATACCGTACACGATATATTGGCGTTCGAATTATATATTTCAATGTTTAGCTACAGATGACGAATATTATGATGGTAAATGTAAATCCGTATTTATTATAACATTTTGTAATAATAGTATATATTATCATGTACTGTGAGATCTCACAAATCTTTTACGATTTCACTAAACGACACAATATAATGTATTATTATATACAGTATATACGTATATATAATATATATAGTAACGTGATTTTTGTTATTGATTCATAGGGCAACATGCACCCTTCTTTCCCGTACGAGAGCGGTCGTTCCCGAGGTGGCGAGTACGGTTCCGGCGTCGGCGGAGTTCGAGGGCGAGGCGACGTGCTCGTCCAGTCGCACCCGGGCCTGGAGGACTCGTTGGTCCTGCACAACGCCCTGTCCAGCGTGGTGGAAGAAGCTCAGGTGAGTCATGGCGTTCCAATCTATTGATTATTATTTTTATATTTTCACCGTGATTTATAATCACCATATTTAAACCATGATAATTACAATATAACGAGTAGGTACCTGCAGATATTATTCTGATATTACGCGCGAGGGGCTGCAGCAGCACTACACCACGGGTGTCCGGAGACACGCCTTATATCGACCGGGAGAGGGTTGAACCGGTCGTCGTCGGTTGATTACCGGTTGCTTTTAACAAGTATATAAATAACCCATTATAACCAGCAAGCTCCGTCGGAGAAGGGTAAAAATATTTTGCTTGTTTTCGTTGTTGCGCGAATCCTTACGATCTACACCCATATTAATATATTATATACTATTATAAATTTATATATAACTACGATATAGGTTAGGTATAACGCGATTATTGTTTATACCTACGTGAGCTAAGAAAACTACCCATATACCTATGCGTACGATACGACATGCACAATGTACACATATTATATATATTATATATATATAGTTACGGTCGACAGTTGCGATACCTTGCGAAGTTATACAAATATCACTTCGATAACTAATTTCGAACTAATATTCTAGATAACTAACTAAAATTTCCCAAAGCTATAAAAAAAAAAAAATTAATAAGACTCAGTGTTATGAATTATTCTGTACCTATTTGCATGTCATTAGAACAATTCTTTGGTTATTGATATTTGACGTTTCGGCTGTTTATTAATTCAATTTTCTAAGTTTCATATTTCGAATATAGGTTTGCAGAAATAATATTTGAAGAGTATTTCTGGGACTCATCATTTTCTTAGCTTTTGGAATCACTATTATTTGATATGCTATTGACACCATTGATTTCGTCATCTATTAACAGTCCGCTGACTACAACAGACAACGCACAGCATCGATTGTTAGCATACGTTTAAAATGGAGTTTTTTGATCAATATAAGTTTACACCATAGGCGTGCGCAGAGTTTAAGTTCGGGGCGTGCCCGTGGAAAATTTGAATTATACATTATACACACATAGACAGAGTATAGTATAGATATTATAGAAAAAAATAGAGCAGAAACAAGTCAATATTAATTATTATTGGTTACTGGTTAGTATATAATATTTACAGATTCATATGTCTATTTTCTAAGGTGTTGAACTCATCGATGACAGAATCCAAGTTTATCCCACTTGTCAGCTCTTGTTCGGTGAATAGTAACAGTACCGTAGAATGGGGTAACTTTGATTTCGTGAGGTAACTTTGATAATATGATATTTTTATTCACCATAGTACCACGACAATTTAATATTTTTTTCATAAACTGGGGTAACTTTGATAACACATTACGAAATGCTGGTATCAAAGTTGCCACAATTTTAAAAAGATTGAATAAAAATATCTCAGAAGATAACATCAGAAATTTAAAAATGTAAATGTTAAACAATTGAGGATAATTAGCCATAACTAAGATTTAATTTTTGGAATTTTATCGTTAATACTACAGAAGTTATCCATAAAATAAAAAGTAAAATTGTAATAAAATGGTACAAATTTATCAAAGTTACCCCATATTTTACTGTAACGAATCTAATCGTTCCTGCTTCATCGTACTTCTAAGTTTTGATTTTACAATTGTCATTTTGGAAAAGACTCGTTCGCATGTACAACTTGTGACTGGGATAATAGTAAATAATTGTAAGGTTTTATAAAAACAACTGTAGGTAGAAATACTATTGTTAGTTTTCAGCCAATCAAGCCACAAATAAATGGACTCACTAGATGTACCATAAACAACAATCATTTCAGGTTTTATTTCTATGTGTAGCAGACTAGCAATAGCTTCAATTTAGCTCAAAGTTTCTTGATTGAATCTTGAATCCATTGCCGATAATAAATCATCAAGTAGTTCATAATAAACTGATATCTTCATTTCATCTAATTTATTTTTTAAAAAAAATTGAGATTTAGATTTGTTATCAATTTGAGTCGATACTTTTTACGAATAACGTCTGGATTCCATGTTTTTTACATAAAGCAACTGCTTGTTCAAAAATATTTTCAAATTCTTTATTTTCATTTCTCATACTTTTAAAATTTAATGTTAAAGACCGTACATTATCAATTGCCAACAAAAGATTTAGTTTTGGTGATTGAAGTACTGAGCTAACTTTTAAAATAAGATTTAATATTGGATGCATCATAAACATGCCAAAAATGAACTCAAATCTTTTTTATGTATTGTTGTCATGGATGAGGATGACTTGGTGATACCCCAGTTCTCCTGTACTGATAAGCATGTTTGAGACATAGGGCGCTTCGGCCCTTGAAAAATCTCGGGGCGTGCCTGGGCACGCCCGGCACGCCCTGTGCGCACGCCTATGGTTTACACACAATAAGTCAGCCACAATATGTCAATCATGTTTACCCTCTTAGTTTTTACTTTTTTTAAGCATATAATATATTCTTATCACACTGAAATATCCAGATATAATATATGATCGACTGAACTATTTATCACAGTTGTATCTTCGAGTTATCGAGACTAATAATAGGTCGAAACATCTAGTGTTAGAAGAATTTCATTGGAATTTAAAAAAAAACAAATTTAGTATTAAAGTCAAGATTTTATCGCAACTCGACTCTATCTATATAATGATGTTGGATAGTAGGCACCTACTTATAACGTGTGCGCCGTGTGTAAGACGATACCGTTCCCGACGAATGATTGATGAGATTATTCGGAAAGCGAACGTTGATCTGATGATGATCCGACGATTTTTAATTACACAAACAAAAGCACCGCCGACAATCATTGAAGCAGTACCGCGTGACCATACGAGCGAGCAGGCATTTTCCATGCGAATGATACGACCTCCGGTGTTGACTGACCACTGTACAAACTTGTTGACGCCGAAATATTATTATTTTTAATTGGGCGATCACTGATCAGGGTATAGGTAGTAATAAAATATGTAAAGAAACTCTTATGGTATTTCAATAACAAACCCACGCGTTACAAATCAATCTCTCGTTTATACCTTATACAATGTTATTTTTAACCCCTAAACCCTCTATCCCAGAATATGTAAGCCTTCTATATCGCTTGAATAATTCCGTTCAACGAATAACTACGCTGTTGTAGAGCTATATTACTTGTCTTATATTCTTATACAGCGTATGATGGCTTCGCAACGAGACAAATTGTCTGCGCGCCAATAACGAATACGCCGATAGTTGTTTGTATAATTATTTTAATTGGATGCGCATTCTATAGTATTATACGATAGGGAAGACGGTGCTTATAAGTTTAACAGTATTTATTTCAGAGAAAAAACTTTTTATTTAATTAATATTTTATGAAATACTATTTTAGATATTTATATTAATTATAATATGGAGAGCCAAAATTATAGTCCTACGTAATTTTCCGTTACATAATAACAAATTAAAACATTTGTTTTCTTTATCATTGAAAGTCTGAGACGGCCACAATGTCTATTTAGATTTACTTAAAAATTTTGAAAGCCGAATAATTATACACATGTAGTCATGTCCACCAAATGTTCAAATAGTCAGGTTACCTATCTATATATTACGTTTAAAGTTTGAGTCTAAGATATTACTAGCAAATACACCTGGCACTCTATTTACACCGGAATACTGTAGGTATAATGACTGCAAATAGTAGCTATACGCAGTCGATAATAATTAATGCCGTCGCCCGATCACAAGTGGAAAAGTAGTAGTAGCTATACGCGGCTGTTGTTGTAGGTCTCTTCGGCATTTAAATGAACACGTATATGTATACGATATCAATTATTGTTATTGGCACATAGGCCGGCCACGGTACACGTATACTTTCTGATAGGTTTTACCGATCCGGACACTCCTCCTGTAGGAGAACCGCTGCCGTTATAAGCGCATTATTTTAATATACCTACTGTCCCGTGTATATTTTATATATACATATACCTATATTCTTGTACACATACGGAATATAATATATATTATGATATGATATACAGTAGACATGACGAGTGTGGTGGTAGCATATAATACTATATTATACCAACCCATGTGTGTGTGTGTGTATATGTGATGCAGCGTGTGTCGGCGGACTACGGCTCCCGAGATACGGCCGTATTAATTTTTTTTTAATCGGGTGCGCCCATAACTCGTTACGTCCCCGAAATAATATTTAAAAAAAATATATATAGGTAATATATTATTATTATGTATATATCGTAAGCGCGCATACACATGATAAAATATAATAAATCCGAAACGCGCGTTTTTGTTTTTTTAAGTGGCCTTTCGCGTTCGATTTATCTCTGGCCGAGGTTAATAGTAATTATTATTATCGAAAATATAATAATATTATACGTAGGTACCTCGTGTAATAAAAATATTACATTATACGTGTACGGCCACGTTACTACTATATACGCGTTCGGACGAAGATGATTCCCTATACTTGATATTATATACACGATAATATTATTATTATCATGTGCGCAGTGGTGGCAAAGACGACGACGTATAATAATCGTAATAATCTCGTGCCCGCGCTTTTTAAAATAATAATGATACCAGTGCAATCGTCGTTATAATAATAACAATATTATTATCATTATTATTTTATATACAACCGCAATCAAGCAGTAGCCCGTTCTCCGTAATATCACGATATTGCTGGTACGCGTAATATGGGTACCTGGTATATACATATATATATAGGTAATACGTAACCGTGTAATTATATTATACTCATAATATAATAATATATATATTATTGTAATAATACTACGTTTGCCGTATTACGACTGATTATTTATTTTTTCGTTCTTTTTTTTTTCCCCCAACAGGAACACAACGTGGACGATAGCAGTTCGTTTATGAACGACTTGCCGCTACTAAAACGTAAGTACCTTCGTACATTTAATATACCTAATATTATAATATATTACTTATATGTTTGCTTGGAAAAAAATAATTGTATGTAAACGCTTGACGTCGTGATATTACTATATATTTTAAACATATATATGTTCGAATGGCACACGCGCGAATAATTGGCCTTATATACCGGTTACCGGTTCGAGGCGCGTGTGTGTCCAAAACTCCGAGGAGTTATATTATATATTATGTAGGGGCGTGCGCCCGACGACGGTCCTCTCGGACTGCATTCACGTATTTTCTTTGTGATATTTAATTATGTTTTCGATTTCAATTATCTATCGTCGTAGTGTAAATCGTAAACGTAATGATTAATTTCTCGACGGAACGCGAATTACGCGCGCGCACCCACCGTATACGCGGTACGCTGCAGTAGTTTTGAGTTTTCGTGGAAACGCGTACCGTCCCCTATGTTTAGGTACCGACGACGATAGCGACCGGTCTCGCTGATTGGCCGGCCGGCGGGGCCAATAAAACGGAAAAGTTCGACGTCCCGCTGACGACGATATGTCGAGGGTCCTTTCGCCCCCGGGGCTCTGGTTCCCAGGTGCTTTATCCCGGCCCGCAATCGTCACCCCCTCCCCCGATTTTCAAGCCTAATAAACCCATTCAAATAATTATTTCATTAAGCATCAGTGAGTGTGTCGCGTGTAATCGTATTTTTATAATATATATATACATTTATTTAATTTTATCACGCGTGATTTTCCTGTTCCGGTCCGACGGTTAGGTACTTTTGTATATTTCATTTTATGCGACGAATCCCGCAACGATATCCACGCACACAGACCTTGCGTGATCTGTAACGACACGACTTTCGTAGCTCACCCTCCACACTGCATGTCCTATGTTTATATAATATGAGTGTATAATTCAATACGCCAGCGCAGCATCGTATATGAACGTCGGTTAAAAAAATAATAATTTCTGTAAAATACAAAAATAATACGATGGAAATTTGTTCTCTAAATGGAAAAAGGGGTTGCGCGCCGAACGTGATTTCGTGCTCGTTATTACGTTTATGAGTCGATTTTTTTTTACCCCTCTAATGAGAAGAGACCGCCGCCGTCTGGTTATCACGGCGATGACTATACGGGTGATGGAGGGAGGGGCGCAAATCTCTCCCCGTGTCGATCATTCACTCGCTACAATCTACACACATATATACACATAATAATATATGTATACTTTCTGACGCACCGGCGCCGCAAAATTCCGAATAATCACGTTTGGCGAAAATTCGAAATATTATGAAATATTATTTAATATGGTATAAACTGCCGCAGCAGTAATGACGTGATGGAAAATATAATATGCAAAACAGATTTTGGAGACTGTCGTCATTATATTATTATTATTATTATACGTTTACGTGTTGTATTGTATTATTGTCGTTTTATTCAATACCGCGTGTAGGTATACGCACATCGTGATTATTTAATATATTATCCTTCTATATGATTATTGCATATACCGCCATGCCCATGCGATTTTTAATAATAATAATTATTAATATAATGTAACGATCACTGTATAATATGCATATAACGACCTATATGCGTGTAATTTTCGAATATGAATAATATTGTAAATAACGAAAACAGTGTTTCAGAATGTTTTTTTCTTTCGGTTTCCGCTTCCCACCGTGCGTTTCACACCTCTATTGTACTGCAGTAGCTACATATTATGCGACATTTGACGAGGTGGTAAGTAGGTACGCACGGCGCTCATGTTAGGTATATAATATTAAACAGCTCATACACGTACACGGCAGTGTTATTTTTTTGTTATTTTTTTACGATTTCTGGGGGCGTCCACCGGGAACGGCCCAGAAAAACACGGCACCCCCTCGACAAACTGCTCGTATAGACGGCTAATTTGGGGTGTGCCGCGTATGACTTGACGGGGGGGCGTGCGAGGACATCTGTTGTGTTCGTGTTAGCGAATTTTTTTATTTCAAGTCCCATTGTCGATGTTGTGAAAAAGCACACACACGCTGCACAATAATTCCGCACCCTCCCGCCCGAACCTGAGACGTTATAATATTATTATTGTATCCGAAGGCGGGTTTTCGTTCGAGTGGACGTATACCCATATTATATTGTGTTGTGTATATGTATCGCATGTGTTCGATATATTTTCCAGTGTATTACCGTTACCTCCGGCTAAAAATGTTGACCAAATGTTCGTCAAACACTATAATGTCTATATTATAATGTATACATTAAATTATGAGTTTAGGTACTCTCCTACAATTAAAAATGTTTTGACAATAGTATGAACATATTTGCGTACTCACCTCTAATACACTTAATTTTCTTCGAGCCAATAACACATTGTAATAATATTATACTTTTGAAGTTGAAACTATTTATTATATAATAACATTCAAGGGACCAAATTAATTGAAAAATATTATATAATATACATAGCTACATACATAATGGAATTACATGTCCTTCCAAGGTATTTAAATTAAGTTAAGTATAAATTTACAGCAATGATTTAATGCAATAAAGTAAAATAATTCTTATATGTTTAAAATAAAGTATGACTGTTTTTGGTACATAGTACCTAATTTTTACATTGTTCAACCGTTTGAACTTAAAATTCTGAAAAATTTTATTTAACTATTAATTTTGTTTTGTTACCTACATTAGTTAAATAGATGATGAACATATTTAGTTCAAGTATGTTCAAGGCCCTATACAATAAATGCTTTGTTTAAATGTGAATGTTATTTAATCTTCGTATTACTCTTAGTATATATTATACACCAATTCATTGAGTAAAGATAGGGTTCAGTTTCGTCATAGTCAAATATCAATATATCATCCTGAATACATCCGTAAAATTATATGAATGATACATAGTCATAAAAAATAGTGTTATAGTATTATGAGTATACACTGATAAACTGTCATTATAATGAAGTACTATAACAACCGATAAAAATGAAACTATATAGAAACATTTATTGTTTTGTGGAATCGAAAAGCTCAATAATTAAGCTTAAATTGTGATATTATACATGTATGTCATAATAATTTGTATGTATATTATATTATATTACATTTCGTTATTCGTCTACTTCTACTTCTAAGATATCTTAAAGACCACCAAGTCCATCATCGCAGCAACAACGTACCAGTCATTGACACTTACTCTGGGTTTCTCTAACCCCAGTAATCCTGAGGGCTTCCTTGATTCTATCAGCCCATCTTTGTCTGGTTCATCCTCTATAACAATTTCATTATTATTCCCATAAATAAAGTCAGTCTCCTTGTGAAAAAAAATGGTTCTATTATTTATATCGTTGTCGATATTTTTATTCAAAACTGACGGAAATTGTCAATAATAATATTTTCTTAATAACTATTGTCATTTTGTATTCTACAGGTATGTCCACTACCCCTTCGGACGTGTTTTGCAGCGTACCCGGACGTCTGTCGTTGCTCAGCTCTACGTCAAAGTACAAAGTAACCGTCGGCGAAGTCCAACGCAGGTTGTCGCCTCCGGAATGTCTGAACGCCTCTCTATTGGGTGGCGTGCTCAGAAGGTAAATATTATATTATTTTCTATTTAAAAAAAAAATCTTTAAGGTTTTTTATGGTATTATTATTTTAACAATTCCGACGTACACGCGCCCGTGAATAAAACGTGACCGGACAATCTGAGCGAACTACTGCATATGTGTATGTGTGCAAGTTTAGACAAAAAGTGAAACCGACCACAATTGTCTCACAAATTGTCTCACAAATTGGCTACACAATTGGTATGTAGCCAAAACATGGTAGATCTCCGCGGTAAAAAGTTACTTCTGTAGAAACGCGACCGTGTCCGTAGTTATGTCGGACAGCTAATTTTATTTAACCGTTAAAAATGATAGTGAGAAATAATCAATTACAGTAATATAATCGTGGTGAAAAATAAAAATAAGTACGATGAAAATTAAAATGTATTAAACTTTATGAGCGCAGTGACCCCTCGTTGGACGAAGGGATACTATTCGTCGAGTGTACAAGACGTATCTATATATTATTATATAATATAAATTATAATATATTATTATGCATCGCGTATAATATGTGTGTATAATAGTTCATGAGCGTGTACCTATAGGACATTATTTTAACAAGTGCAAATCGCTAATACTTGGTTTGGCCACGACTCGCTAGTAGATTGTTTCTCCCATATTTAATGTCCGTTTTATTTTTATTATTATATTAATATAATATAAACAAGGTATAGGAGGTACCTACCTATTTTTTCTTTATTTTTATTATTATTAAACGCAATAAATTCTGAAGGATCATCGTTTAATTTACTGTCGGCTTTAAAAAAAAGAAAAAATTCCAAACGATCAGCCAGTGATGGTAGAAACGAGGAGCTTTCTATATACATAATAATATTATATAGGTACACTCCGTATACGCGGGCGTGAGCTGCAGCACATCGCGCGACGGTCAGTGAACACCTGTTGTGTGTGTCCGTATAGTATGTATAGTTTAAGCACTTAAAAACACGCTCGATCGGGTACACCCTAAAAAAGTCACTTAACGCGTTTTTATGTCCAGTAAAATATATACGCGTTTCATCAATCGTAAAGTCCTTTATTTCAGCGTTTTTATGACGCTCGTCGTCGTCGAGGGTTTTAATCATTTTACGCCTATACGCGACACGACACGACACGACACTTATTATATTATATATTATAATATACGCGGATAACATATTATACCTAATAATAATACTATTCTATGTATAGGTAGATACAATAATTTTGTAGTCTGCGTGTATATAGAATACATGCTATCTTTGTCTTTTAATTGCCCCGATCCTTGTTGACTTGTCGTAATAAAAACGATAGTTATATAATAATTGTAGGTACTTATATTGGAAGCTTCAGTGGGGGCATTAGTCGAGTGCACTCTTATAATATGCGTTAAGTGACATCCAATAATATGATCCAACTCATATACAATATCTTTCGTACGGCATATATCTAAATTTGTGTATATAGGTGGACTTGGGATTTTTACCGGGACTTTCATCATAAAACATAAGATTATCATAACAATATTTTATAAAACCATAATATCGAATTTTGAATTACTTGCTTATTTTTTATAAGTCTTAGAGACGGTAAATAAATACAGTGCTAGAAGTTTGAGTAAAGCTTATATAATATGCTTCAAATAAATCGTTAGCCTATGAAAGCTGAAATTGATATCGCTATTTCACGGGTTTGGGGGTAGGTGAATTTCTTTGATAGCCAATCTTAAGTCTACAACAGTCAGGACAATAAGTCAGGCTATACAGGACAATCAGCTGAATTCGTGTAATAGTGTTTTTGACGACTTTATCACGGTCTCGAATACCGGGAGTGTAGTCGGCGCACAGATACCTAAATTCATCGATAACGACGACGATTGTATGGGAAACGGCGAAACGCTATTTATTTTATGGTATAAATCGTTATAATATAATAGTATAGTTGGTTAACAAAAATGCGATTTGCCTTAACAGCGGACTACAAATACAAGTGTTTTTGGTGTATCATATAACATATTCACCGTATATAATAGGTTATATATAACAAGTTTTTATTTTATTTTTATCAACCCAATACGGTGCCGCCGCCCAGCGCAGTCATAAATATTCAGCTACCTATCTAGGTACAAGCCACAAGGCACATGAATGAAACTCGCGGAATCGGAATTTCGACTGGTTTCGTTGATCGTTTTGAATGAATCACGCATTCACGCAGGTCTCCACACTTTTTTCAAAAACAACGACATTGTATTTTAAGTTAATACTGCATATAGTTATTGTAAATTGTTGCTGCTACAGCGTGCATTCTCTTGGTTTTAAATTAGGTGCCTACTTATATACTATTTTAGGAATCGGTCTAACGGAATACGAGTGATCTGTATTCTATTGATCACAATACGCCACAATGTGATCATACCACAGTATTTTTTTTTTTTTTTTTATTTGAAATCAAAATAAATGGTTACAAATTAACAAGTTTAACAAATACAGTTTTGATTACCTACCTCCTGTAAGCTAAAAGCTTACGTTGGAGGTAGGGAGTTATGACATTTGCAGATAAAATAATACAATATTAGGTAATTTCTAATAATATTAAGTAGATACATTAATTATTTATTAGCATAGTGCTATTAAAAGGAAGATTAAAACCAGTTTACTTAAAAAAATATAATAATAAAAAAAAATTAAGTTTTAACCAAGGTTGAAATATACAGGTTATTGCATATCGACTCTAATTGCTATCATCAGAAACAAAATGGCTACGTAAAGAGATATCACCAATATCAATTTTTCTTATCATCAAAAATACACTGACAAAATCTAACAAATTCAAAATCCCGAGCATTCATAGGTAGGTACTTCATTATTTTTGGCTCCCTTTACGCAGCCATTTTTGTTTTTATCATCAAATATTTGATTGAGAAGGGGTATATATGCAATAACCATGTATATTTCAACCATGGTTTTAACATAAATAAATAAATAATAGATTAATATGATACAACATTTAAGCAATCAAATACAATGTTATATTATAATAGTTCACGTCGTTCGTGGTACAATATAAGAATCGCGGAGGGTGACGTCTGCCAGTTGTATACACGAATTCCTCAATTCTCGTATAATATAAATCCATAATATATTATAAAAACAACACATTTTTCAGAGCAAAATCCAAAAACGGTGGACGGCTATTGCGCGAAAAACTCGAAAAAATCGGCCTAAACCTGCCGGCCGGACGAAGAAAGGCCGCAAACGTAACGCTGCTCACATCGCTCGTCGAAGGTATGTAACTCCATTTATATATTATATATTATAATATATTATTTACATTAAACATTATTTTTCTATACACGATTAACACATCATGCAATACCTACATGAGATCTATGTGCCCAAGAAGTTTAATATTTTCCGTCTGCATCCGTGCGTAAACAATATACTCATGAGTCATGATAAATCTTATCACGTCTATAAATTTAATACTATAATTAGGTATAAAACTTTGGTTTTAACTCGAAGTGGTGACGGAAAACCACAGTCGAAAGTTGGAACCGTCCATTATAATATATCATAATTATTATACCCATATAATATAATATCGTATAATATTATTTTAAAATGTTTCAAAAACTTATATAATATTTGTTCTCGATGTCTATCGTTAGTGCGGCGTTATAATATTGAACTTTTCCGATGACCCACATCGATATAACCGTCACGCAAACCTTCGAAAGGATTGCGGCGGCAACGACTTTATATTATATTATACGTTTGTCGTGTTGAGGACGTCTTCCCGCGTGCGATAAATCTCTCGGTACCGTATATTGTGTGTGTGACGTCATGCGGCCGCTGTCACTCTGAAATGTCGGCCTAGGGGCTAGGACGGAAATGTATATATAATTACGATTTACGTATAGGTATTGGTAGTGTAGATATAAACATTATAAACCATACAGGTATTTGCTGCAAAGTGACCATTGATGTGAGGGCGAATTCCGAGATTTTTTTCGCAGCTATCGTTAAAATATGTGTGTCGTGTGTGTTTTATATCTGAGTTGTATCTATTCTAATGTAGATGTATGTTCGATTTGATAGTTTGATTTAATTTTGTATTTAAACTGTTGAAAATAAAAAGAAGGTATTGCCACTTAGAGGAAGCGTTACAAAAACAGTTAAGGGAATTGATTTTTTTTTTTTGTATTGCATTTGGTTCGAAAGCGAGCCACTCTGTCAATATATAACCTGTAGCTGCATACCCACATGACCACAATATGTGAAGTCTAATATTTTTACAATACCCCCGAAAATAATTCATATACATGAATGATTAGTGCCTTATAGTGATTTTCCTCGTTTATCTTAACTTTAAAAGTATCTATAACTAAAGGTACCTACTATTTTAATACCTACTTAATAAAATAAGTCATTAAACTTTTCCATCTACTCAACTGAGATTTTAAAGAAACACGAACACAAATATGTATTTTAAATCGTATACTATAGTATACCGCCGCCGTAACTTTAGTTATACCGTGCTGACTATATTATTATAACTATGACTCTCTAGTTTATACACTCTTTGGGATTGACAGTTGTACTATTAATATTATAAAAATATTATATAATAATAATAAATGTTTCAATAATTGGGGATAACCACCGCAACTATTATACACCCCGTATATACCGATTTTTGACTGTATAATGGCAATATCCGGATATTTCAAGTATTCCAACCGTCGGCGCATATACCTAAAAAGATTATACGCGAATATACCGACCGCAAGACGTGTGCGCAAAACTAAAAAACGGGCCAAAAACGTGCCTCATTTGTGCACGCGAAATTAACGTTTGCGGTCGTCGTCGGCGGTGGCGGTGTCGATCTGTGCACAATATTATAGAAATATATAATGTGTTGTGAAGACCAGCCGCGGACAACGTTATTCATTTCAATCGTGTGTCACGCCCACTGCCTGAATATTTCCCGCATCCGGAATTTCGCAGTCCGGAAACACAGTTATTTACTGCAGTGTACTATACGACCGCGAGTTCGATAATCAAAAAGAAAAACCTACTACTATAGAGAAAAATATAACATTATAAAATCCTCATCATTGGAACGCGATGCAAAGTGTTATGCCCGACCCTAATGTTCGCGAATACCTATAATATGTAATATGCGTATTACAGACATACCTATATTATACGTATTATTATAGTATATGTAGGTACATGCCGATTCTGCAGGTGGCCGAAATTCTTTCATTTTGTAGACGCGCACATTACACATATCTACGTTTAGTTAGATCTAAAAAATGTATAAGCTTTTTTGAGAAGCTATAAAGTCTTCTTGCAATTTCCTCGGCGTCGTACCGTGTTCGGTATACCTAATACGTCTCATATTTATAGCCTAAACTCTAAAGGAACGATGTAGGAATGGTGACTCTTGATTTATAAGGGTGTTCCTAAAGATTTTTTGCGTAGGATTGCGTGTTCCGCTTGAAAAACTGTTGTTTTGTTAATATTTTCTATCCCTATTATTACTTATATTGATATTTCTTCTCGACGTTTTTTAAACCGAAACGACGGTCACCATGGTTAAGAATTTTCTTCTCCGGACAACGAAAGTGATTGAAGTGTGACTCAAAAACAGCGAACTACTGGACCCGTGGCCGTACCTGCGAGATGACTTCGATTTTTATCGAAATACTATCGCACGCGCGCGCCGAACAATCGCGAGATGACAGACCGCGGCCGGTTATCACGCGCAGCATCGCGTCGACGATTGACTCGTTGCCGTCGACGCATTCTTCAGAGCTGCAGTGTGTGTGTGTGTGTGTGTGTGTGTGTGTGTGTGTGTGTGTGTACATATTATAATTTATAATATGTCGCGCTTTATATATACCACGTTATATTATTATCATACTTTACGTGTACGTACAAAATCACGGCGACGGCCCGGAACGCGGGCACATAGCTCTGTTCGGACAAT
This sequence comes from Macrosiphum euphorbiae, assembly GCA_949089665.1. NCBI lineage: Eukaryota > Metazoa > Arthropoda > Insecta > Hemiptera > Aphididae > Macrosiphum > Macrosiphum euphorbiae. The sequence goes on along the minus strand of CARXXK010000003.1, from coordinate 44,045,525 downwards.
CGGACACTATTTGCAGCTATCGGACTCACACTGTCGGCGGAGGTGTTACCTGACGGCGGAGGCTGGTCGCGAGATATTATAACGCTGTTTTGCATCGCGTTGCATATGTATATACTTGCAGTGCGAGAGTGTGTGCATAAGTATATTCAACGCGGTCCGACGACGACAACAGGTGCCCCAGTCGGCGTCGGCGAATAAGAAACGGTTTTGCGGCGGTTGATTTATGGCTCGGACGGTCGGCAACAATGGTCTCTTCTCGACTCGGCGCAACGGTCGAGGTGTAAAAGGATAAAATGTGAGTTAGCGAGCGCGCACGCGAATAGAAGAATAAAAAAAAAATAATAATAATAAAATAGAAAAAAGGCGGCACTGGTATGTAGATATACCTATATGTATATAGCTGGCATAGCGTGTAAGGAGAGAGAGTGAGAGAGAGAGAGAGACTTGGCGGTAGATGAAATAGATTCAACCGATCGCAATCACTGCCCAGTAATATACATGTATAGTAATATTATGCACACATATAGTATCAGCTCATCTATAGGTATATATATTATATTAAACACGACTTATCAAAAAAAAAGAAAAAAATGGTTCAAAAGAAGTGGAAGTTCGCTCATACACGTATTGTGTTCGTAAATCGCTCAAGTATATTATGTATAATTGTGTATTTATGTCCAACATCCTCTGAGGTGAAATTATCTCTCTGTAGTAGGTTATAGTAATATATAACTTTTAAAATAATTAATAAAACCATAATACGGTTCGTATTTTGACGTTCGCTTAAAAAATGCCAATTGACATAGATAAGAGTTTTTTTTCAAAATTTGATTTTTATATCGTCACGAATCACGATTGAGTATTACTCAGATCTCAAAAGATCTCTCAAGTACAACTAAATTGAGTATATGCCAGTAGGACGTAGGTGCTCCTTTCGGTATAAAAACTACACATTTGTATAAAGTACGACGTAAATTCACTACAGTTACACATAGATCTTGATTGCCTATGGGTGGTCACACATATTCGTGCATTGATGAACAGCTGGATCGAAAATCGGTCGCAGATAGTGTGCTTCTGCGGGAGCGGACTGGGTGATAATATTATAATGTTAGGATGGTCCTCCGATCGATTAAGCGTGAAATTCTAATCGGTCAAAACATAAAATCGTGGTAGTATAATAATTACTATAATCACGGTTCACGCCATTATACATACTCGTTTCGAGTGTATTTATACACATAATAATATTATAGATACTTATGTATGCACATTGCACACACACACGACGACACGCCTCGCGCACACATTGTGTTATTCCGGAGCGTACACAAATTATAATAATACATAATGCCTAAGTAGTAGCAGCGGTAGTTAATGAGAGTTATTTTGAGAGTACATTCGGAAGTAGACGTTTTGTCGCTGACGCGCGCCCGGCATATATATTGTATAATTATGTTGCTACTGCTGCGCAATAAATCGCACTCGGCCGCCGTGACGGCCACGTGGCGCTCTTGTGCCGGGAGATCCGAGATTCATATGTAATATGAACAAGATCATAATATAAAGATATGCATATAAAGAGAGAATTTAGGGTACAACGCGTTGTTAGAAAAAGATTGCATACAACTTGGTCCATCTAGCGAAAGAGACAGAGAAGTTTAACAAGAAAGATATCAATATTTTTAGAAAGATATCACAGTTCGTAAATATACACAAATATTGTGTATATCGATTAAAGAAAAAAAAGTCACCTACCAAACTTTTGCCGAATTCATGCCTTCGATAATATACATCGTTGACCGTTGTTTTCAAGGCGTACGGAAATGTTATGGCTGCGGCGTCGGATTTTCGATTCGCTATTTTTTTATATATTCGCGTTCGTTAAGCGCCGATATTGCTCATACGCCTAAACGTATAATAAACCATACAACGACGGATAATATTATATTTAATCGTATATTTGACGATGATCGATGGCCGCAGCCGTCGATCGGATTTCCCGTTACGACAATCATCGTCGTCTCGAACAACACAGGCGGCTCAGAGAATTATTAACCTACTTTTTGTCGCCACCGTCCCGACCTCACGGCGGCTGTTATTATATTATTTCGTTATAATATATTATACGTAATCACCCCGCGTACGCATATCATTATTATTGTTGTTGTTGTTGTTGTTGTATTAGACGTATATTATATTACTATATATACTGCTGCCGATAGTAAACCTATATACCATATAAATATAATATAGTACGTCGTCGTATGCCTCGGTGGGAGTATAGGCTGCCGCCGTTCGCGAGAGGCATCGAAATTAGAATACATTATTTTCGGGTCGTTATCCGTAGGTATAGAGGCTGCTCGCGCGCCGCACATTATATTATTATTATTTTAGAACAATAGGAAACCGCACACGGCTGAATAGAAAGCCGAGAGAATATTATATATATATTTTATTTTATTATTATTCACTCACACACACACACACACACACGAGTTCGATATATTTTTACGCGCCGCACACCTTGGGCTCTTATACACATTATATAATATTATCACAGCCGAGAATCCGATTTGTGTATAGCTATATAAATAAATATATATATGATAATATAAAAGATCTATATTCACGTGTGCGTGTGTAGCAGCGATCATTGCGCAAGAACTGACTACCATTGTTTTGACCAATGGCGGGAAATTCGTCACGGATAACGCGCTTTCCGACGCCCCCCAGTGGTCCTCCCGTTTCTATAACAAATTTTAATAATATTATTATTATCATTATCATCATCATCATCTTCATCATCCAGAGTAGATATATTACACAGTATATAGAGAGGTGCACGCGCTCGTGGTTCGTATGTTGTATTATATGTACGTGTTATATTATTAATATATAATATATATTATATTGTGATCAACGAGCGAACGTAATTGAAAAACCCTGTCGCCTACATGATAATATAATAGCAGTGATTTGGGTCGGATTAAAATAGGCACAGATTGCACCAAACTTCACAGGGACTCAAGTTTTTTAAAAGCTCGTACATGTTTACATTATTAGTTAGGTATTATTAGGTAATAACTTATTACCTATCATATGTTTTATTTACTAAAAATTATAAACCACTGAAACGATATTTTTTTTATAGAATACTAAAAAGAATGACTGGAATATTATTCTATTAGAAATACTATATCGACTGTGCCAATTCAAATAATTCAAAGATAATCATTTTTTTCTATATACATTTAGTACCTAATAAATAATAATATTAATTTAAAAATGTATTATTTTAAATGGTTAATAATTATTTCGAAGTGAAATTTAGTTAATTAAGTTTTTATAAGTTTAAATGTATATAAATTATCATTTAAATTTTAAAGGCGAGAAAAATATGCACCCCGGAGTGCAAAAGATCTAGGCGCTTGTGTTGACTCTTCCTATAAAATGTTTTTTTATTATTATTTTAAATAAAGCCTCGGTGACTTTGTCCATTGGCTGAATTGAATTAACATACGTTTACTTTAACTTATTTACTTTGGGAACATAATAATATACAAACTGCAAACAGTTAATTAAATTAGACTTAAAAATAAATGTTATCATGCATTTTAAGTTGTCCGGGTGGAGGACTTCTGACAGAATATTGGATATTCTATCTGCTCGTCTCTCCATTTCAAATGTAAGGCATTCAGATTTCAGTTAAGATGTGTTTGATCGTGAGGTGTATGCCACATCTGGCTCATATAGGAGGTCTTCCTTTAAAATTGTATTATTTAAACTCGCAGGTGCCTATAATAAGTCAGGTATTCAATATAGACGTAGTATATTGTACATAGTAATAATTATCCACACCCATAGAATTTGAGTACTATCGTATTACATAATTTCAGCGAATCATTTTCGTTGGGGTTTTTTGTTTTGCTTTTAACGACTCGACTTGCTACAGTGCAATCTGATGTCATTTGACGTTGAAAGACAATATCCACTTGTATAAAAAAAATCTTTTGTGAGTAGTAGTGAAGGAATAGAACAAACCACGTGTACCCACGTCCCACATACTATAGTAATTGACGGTCCAGTAATTGGACCAGGACTTAAGGAGTACGAAAAGTCGTCATAAATGGAATCTAGTCTAAATATAGGGCCAAGTCTATATGTTTTGAGAGTCGGCCGGACGGTGAAGTACAGAGAATACAAAACTTTTGATATCGAAAGAATGGGTACTTCATGAGTCCAATAAGCAATACTCGATTGATAATCAATACATTATATAATAGGTAGTTAATAATATTTTGCTAGACCTCTTATTAATTAGTATTAACTCATTTTAAAACTTTAAATGCTCAAAAAAACATTTCAAATAGATGGTACAAGAAAAAAAACAGCGATATACTTCAGAGTTTAGGCCTGCATAATAATATATTATAGTACCCATCGTATTAACTCTCGTTCGTCGACTGCAACGCATGTACGTATATACCTCCTCACGTAACCTATACCTACCTATATTAATATATTTTTTGGTTTCTCGACATCAGTTTCTTTTCGGCGGAAGCCGCGCCTTTTGTGTCGGTGACGCGCGTGTGTGTGAAAACGTACCGCTCACACACATGCACAATAATATAATATATAAGTCGCGTCGCCGACGCTAAAAACCGGAATTTCGGGACACGGATACGCGAAGCTTACGCGCGGATACCAATATATATATATGTGTATAACGTACACATATACGCGTACTTACGCACGCACACACGCGAGTTAAATGGGCATATATATATATCTACGCGTTATCAATGAGCTCGTGCACACACGCCCACGACCGGTATACACACACATATTATAATGTTATGGGCTCGATGCCCGGTTTTTAGGGTCACCTGCCACAATTTGACCTCCCGCAGGACCGTCGACGACTGCTGATGCAGTGTACCAACTACCAGTATATATACATTATACATATACCGTGGTACATATATAAAATAGCAACGAGTCTCCTTCGTGTAACTTTCGCCTTGAGGGCCACTATATTATATAGATAGTCAAATCTCACTATAGGTTTGGTTTTTCAGTTTTTTATTATTATTAATTTCGTTTCATCGTCGCTGTAGTTCTTGTCTCTTTTTATATAGTATATAATATTATATATGTGGTATAAAAGTATTGACATTTTTATAGAATCCGCAATCAGATCTACTGAATGTAAAACTGAAAATGCAAAATAACACTGCATAGATGTCGTGCTTCAAATACGATAATATTAGAAACGGTTTCAAAAAATATTGCACCATATTTTATCACACATCTTCGGTATGGTGGACTCACTATTTTTAACTTTTTACGTTTTAAAAAGCACAATTATACATAAGGTGCATATTATTCAATAATTTAAATGGTCGGACGAATTAAAACGACGACATCATAGACGTTGAGCAGCTTATTATAGAGACACAGCTAAACGAAAAAATGAACATGTGAACTTACTTATATGATAGGTAACCAAACTTAACGTCTATGAATCCAGCCCTTGGATCATATATCTGAGATCCGTCCCGTATAAGTCCGAAGGTGGTACACTGACGATATTGGCTGTTATTATTGAACGACTTCTTGATTCTCGCAAACGTTGCACTGTTTCTTACCCTCGCCTGTCTTTCGGTTTCAAGTAAGATTGTTCATTAGTCCATGGCCCATGCATAACTAACCTACTTCGTTTTTGGTTTTCATACAATGGGGTGGTTACTAAACTTTTCTGTTTATGGTCGATTCGAATTTATTGTCATCGCCAGGTTATCAAGCCATTATGTGTTGTATGTGTTAGTATATTATATACAGATAGCTTCTACGCTGTGCGCATCAGCTCCGAAAATATTTATTATGCACGGTAAATATCGCACGCCTTTATATAGGTAATAATATAATAATATTATATAGCTGGTTATTTTTTTAGGGACGAGTGAGAAATAAACAGTGTTTTCGTTTTGTGCATAAATTATTGTACAGGTACGATTGCGGGTTACGACCCATATTTTTATTTTCTCCGCGCCCAAAACGGAATCGTCAGATAATCGCCGTTTAAACGTGTCGCGAGCGCTCGTTATCTCGACTTTATTAATCGGTTTTTTTCTTTCGCCAGTTCGTGTTAGAGGTATGCCTCTATAATACCTACCTCTCTATTTAAACGGTTCTTTAAACCCGCCGGACGTATAATATTATATAGTTTCGTTTTAATAGAAAAACGAATTTTGTACTCGGTGCGTGTATAGTTTCATCGTATATTACCTACTAAATATTATACATTCATGTATAGGTACACTAAACGCCTGGTTCGTATATTTTATATATAATAAACGGGAAGTGATAGGATTTGTATGTTTTTTTCTGTACGATTAACATACAAATTTTTACAATCTCGCGAGTTTAAATCTTATGATATTCCTAATGTATACTTTTACATATTTTGGTGATAAATTTTGAATTTATCGATAAAAATCCATAATTTAGTGGTTTTAATGCATATTTCAGTTTTTTTTTTGTTAATATTTGCATGCATAATGGTTTATCAATTTTAGCTCTTTAGGCTATCCGCTCTAATGGCCTAATATTATAATACTATTCATTATAGTATATCTAGAATAGGTGAGGTATGTCATGAGCGTTTGATGATTGCAATTAAGTATATAATATATATAATAGTCCGGAAAATGTTTTGTTTTTCCCTGTTTACCTACATATCAAACACATTTATTGACATGTATATTGTATTATAAATGTTAAATTAAAATGTTGACTATTATTACAATCTTACGTACAATTTTTGTAATATTACCAAACTATGTAGGTAATCAGCCCCTATATAGTGATGATGATGCCGATTGCCATACAACCATCTTTCTGGTATTTCAGACCATCACGACCGCACGGAATGCAAAGACGTGTGGATTTCTTATTTCTTATCTGCAGGCCACGACGATCGGCTCTGTGTATAAATGATTCGACCACGGATTTCCGTCACATAGTTCCCGCGGTCGTTCCCGTCGCGGAATTCGGTATTGTAACAGCCGCGGACGATATGTCGCCGAGACGACTACTAATTATTTCTTATTACTATACCGCGGTGGCGCATAATAATATAATTTATAATATTTATATAGTAAGTGCACGCGGACGGTAAGACATACCGACCTATAAGTTATAACACTACTGCACTGCGGCTGCACGATCAGATATATAGGGTAGAAACAGCGATAGACACGCGAAAAACGGTGGCGGCGAAATGCTAACGTTTTGTCATCGTGACCGGACACGGTGTATATTAAGTATAATAATATTATATCCGCCGCCGTTTTCTCATTTACTTCGAGTGCGTACACTATACCTATTCCTATAGTGTCTATACCTATACACGCGTACAGTGCGCACTGTACCGGTCGTACTGGAATATAATAATATTATTTATAAACATATATATATATATATACAAAAACGTGCCGTGTGTACGTTTTATTCCCGACTTTCTGCGAGCGCGGATTCGTGACTTACCCGGTTTAATATTATGCTGCCGCCGTCGTACGCGCGCGCGGTAGAAAAGAAATACACATAATATTATACATATATAATGTGTGTGTGTGTTTAATAAATATTGTGAGGGGGAAAAATAGTAGGAAATAATAGTAATCTCTTCTGCACAATAATAATAATTGACGAATAACCCTCTCTCAGCAATCGGCTTTCCATTCTCTCGCAGTCTCGCTGTCTTATATTCTCTATCGCTATAATGGGTATAATATTATGTATAATGTATATATATATATATATATTTATATTATATTAATATATTATATATTTCCACGCGCGCTCACACATACATACGCACACACTGACACTCGTTTACACGCACATTATACGCGTATAATATTATTTATGATAATAATAATTCTCTACACGTCCACAAGCGCACGTCAGAAAGTTTGGATTTATTATCGGATTCCGTATCGACCTCCGCCGCCGTTTACCTGTATTTTCTGCAATGCGCACATATATATGTATAGAATAGAATATGCTCTCACCTGCAGCGAGGGTGAGGGAGGCGGAAAAATGATTAGAGTACAATAGTGTATACATATTATATACCCTTACTTATAAATATGTGGGAAAACCGACTGACGTCTTCATCGTGCGGAAAAGTTAACACGGTCGGGCGACGCCGCGTGTTAGGTATAATATTATAATATAATAACGGATCTCACAGGTTGCAGTACATCACCCGCCGTTAAACGCGTTTTCCAGCGACGACCACTGCGGCAACTGGTCAAACCGCGGGAACGGTATAAATGTACATACTGCTTGAACGCCCGCGATTTATTTCTGCGTGTATATATACATAATATATTATTGCTTATAATAATATACTATATAAAGAAGTCTTTATTGGGCCCAGATCTATGTACTCTATAAAACAGCCTCCCAGAGCGTGCGAGGAAAATATAAAATATCCACTCAAGCATTGTTAAAAATAGTTGTAAAAAAATAATTTATTATACATAATTATACAACATGGATAAATAGTGACAATTTTAAAAAATAGCTATACAAACAAATTGCTTATAAAAAATTAAATGTATGGACTTATAGGCTGCTATAACTGAGTTATAAGTAAAGATAACGTATAGCTCGTATGAGTTATGTTTACCTTACTGCAATTATTTTTTTCTTGAATGTATTAGTGTTTTAAGTTTGAGAAGTTTAGAGTTTATATTACAATATATGTATACGGTCCGAGTGTTTTAATCCATACGATATAAAGTCAGATATTAAATAATAAATATTAATTAACGACACAATATGTTATCTGACCAATATTTAGGTTTTGTTACAGATGAAACACTTTAAAATAGTATATTTGTATATACCTTGGTACTATCATTGATTATAAATACTAGTAGGTATTTAAATTATTTTAACTGCAAAATATTAAAATATGCAACAAAGTAACTACTTTATTATACTAAATACTCAATACTATTATAATATAGGTAATATTTTTAATCACAATCATTGACCATTAACGTAGCATTGTATACCATAATACTATCGTAAGTCGACCAGAACAATATGAAAATCGCAAACGTATATAAATACTGGCTTTATATAAATATGTACAATACTATCTATGACTATTGACTATTGCATATTCTCGTACGTCTATCTTCAAATTGAAAACTGAGTTCTTTATGATTATATTATAATAAAATTATTACACACAGTTCGCGGTTTCCTCTTCGATCCGACAAACTGACTTAGGCAATCTCCACTTTTTATATTTGCAATCGCGACGTTGTTTATATATATTATATATATACTATGCTTGAGAGGGTTTACGCCGGATACTGCGGATGCACCGTATTCTCGCCAAACGAACGTCTCAATAATCGCATAATAAAACGAACAGATTTTTCGAGATCGTAAATTCGTAAACCACTCTCAGCTATTCGGAAATAACACGATAATAATTAATATTCGACGTTGCGACCAGCGCAGAAAATTATGCTGGATCGATCGCTCAAATATTTTTGTGCCGAAATCGGTATGTAATCTCATTCTACTGTATAGTCATATACTCATATAGATATAATAAATCGCAGCTGTTTGTGATGCGGTCGTGTCGCGTATGAAAAACTCAATAAAATTATATTATATTATAATATAAACACGACGAGATGACCCTCGGGCGGGGGGCGGATGGTTGTCATCGACGTATAAATTTTATGTATATCAAATTATTATTATATGTATACAAAAGGCGGCTCGGGTTCGGGATCATCTATATAGAGTGGCTCACTCGTTTGTCGTCGTCGTCGCGTATCCCTTTTATCTACGTTATAATATAATATTATTGAAATAATAACCCGCGCCGTCGTCTCGGACGATTAATCGTATATATAATATTATATATATATATACATTATCGTGTATAGGTGTCGATCTAGTATGTTATATTATATAGTTTATACATGTAACATGCAATATACATATGTATAAGAGGGACATTGCGAGCGTGCGCGTGTGTGTGCGCGTATATGTTTCTATTTAAGTCTGTCCGCCTTTTCTTCGTGTGGTATAGGTAGCCAGGTATAGGTACATGTATAGTTTTTTTCATTTTATTCTTTTTTTTTCTCTCCGCCGTGTAGTAATAATTAGCGGCGCCCGTCGTGAACGCGTCTTAGTATCCCCAAGACAATGCTACCGGTGCCCAACAATAGAGGAAAACCAATTTTCGATGGCCGATTGTATGTGTGTGTAATCTCTCTATCTCTCTCTTTCTCTCTCTCTCCCTCTCTCTCCTGTTCTGTGTGTATATAATGCACGTCGAGCTCCTCACGTTGTATATTGAAGTCGACCGCCGCCGCCGCCGACCGAACACTGGCGCCGCCACGCCGGACAACAAAATAATATTATATATTTATTAATATCATTTTAATTGTGTGACGACGAAAACAATATTATACGATGATTCGAACTTTTTCCGTCACTATATTGTACCTACGTTGTGGTTAGATATATTTAAATATATATTACACAGAGACACCGCGAAAGATCTAATTAGGTAAATTAATATAAAGTATGTGTACGAAATCCACGTATAGGTAGACAGTAGATACAAAATTTTAGTGCAAAAAGTTGGGATAAAAAAATAATTATACCACTTATTTTATAACACATAAAATATGGATCACCAGTCTTGTAGTCACATGTGATCGTAGTTTTTTTAAATAAAATAATATATATTTAGTCGGATCGTGCGCTGCAGTATTATAGGTATAGGAACATAATGTTATGACAAACCTACTTACTGTTAAATGTGATAATTTGGCTAGTAAGATTAAACCAGTTATCTTGTATAGTACCTAAGGGCCAGTTGTACCGTCTATGATTAAGCTTAATCGGCTGATAACAGATATTTAAACGGGCAAATTCGGCCGATTTAACTCTGATTAACTTATATCATAGACGGTATAACTAACACTTTTGGTTAGTTTAAACTACTATGTACACATTTTATCACTTTAACTTTAGTTATTTTTCGTAAATATCCAATACCAATAGCCAATATTATAAATGTAACACAATTAGGTTATACATACAGGTTATTATAGACATGACTACTAACTGAATTTATAAAATTAACAATAACATGTACGATATATACTTAATATTATAATTAATACTACAGTATAGTATATATCATTATAGCCATATAGGTACGATACAGGAGCGTTATCGGGATGATATCGTACAATAAAGGTCTGGTTTACGACTGCGTTTCATTACTTATATTATAAATATAATTCACACCTAATATAGTTACTTCAGTATATTGATCGCTTATAAATTACCTTGCCACAGGGCACAGATATGAGGATTTAAGGTCCGATTACCTATGACGTATTTTTCAGTCGTTAAAAATGTAAATACTAAAACCATGGTAATATTAATACTTGGGACGAATGGGGTGTGACAATATTTGTATAATTTATTCCGTCCGTGGATGAAAGCGAATTGAATTTGGCATTTGTTAATCGTTTGCGTCGACTACGATCCATCGCTGGTCATTACGGTAAAATCGCATTAATTGTTTACGTTTCTCGGCGATTTTTATTATTCTCTTTTTCAAATGGATAGTTCGTAATTTTCCTGCCCCTCTTTCTTTTCTCCATGGGGCAAGAAAAGGTATACAATTATTATTATTAAAAAAAAGTAATTTTCATAATTACATTTTTTAATATATAATAATAATTGTGATTTTGTTTTTTGATTTTATTGTTCCCCGCGAAATTGGCAATTAAAATAGACGGCGGCAAACCAGTGAAAGCGACTTCTTGGCAAATTGTTTTGGTCCGAGGTGGTATTTTTCTTCTTGGTTAACAAACTACCTACATAACATGTTAAATGTTTAAATTTTATATACATAAAATATATATATTATTCTTCTGTCTGGTGCGCACATAATATATCTGTATTATGAAAGTGGCTAATGCACGGGATAATGCGGATACCTGCCTTAACTTCGATCGCGTTTCCATAAACACTAAACATCAATTAAATCACAACGCTGTAATAATGCACGTGCGTCATTAACGAAGACATTATTTTTTATACGATATAATTGTATTTTAATAACAATCACCTATACATATTATGTGTATAGTTCAATGTAAAGCAGCTTTTTGGAAAATTAACTTTATAAAAATGCTTTAAAACTACGGTTAACATATTATGATCATCTTAACAACTTTGATGCAATAAATATCTCATTAGAACTTAACATTTCTTATTAAATAACATATTTTATTATATTATATTTATCATATTTTTATTGGGTAATAAATTAAGATAAATATAAGTAGGTAGGTACAAATGTAAACTAAATTGTTAGTTAATAGCACGGAAAGTATGATAATAGTTTCAAAACAGACCACCATGGATTATGCGAAAACTTATATAGTTGGTGACCCATGGTATAGGCTAATGATACGTAATATACTAATATCTATATATTATGCCATGTCTTATAGTTTTTAAATAATAATTTTATGTTGTTGTTAATAACCTAATTTTAACTTTGCAGGTGAAGCGATACATTTGGCCCGAGATTTTGGGTACGTGTGTGAAACAGAATTCCCGGCCCGACAAGTGGCGGAATACCTGAGCAGGCCGCACACGAGTGATCCGACAGAATCGTACCGAAGAAAAGAGCTTATACATGCCACAAAGTGAGTACCTATACCTATACCCAATTCATTTTATATTAATAGTATTTAGTTTATTACCGTTTTCGATCACCCATACAGTACGAAATCAGTAAACAATATTATAATCTTGCACACTTAAAATCAAAATTTAAGTTCGTTAAAACTGTGTTAGCTGTGAGGTTCTAGGGCTCTTACCCCCCTTGAAATTACTTCTTTCTACAAAAAAAAAAATTTACCACCCTAATCAATATACACATACTATATTAATTGTTAGTCATTTTTAATAGTTATAAAATCAAGAATCATAGTTTAAGTGTTTTTTTTTTTTATTAGAAAACAAGAATATAATATATTATATACAATCTGTAATAGTTTATACAATATAGGTAATATGGACGGGACGGCGTGATAGAACCTGAATGATACCCTAATCGAACTAAAATCCTGCGTACGCTACTGGTTCAGTCTAATGAAAATCAGTCTAAAATGTGTGAGATATGCTATACTATGACGTATAATCATGTTTCAAAGCGGAAACTGAATTCTTAAATCATTTTATTGAACTATTGGTACTAACTAAATATTATAATAAGAACTGTATAATACCATAATTCATAATATACGGAGAAGGATGCAAAACAAATCGGTGAAAACGATGTTTTTCCGTTTCACAAGCTAGATGTAGGCATATAGGTTTTTTAAAAATGTTCTAGTATTTTGATTTTGAAACAACGAAATCTGGAAGTCCAGACATTTAATAATATTATGTATAACAATTCCCTCAAGTAGGACTTGTATTCGAATTAATTTTCAATTCTCGTAAGTATGGTTGATGTTATATAACCGGACTTACTGAATACAACAATATTAGGTAATATTTGATATTAAGCTATATACTTAAGAGTACCAGTAGGAGCAAAATTTCAAATTCCAAAAAGTAGGGGTAGTGGTACTTGCTCTGTAAAAATAAAAATCGAACGCTGTGTAAAATATAATTTCTATATTTGAGTGCACGCGGTTGCGGTACATATTATGTTATTATTACCTACATGTTATAATATTTTAAATTAGTTGATATAAATACATAATAATATGTTTTTATTTTTTCGCAGACAAGTGACCAAAGAGCTGATGGACCTGCTCAACCAAGACCGTTCGCCGCTTTGTAACACCAGGCCGCAGCACATTCTCGACCCAATCATACAGCGCCCGCTCACACACTTTTCGCTCATATCGCACGGATTCGGCAGTCCCGCGATCGTCGCCGCCCTCACGGCAATACAGGTAACAGTTTTTACATTTTGTCGTTATTAGTTATCATAATTATTTGGATTCTCCCTAAAGATTAGTCCCCATTATTCATACCATCCAGTCATTCTTTACTTTAAATTTACTTTCTTTACTGAATCGTATTTTCACGCAATGGTTCTCAACGGTTGCACGGTGAACATCGGCACACTTGGATATTTTTGAAAAGTCACGGGGCACCCTTCAGCAATAATATCGAATATATAGCTTTTAATAACTGCAAATTAATGCGCATTACACTTCGAAAATTATAAAATATAAGTCAAACCTATATAGATTTTCTATTTCGACAAATCTTTGACTCCATATGTTTTTCGTGACACTCCTAATCCAAGACGGCACCCCAGTCGAGAATCACTGCTCTTAACGTATAACACGACCTTGCCCGACCGTTTATTCATACTTGTTCTCCTTGTTTCCGCAGAACTTCCTCTCGGAATCTTTGAAGCACTTGGACAAGGTGTACCCGTCCGGCAACAGCCTGTCGTCTCAGCAACAGCAACAGCAGCAGAACAATCAACTTCAGCAACAGGACCAGAAGCCCAAAGACTTGGTTGGACTGGAGCTGAAGAAGTGAGCCTGGTCGAGGCGGGCGCTTCGCGAACCTGCCGGCGGCCCTCAGCAGCACCAGCCGCCACCACCGAACCACCTGAGGCTTCAGCCGCAACAGTCGTACGGCGGCACCCGCGACGGCCGCTGTCAGTGATTGACGGCGGTCGCGAGCACAGCCTATCAATAATAATAATAATATTATTATTATATACAAATATCGGTCTTCCGCCACAGCGATTTTCCGTTTTTTCTCATTCCGTGCTTGATACGAGAGATCCAAAACTACGATTTTTCAACGGCCAGCGCTCGGCTGTTTTAAATAATATTAAAAACAAAAAAAATCAAAATAACAAAAAAAATCGACAAACTTACAATGTTGTATATTATTATTATTATTATATAGTGATATTACAATGTGCAGTATAAGTTTTATTAGATATTATTATATACGATATAATATAACGGTACTTGTAAATAATACGATGATTTACTATAATATATGATATGATATATATTATATTTTTTTCGGACAATCGGAATTTTTTTATTATTATTATTTTTATTTACATACATAGTTTACGCATTAGGGACTTATGTACGCGTACCTGCCGCGTGTTTTTTTTAATTTTTATTTATTTATTCTCGTTTTTAGATTATATTTTTTTACGTTTTCGAAACTTGTACAAATCTTGAATGATTTCCCGCCCCTTCATGTGCCATCCGTAAAATTACCTGCGGAACCCTCTCGATTCGTTGATAAGAAAATATTATAAATATCAAAACGTATATAATTAATAATTATTGTATATTATAATTTGTGTCGTCGTCGCGACTTGTGTTTTATTTTTAATTAATTTTTTAATTATCTATTATTATTATTATTATTATTATTATCATCATTATTATTATCTTGTACTTGCGAACGTTACATGACATAATATATTATGATTGTGACGCCATTACGACAAAGAATCAAAATGAAACGTTAAATTAGAAAAAATCAAATTTAGTTTGTAGTACAATTGACTCGTCCCACGATATTATTGCCATATTATTATTATTTATCATAAAGCGATATTTGTTATCATAATGGTTCAATCATATTGTCGGTTTATTAGTTTTTGAATCGTGTACATATTAATTTTACCAGAGATGAATCATTTTTTGTAGATTTACAATATAATTATACGTACTTATACTGACAATATTATTATTAACTGTTTGACGCTTTTTTGAAATTATAAGTTAAAAAAAAAAATGGGTTGATATTCGTACTATACGTAAATACGAAAAGTCCCTAATAATAATAAGATTAATAGTAATATGTATTAATGATAATGATGATAATTAAATAATGGTACATTGGTATCACGTGATATTTACCCAAACGATAATAAACAATAATAATAATAATAATAATAATAATTTTTGTACAGCGAGTTTAATTTTATACTTATACACGTATAAGTATTATTATATTATATATATAGACAAACGCGCTCTTATATTATATTATATAATTGTATATATATATAAGAGTATAATAAATGTACATAATATATTTATAAAGATGAAAAAAACAAAAAACAAATAATTGTATCATATTTATATTGTGTAGTTTTTCATTACAATGCTCAAAAATATTACTATAAATGTTATTAAAAACTTCGTGTGTTTATTGTTGTGTCCATAGTCTGTAAATCGTCAACAGGCGTCTCGGGCGGTAGACCTTTATTTCCATCATTTACAGTTTCCATTTCCACGCACATCCTTCAAAAACAACAACGAAAATCGCCCGTTCAGTTGTTAACTCCAAATTGTATTTTCTAGTAAAATCGTGTTTTCGTCTCCCGCCCGTTCGGTAAAATCGGTTTACAATCATAGAGTATAATATATTATAGATAACGTATACATCAATGACTTTGAGGATTAAAACTTCAAATGGGCAATGTAATATGAACTATAAAGATTATAGGTATATAATATATAATATATAATATATTATATATATATATTATATAGGTACATAAAATATATAGTCCGGCCACGTACGCAGGGGGGTCTTTTGAATGTTCATAGTTTCAAAACGCCCCAAGTAATATTTTACTTTTTTTTATGGTCTTCAATTATCATAAATACTAGGTTGTCTGTATAGATTTAATTCTGTGATTTTTATATTATTATAGGTATACCATTATTGCCTATATTACAAGAAAAAAATATTGTACCTAAGTATTGCTATTTTTTTGATAAAAAAAATATACCATCTTTATTAAAAAAAATTAGTGAGAGATCATCTTCAACATTTTATTTTTAAAAACTAAGTACACCGCCTGAACATTTTTCTGCGCCCCTATACGTCCCTGAATATTTAGGTACATTATATTATATAGTATAAATTATACGACAAGCGTAAGTACCCATATACATTTATATTATTTATCAGTTATCACGTATCGAAAGTCGAAACCACCTATATATTATTTGGTGAAAATGGGTACAATTTTAAGCACTGTGATGATTTTGTATAATCAATAGACTGAAGTATATAAGGACGCAAGAACCACTGTATACTATTTAATAGTTAAAATTATACCTACTGATTAAAAAAAAATCATCACTTATTCTAAATTAAACAATATTTCATTATTGTTAATAAAAATTAGGTAGGTACTTTGACGAAAAGCGTTATGGTTGAACAAAATATCATATCTGTTTATATTTCAAAACAGGCCTCGGCTCGTGTACAGATAACAACTTCCAAAATGAACGGGAATTTTTATGATTTCAGAAGAAGTTAAGCGATAATTATTTTTTTTTTTGATCATTAAGCCCGGCACTATGGCCATTAGATGTTTGTTTGTAGGGGAGAGTACTGTTGGTTGGTAAACACGAGTGTTAATATTAAATTATATTTTATTAAATAAGTGTAGATCAGTGGAGCAACTAGAAAAAATTTCGGGGGGGGGGGGGGTACAACTCACCCCCCTGGTTGCGCCACTGGTGTAGGTACATTTTCGTTAATTATTTTAAGATTAACGTATCGCTAAAAATAAAGAATGTTGTTTAATAATTTATCTTTTATATTTATTTTTAATAACAAAAGAAAATGTAGAGCAAACCTTCTTAATTGTAGAAGATAACGCCTGCAGTAGTAAAAAAAATTGATAATACAATTGAATAATAATAAAATAATTGCTGTCAGTGGAATCGTTTTGTCACTCGTCCGAGGGCGATGGCAGTTTGATGGCGCCAAAAAACAATTGTAGGACATTACCGCGAGTCACGTGAAGTCCAACAGAGCTTCTGGTTTCACCGTCCAGCAGCCCAACCGGCGCCTAATGGCCGACCATCGGTGTCGGTACGACGTGGCGTCCAACTTGGTCTTTGCATAAGTGACCTCTCGGCCTGCGGTTCCACCGTCACCGGCCAACAGATGTTTGCACGCGTCGAACAGCGACTTTTTGCACAGAGCCGACGAACCGGTCGCCTTTCCGTCCACCGTCTTTTTTGTCGCGCCCTGTTTGCGGCCGTTCACCAACACTTCGTGACGTCTGCGATATGACACCGAGAAACCATAACATTATTACTATATACGTTCAGATGTTTTTTTTTTATAATATAATATTATTAAACTTATATTTAATATAATAGCATGAATTTTAAGCATTTATTAGAAATCTGATTTTTGGACATTTTCGAGTACCAATACCTACCGCCTACCAATTTCTATTATGAACACCGTATTGTCTCTAGACTCTGTAGTAAACTATAATCAAATAGGTAAATGGATTTTTTTTCAAACTAGTAAGGTCGGGTGATGTAAGTGTGAAGGAAAAAGGTATCACTAAATTGTATGTTTTTCGGTTAGGTATATGCAGATAATTGTTGCAGGCTTACATAGCTTTAAATGTATAATGAATTAAAACATCACTATATACTATAATCAAATTATATTATGTCTTTATCATGGAGATTATACTATTGATTATTTTTAATTGAATTAAAACGTCCTATACTTGCCCCCATTTTCTGAGCAAATGCAAAATCTAATCATTTTGTATGATAATTCTATATCATTTATAATAAGCTTGGGGAGAGTGAATAAATTGATGAAAAAAAGATATAATTTGATTTTTGTTTTACAGAATATTTTTAAAAATCAATCACTAACCGTAACTCGGAAACTATTCGTTCGAATTTTGATTTAGATACACCATATTGCTACATTTTTAATACAAATCATCTGCGCTAAATAATTTATACTTTAAAGTGAAAAGGGTGGTTCTCATTTAAAAACGGAAGTTTGTATCAACCACAGGACACTGCTCAAATGGTACAGAAAATCTCGAGTAGTAAAAAATATATAGTAGATATATTTAAGTATATTTAAAAATGCTAAAAATAATATTTTGAATAGCTGCATAATATGCAGTTAAATAGTTGTATTAAAAAAAAGGGGGTAAGAATGATTGGCGAAACACTCATCTGTATAATAGTTTGAACAGACCAGAAAAGTATCAAATGTGTATATTTTATGTCTGTCACTTATAATGAGTGTAATTTATGTATAGGTGTGCAATGTAATGAGTATATGTACTGGCCAACATTACCCCCTCCTTTATACATTTTTTTAGCTATTAAGAATGCTAACAACTATATTGAAAATAAAAACAAAAAAAAAATTGTTATTCTAAAAATAGCGAATCAACATTTTTCTTAAAGATATAGTTTTACAGAACAGTACAAATCGTTGTCATTACCTATTGGTTATAAAGATAATAATATAGTTTTCACTCACCCCCCTGACACGTTCGTGCCTCCTACCCCACCGTCGAGGCAATCGTCTTTCCACCAGACCACACTGGACGGACACGGCTTGCAATCCGCTGCCACTCGGTGTTTGGCGTATTCGAACTCCAAAGTAGAACGGGCCAGTCGGAGCGGTGGAATCGACGTGTCTTTGTCGTCGGAGCAGTTTGCCCGTTCAATGACTGCCCTGCGCAAGGCCGGCTCAGAGTATGGACAACCGCCGCCAACGGTCAGCGACGACAAGTACACCGGTTCGATGAGCAGCGACAACAAAGCTCCCTAAAACAAAATTGCACACACTATATTATTCACCGAAGACAAAATTTTATTGTAATATATCTCCTATTAAGAATGGAGAACGGGAGCTGGTATTTGGTACACTGTTTAGGCTTTATAGACTATGGACTCGACATTTTTCATTTTCACCATACAAAATGTGAAAATTTGAAATAATTTTATTTCGAAACTTTTTAAAGTACCTAAACAGGTTTATAATTTATGAAGAGAGATTACCGATGTTATAACTTAAAATTAATACAATTTGATTAAATTTTGAATAAATATGGTAGCTACAGGTACCTAATAAAATTAATCATTGTCAACAATTCATTATAATATATAGGTACTTACTACCGTACTTATGATTCGAAATCCAATCATTGTCCATAATGACTAATAACCCATTTTGTTTAGCTTTATTATTTATAAAATACAATATATTTTAATAATCTTTAGGTATATGTATATATACGTTAGCCAAAGTTGTTGGTTAAACACTGCTATAACTGCAGGTCAGCATAGGAAAGCGTCCAACTATAAGGTGGCAATAACCTCGGTCCGGCCCTGAACTGGGCGTCAAATAATTTTATAAGTATAATATGTAATGTAAAAAACGATTAGGTATTTAAACAAACATTATATAATTAAAGCAGTTATACAGGCAACCGTTAAGTGAATTATCGAAAGCCGTGGCTTAAGAGTGGATCACCACCTGCAGAGTGCATAATAAAATAGTAGATTTTGTCCTTATGCACTGTTACTAATATATTTATGTATAGCTTGAGTTATACCTGTAGGCCTGACGAGTGCCACCTCAGCAATTTGTCACTACACGAGACTGACAACGTCCGGTCTCCTCGGCCCGGTTTAGTCCTGACCGCTCCGACCGCGTGATACGCTGCGCCCGGAAGTCGAGGGTCCTGTCTCGTCTCTATGCTCAGACATTTAGCTCCGGTCCGGTGTATGTCGTCGTCGTTGTCATCGCCATCGGTTTTACGTCTTTTTGCTTCCGGTCCGACGCCGTCGTCATCCACGGCCGCCCGCTTGCCCCCGTCCTTTGGAAATATCGACGCGTCGCCACATGGAGTGTGACTGGAGAAAAAGTGGAAAGTCACACCTGGTTGCAACGTCAGCGGGCATGAGCGATCCGAATGGTTTTCCGGGCCACAATTGTCTTCTGCAAGTGCTGACCCCCGCACAAATATCGACGGACGGCCTTTGCGAGCCGATTCGATTTCTTGGATGAAATACCGCAACAGAGCTCTGCGTGCCAAGACCTGAAACCCTCGAGTACAATATGAACTATCAAAATATGATTGGGTCAGACGTTTTTGAATCCAAGCACAGCATGAGCTCTATTATATAATATTATAATTTACCTATGTGGGTATATATATTCGAATATCGGTACACGAAACCGGCGGCAGCGATCATTTCAAGATGGATAGTAATATGATACATCAACTTCAGGATGACGATCATATAATACCACTTGCAGTCCACCTGAAGCGGCGCAACTATATATATAGGGCTTACAGCAACCACTGACTTAGATTTAGTCTCCCGAAAAATACACGAATGAAAGTTTTTTTTACTATTCTCGTACTACAGGTAAATACATTTTTATTAGTCTAATGAATGACAAAGAAAAAACCCAGGAAGATAATATTATGTAATAGTGATGGGTGTATAGGATAGGGTTTTGTGTCAACCATTTCTGTGGTTGGCTTACTCGATTCTCGATAGTCCCGCACCAAAAAAAAAATACCAATAAATTGTCTGATGCTATTGGGAGCTTTATAGGGGTGGGTCTCCCACGGGTTGTTTAAAACAACTGAAATTTTGGTGATAGCCGTAAATTGTGATATATAGCCAGCCATTCCAGAACTTAACCCAATACCAGTGTCCAGCAGAGTACCACAATATGCAGTCATACAGCAGTCTTCGTTCGTTGACTCACCTCAGCGTGACTGTCGTTGACCACAGTGCCCTTGTCACAAAGTTTACTGGCGCCGATACACTTGGTGCCGGTGGCCAGTGAGACGACTTTCGGCGAGCCCGAGTCGTCCGCAGCCTGTACGACGCCCGACAAGAGAGTCCACTGTTTACCGGATATCGGTTTGCCCTTGTCCGGCAGCCGGTCGAATTTCTCCAGACACAACCCGGCTACCCGGTCAGCGAAGTCTTCGGGCCGCTATGAGACGAAAACATAATATATCATATTATTATAATATACCTACGCTATATGTATCATATTTTGTTTAGAAATATACGGTACAGAGTACTACAGACGCATTATATACTAATAAACAAAAAATTATATGTACAATTCAATAATGAAAACAGATATCTATAACAATCAATGATTTGTTAGAGTACATTATATTATAGGTCGTATTATTGTATTAAAAAATAATAGGTAAGTGTTTGACTGCATACTGCGGGTGTTTTGTTAAAAGCACGTAAGCATAACGAAATTATTTTATTTTTCATATTAAAACATAATAAGTAAGATAAGACTAAAAGTAGACTATAGTTTTCGTAAATTTATGTTTGGATAAAATATTTTTGCCTGAAACATTTTCGAATATAGCCCTTCGACCTACATATATCCTACCATTCCTACCTATATACGTTAGTATAGAAGTTACACTATAATATTTTAAACTTTATATTGTGTTCTAGATTCGTGTTTACGTAAGAGTATGTAATTAAAAATATAAAATATTTCAAAATAGTAAAATTATAAAAAAAAAAACCATTGCCGATATTACCTTATATTTTCGTTGCATGTTTATGTCTATATTATATATGGTACACATTTATAGCAGGTAATGGCGGAAAAGCTAGTACATAATATTATGTCAAAATGTTTAAATAAAATAACAATAACAATAACTAACAGTAAGAAATTGGTACCTACACAAAATATATTTTACCTGTATTTTATAATTTATTCATTGTAGTTTTGACTACAATCAATGAATAAATACAAATAAATTTTCTTCAGAAATAAAAATATAAAATCGTCAATAAGATCAACGTTGTTTTAAACAGTCCGCAGATTGTAAAAAAAAAAATTGAATAAAAGAAAAGTTTGTTTAAGTAAGAATATTTTTTAATGTTTTTGTTTTTTTTTTAAATCGAAAGAAAAATCAAAGATTGAAAGTCATAGAGTGTGGTTTAAGTAAAATTCCAGTTTACCAAAAACCTTTAATATAGACAGATACAGGGGCGTATTTATGGGGGTGGCTGAGGGGGCTTCAGCCCCCCCCGAAATCTAGGAATTGTTTATTAAGTCTACTTATTATGTTCTACTAGATGTAAAATCGTAAAAGTTCAATTTATTTAAAAAAAGCTGTTGAATTTTATGAAAATGATTTACCGGGGCTAAATGACGTTATAGAAGCAGAGTACGAAATTTGGCAAGCTAAGTGGAAGAATATTGAAGACAACTTAAGGCCCACAACTGCTATAGAGGCTTTGAGTGTCTGTGATAATTTAATGTATCCAAATATGTATGAATTATTAAAAATACTAGCTATATAATACCAGTATCCACCGCTACAGCTGAGCGTAGCTTTTCGACGTTGAGAAGACTCAAAACGTATTTAAGAAATACAACTTCAGAATCCAGACTAGTGGGACTTGCCCTTTTAGCTATTCATAGAGACATTGACATACCAGATGACATTTTATTAGATAAATTTGCTAACAGTGGCAAAGAAAGAAATTTAAATTTGATTTGATTTGTTATATTAATATCGTATTATTATTATTATTATTATACATTATTTCATTATTAATTTTTTGAAAACATTAAAAATCATGAAAAAAATTAAAATTGAGTACTAATTTTCTAACTCTTATTTTTAATAGGCTGAATTAGGGAATTTCAGTTGGAGAAATACCACAGCCCCCCCCAAAAAAAATATCTAAATACGCCCCTGGACAGATACCACTAAAATATTATACATAATATAGTACAAATACAAGCAAAATTGCCGAGTGCTGACTAGGTTTTTTGAATATTTGCAGATTATCTCACATTGCTCCGTTTTAAATAAAATTATTTTAGAGAGTTTCTGATAGAAGATTTATTGTTTAATACTTCTCGAAAATTGTATTCTCTATGGCTCATTCTTATGTGAGAAATGTGAATTGCAAAATGCAAATTTTAATTATTCAGTTTATATTATATATGAACTAGGTATATTTAATGAATTTATATTTAAAATTGTGAACTCATAGGCCCCCACATAAACATGTTCAGTGGGCATTATCTTATAAAAGAATAAATAAGAAAAATTATAGGTCTAAATTTTAGACTCTAATTGATGGAAAATATCAAATATATATCTATCATAGACCTTATACTAATATAAGATCTATGGTACTAATATAATAGTATTATTATAATTATTTTTAACTGTTCAATGTTCAATTAAATAATCAAAATAAATAAAGTTTATAAACGAAAATAAAACATTATTATACGTCCGTCGTATATACGTATATAAAAATTAAATATTTTGCCCTTCGTTGGGGGGAGGGGGGTAATGTCAAACGCGACGGCACGTATTTATATATGACCGTGTTATTGGTCTATGATACCAGCCGAGCTCGGTAACGTTATCGTTATCAGTTATCACATACATAAAAAGTGTTAGGACTCGTTAGTCGCTACTGAATATTAGGAACGCTTAGGACCTTTGCTGGGTCTAATTTTTGATATTATAGAGCATTATAGTGTAAGGGCAAACAATTTGATATAAAAGGGCTTGTGTCGTATTGCCGTCGTAATGGGTCGCCCAACTATTGAATATACGTACCATCGCTGTCCGCTGAACTGCTACTACGAACCTCCTGGTAACGAAACACTCATACAATCAATATTATACAATATACATAAAAATATAAGCTGTAAATCTGATCGCTGATATCGCTATTTTGTGTATAGTAATATCCATAGTCCATACATAGCAAATAGAAATAAGGACGGACTAAGATGAACTGGCCACTGAGTACAAACCACGATTAAAGATATCTTTAAATTTAAACTATAAATTCCATCACTAGTGTAAACATCGAATTATCGAAAAATTTAAAACAAGGTGTAATATCAGTACACCTTGATTCAAAACAATTTCCGTGGACCTCAAAATGTCTGGTGTTATGGGAACGTAACTGTTACTTACGCTCATAGTGGCATAATTTTAAACTATGGACATGATAACATGGTGGTCGCCGGACGGTGGTGTACCATACATAATAATAATTATAATTTATAAAGAAATATATAAATAATTAATAATAATATAATATAAATAAGCCTATGGCTTGCACATTAAAATTAGAAGTGTGCACTTGAAGGAATTTAGAAAACAAAGTTCAGTGAAGTGACTACTGAAACTTCATCGATAGATGGCAATCATGATACTTTTTTATAGTATCACCTATAATATTCTTTATTCATAATCAATACACCTTGCTCATAATATATAAATATGTTTAATCTATGTTTGGTGTCCACTGAAATAATTGTTATTTATTTTTATGCCAGTCCTTATTATTTGTTGATAACACAAAGATAACGATTTGTTTATTATTATTAAATATTTATTAATTACCTATTATTATTGTTTAAGAAATGGTAAAGTTGTATTTGAATACTAGTTTTTATATTTTATGTTTAATATTGTGTATTAATCATCGTATTAATATTATTTGTATTGTTGTTGAGTAGGGTTCGGAGAGCCCAAAAACGGTTGCCAATGAAGAAACGTTTGATGAAAACAGTTTGGCCGAAGCCAATTCCAAGGAACAGTACAAAGAAATGAAAAGAAAATTGAGGCTTTTAGTCTATGTGAGTGCCTTAGAGTATTAAGTCTTTATTGTTAACAAATTTCATTATTTGTTTAATTTTGTGTTCAAGGAAAATGAAATCTTTCAACAGACCCTGAAGACCACCCAACGGAAACTCCTGAAGGCGTCACGAGATAAAAATATTCTACTGGATAGACTGATAATGTATGAAATGGTAGATCTCAGTAGTAGCGATGATGAACTGACCGAGTCATCGGATGAAGGCGATTCTACCAAACCAGAACCTACTAAGAAGTAACTAATCCACTTTTCTTTCACTATGCTCTTTTGTTATATAACATTATGTGCAATAATATACTTTATATTTATGTTTAGAAGAGTACAGATGGAATGTTTGATACCTAATGAACAAATTATGATATGCATGTACAAAATGTACCTATATAGCTATATTATCTTAATTTTTGACTTTAAGTTAATAGTTGTTCTTATAGTTATCGCCAGACTATAAACAAACATAATAAATACATTTTAGATTCCAAATGAAATAGCTTTTAGAGTCTTCCCCAATATGTGTCCCCCCGCCTAAAAACACCATTGCTTTTTGGTAGTTTGAGAGAATTGCCGGTATGATTAAATCAATTTTAACATTGACCCGAAGTTCAAAAACTAAAAGGTTTTAGTTCTAAGAAATGTAAGTTTGATATAGCAAGTAGTGATTGGCAACAATATCGATAATTTGATATAATATAAATATTGTAACTAATTTCTGATATTTCTGATATAAATATTATTTTATATATTGGTAACTACCTTTTTTCTTCTTATCTTTAATTAGCTAGGTAAAGTAAATTTTTGAATTAATAATTATTAATTCAATATTTATTTTAATAAGTAATAAGTAATAACTAATAAGTACTAAGTCGGTAATATTTAAAATGTGTATTTTGAATTTTCGATATTTTTGATACAGTATTGAACAACTTCTAATTTTTGGATACAATATCGGAACGATTGTTGCCCATCACTAATAGCAATAAATAACAAATTAATGTTTGGTGACCTATTAAATAATAATAATTTCAACTTAAAAATAAAATCTTCAAATTCTTACTTAAATTACAAAAAATTTAAATTGCTTAAATTGGTTATTTTTTATAAAGTTGCTTTGTGTCTTTTTCTAGACAAAATATAAAATAAGTATTTAAAGGTATAAATGTATAATACATTTTCAATAGACCAATATTTTATAAAATAAAACAATGTCAGAGAACATTAATTCTAATATTTTATTCACATGTGTTGTAGGCGAAAAGACCCACCGGCAAACAACAACTCTTCAAGTGGAACTAGTAAACAGTCTATCAGTCCTCAAAGGACTAATCCAAATCCAGCCAAAAAACGAAAACCTTCTACTCCAAAAGCTTCTAAGTCTGCACCACTGGTAAATCATTATTTTTATTGGAAATTTAAAACTTGTGCTATTATCAGGAAAGATGGACACTTAGTTAAACATGGTACTGATTAACCTTTCGGCTCACCATTCCCTCGATTATCATCTTTTTCTTCAACTCTTTTAAGATACTGCTACATATATTACCCCATATATCTTTAGAATTTAACTTCTCTTTTTACATTTCATAGAATGTATAATTCAAACCTTTATATTTTGTAAATATTTATTGTGAAAACTGTGTGTAAAATATGACAAATATGTATAGCTGTGTAAAAATTTTTTTTCAGCCACTTCAATCAAATGAATCTCATTCTAACAATACATCGTCAACGGCTGAAAGCAGTAAAACAGTGGTCGAACCAAAGTCAGGAAACAGTTTATGTCAACACAGTTTAGCAACAGACATGTTTAATGACACTTTTTCAGCGAAAAGTGAATCAAACAGTATGTATGACATAGACACATCACCTAACAATATTGCTGAAGATATGATCAATGTCGACAGTATTGGAAAATAATTTACTCAACAAATCAATTTTTTTGTGAACTTATATTTTAATGTTAAATATTGTACATTACATCTGTAACAACATGTGTATATAGGTTGTATAAAATAAATGTAATTTTAAAATGTAAAGCATTTGAAAAAATTTGTTTTACTTTCAGTCTGTCGACCATTGTAAAATCGCAATTATTTATACTCTGTATAAATTGTTCTGACATTACTTAAACTTATACCATAAAATGTAATTTAATACATAAGAACTGTTATGTATATTATGTAAATCTGCAAAACTGTTTCAAAATAGTGTTCAGACTTTACTTGGTGTTACAATCTTATTTGTGTACAAAATTGTACACAAATAATATTATAATCTTAAATTATTGACTTAAAATACTAATATCGCTGGTTATAAATTAGGATTATTTTTATTTTGACTTATGCTAAATTTGACATTTGTTTTCATTTCTTCAGGCACTTTCACAATAATATGATGTTGGCAAGACATTGTGGTTTACATGATTAAGCATTTAGGACGTCTACGGCGACGGTCCTCGGATAATTCTTTAGGATGGTTCCGTATGATGCGCACCACCTGTAGGGGAGAAAAAACCAGTTAGTATTTTAATGTAAAATATCAAGCTGTTTCATGTTGAGTTAATTTTACACCAGAGAACAGTTATTAGACAAAATGTGTTTATGTTTTGGTTGCTGCATGTAAAAGGTTGACATTTACAAAACTATGTTTAAGAATGTTATACTGTACGTAATTATTTGTATATTATATAATAATATATTATATTTTATATACTAAGTTTGTATTATTATCAGATAACATGTGAAAGTTATAACTGTAAGATATTTTCTTCTATTATCAAAAACAAGTAAAATTATTCAATTATGTTTCTATGAGAAAATCATATTATTATACTTGTGAGGTGTATTTTCGAACCACAAAAGTGTGATCTTCAGTACAGCCGAACTACACCAATATGTTTATTTCATCAGATCAATAAATGATTTTTGTCAACAGAATGTTAAGATTCCAAAGATTTTCAACTAAACAAGGTACTTTTATATATATATATATAATATGTATACTTATGTCTTACATGTAATATTTTTTACAAATGTAAATTTTATTCTAAGACCATGTCTTATATAAAAACTAAATAATTTACAAATTAAATCGTACTGCTGCATTAGTTTTAGCATGAATTTGAATACACATATATTTACTGCCCTGATGCTACAAATAATTTTATTTTACTCATTTGATTCCTAACCTTGCAACCTTGTATCTCATACCTTAAATATTAATCAGCAAATATTTCATTAGCTCCCCCCACTAGTCCCACTCATTCTTAACAGCAGTGTTGTTTTTATGGGAAGGGGGCACATAGTAAAATTTCAGATTCAATTAAATTATTTGCCATAAATATACCCAAAGTACCACAGGTTCTTAAAAATATGTCATTGGCCAATAATGAAAATTATTCCTATACAAGATATTATGGCACGAAAAATAATGATAAAATAATAATAATAACGCGATCGTGTAAACCTCGTGAAAAGCGCCGTCGATGTTTTGAGGTGGATCTTTGGCGCTGGTCTCCATGTACGGCAAATTTAATCTGTTAGCCATCGCGCGACCTTCGCTCTCGCTGATCTTGCGCAAGTGCACCAGGTCCACCTTGTTGGCCACCAGCAGTATTGGATATTCGTCTCTGGCAAAGGAAATAATATTTATGTTTTTACTATTCATTGATGGCCTTTCGTCCCCGGCCCCCGCTGTATATACACTCACCTGTCTTTGACCCGAAGTATCTGAGTGAAAAAATTAGGAACGTTTTTGAAACTGTTCGGGTCGGTGACCGAATAGACAATCATGAAACCATCTCCTTTTCTCATGTACTGCTCTCGCATCGCACTGAACTCCTCTTGACCGGCCGTGTCCAATACTACGAACAAAATAAATAAGTCGATGAAACATAATGATGATCAACCGAGAGATGAGAAGCGATCGTAAACGGTGTTGCGGTGAATGGTGGATACATCAACATGCTCTACTGTAGACTTACTGCTCTATCAGTTTTTAGGATTTTATATTAATTAAAACGCTAAAATGTTTCGAGTAAGTATACCCATTTGACCTTATTATATAAAACATAGTTTTTAGTGGAAAAAGTCTAATTTTTTTTACAAGGCACATTTTAGTAAGACATATTAAGGTATTAAACAGTTGGTATCTCATAATTTGGATTTCTCATTTCTCTTTGAAAGCCTATATCAAATTTTGACTAGATAACAAATAGTGCTTTATAGGCGATTAACAAAACTAGTCTGTGAATTTTTATGAACTTTTTAAAATTATTATTTCTTAACAATGCGTGTAAAAACAGGAAACAATGGCATGGCTATATTACAAAGCATGTATGGCTGTATAATACATTTAAATGCAAAGGTTCTTACGAGAATTCTATGATAAATTGTTATGATGAATAGTAACCTCAGTCTTCAGAGAGAAGGCAACTGGCCTTAATAAATTATATAAACAAATCTCAAACCAAATATTCGTGTTTTTGACAAACTTTCGGACGCGTATGAAATGGGGCCAATGCGTATTTTTAATAATTTTAAATTGCTATAAGAACAACTTATGGAGAACCTTTTATTGACCTTTCTAGGACTCTGTAGAAGTGTAGAAGCATAGATAATACTATATTTTATTATTGTTACAGTGTTATAGGTATATTATACAATATAATTATATAATAAGTATAGCAGGTATAGTATTCTACACATTGCATCTATTACCAATATTATAGTCATTGACGGGTGCCCCGCACGGCCACCGGGCCACGTGACAACTAATAATAATAGCAGGCGGGTACATATATTATATACCTATATATATATTTGGGTAACTAGTAACTACCTATGTACAGTTGGCGCGAGCACACCGTATTTTGTAATGCACAGGGGACCTATATATTATATTGTGCGGCGACGACTTGTTTTAGTCGGTCATAAGCATAACTCGTAGTATTATTAATATATACGTATATTACTATACATCATGTACGGATGAATCTATAATTGCTAATGCGTTCAGGTGACGTGCGTGTTGTAGGCGCGCGGAAACCGTCGACACAACAAACGCAGTGCGGCGGCGACACATAAATACAGATATATATATATAGCAGGGGTAATATAATAATAATAATATTACGAGTGTATGGGATGTAATGGGATTTAAACAATATAAAAATGTGTGCTTGCGCGTGGTTGTGTTTTGTTTTGGTGACGAGCACTGCGTTTCACACTATCTGGCTGGCATTTTTTTTTTCATTTTTAAATTTGGTTTCATTCTCGTTTCTCAGTCGTCCATTTTCCGCACGTTATAATTGAGATGTAATAGTTTTCGTCGGATGCCTGCAAATAATCAACGGTTGCGCCTAGGGGTGAGTAATAATAATTGGCATCAAGTCTAATTGTCTAAATCGTAAATAACAATGACCACAATCGCGGCCATAAAATATGATATATTTTTAGTAAATTATAGACGGCACACACGTCAGGTTACAGAAATCGTGTAGTTTTAAGGACATAATATATTATAATACTGTACGATTTCCAGCGTCTATATCTATTTTAGTATTTTCCAAAAGTATTCGAACCGCAGCACCGGCGCTGCAACGAATCTTTCAATTTTTCCCGAATACAAACACCATGTGGAAACGTTTCACAATAGGCAGCTTTCTCAATCCGTAGGCAATAGGCACTACAATATCAGTTTAAACGATGGGTGTTTAAAACAGATAAATTGTACTACTATTTAATTCTTCAGGCTGCAGGTTATGTCAGCACTTGGATGTCTCCCCCTCGATACAAAAATGTCAAAGTGAAACCAAAACGAACGAAAACAGTCAGTTTTCCATTCCCGGCTCCGCAAGAAAGCTCTGACGTGTGCCTATATTCAAATGTCATCCAACTATATTATATTTAAGGTAATATTCTGTAGAATATTTTTTTTTTATTCGGGATGAACTACTTACACTTTATAGTATTAATAATAAATAATAGGCGCTTCCAGTTTATTAATTTGTTATTTTTTCACAATCTCGATTTGTTAAATGAATATTGGTGTTATTTTATTCTCCGGATAGTTAATTAACAATTGATTTTCGAGAAAATATGTCATTATTCTTAACACTAATTGATACCTAAATTATAACTTTATTAGCGTTTAAAACTTGTGTCAATCAGATGTAACATTATTATTGGATTAAAAATAATAAATTATTAGTACTTGGTTCGTTCAATAATTTTTTATCAAATATTTGATGTGCACATAATCACATAATACTCTTGTTATTATTATTTTACAACAATTGACAGGCTTCTGTAGACTGTAATCACTAATCGATATGATATAACCTAACGTCCTAACCACTTAGTTGTCATCTAAGCATGTGTTATGTATTGTATACAATATTCAATACGCTTAATAAATCAGAAATATGTATTTAGTGTGATTCACCAAGCAAGTCCATTCCCTAATTTCTTTTAATAATGAATTCATTCAAATTCTGTTTTTTTTTTGGAATTTTTAAAAATATTTTCTTAATGATCACATTTTCAAATTCTTTATATTTTTGGTACTACTTTAAAAGTGTCATGGGAAGATACAAACTTCTGATTTTCAAATGAGAACACCTATTAATATAGTAAACTATTTAGTGGATAGTTTTTTTTGAAAATTTTGATGTACTTACCTAATATAAAATTCACACGAGTAGTTTTTCCGTTATTAAAATGTTTATATTAAGGGTAGTCCTTAAAAATGGTTTTACAAAAATATAAAATCGTTGTAATATTGGATCTAATTAGTTTTTATTTAACTTAAGCAATTTTTATAAATTAAAAATATTGATGAATTAATATGAATTGTTTATTTGAAAATTCAAAAAATCAGATTTTGTTTAACTGCATTATTGAAGAAAAACGAAACATGCTTGGTGAATCGTTCTATATGTCCTATATGGCTATATATATTTTAAGAAGATACCCTCATTGGCAATCATTGCCAGGAAATGATTCATAGATACTGATTTATATACATAAATTGCATTTAGTACGTATAAGCACAACATGATATAAATTATAAACTTCATAGTTCCGCGTATTCCTATGTACTTACTACCTACCTAAAAAGTAAGTTCGATTCTCATTTCTCGGTATAGTAATATAGAGGTGTATAAATATAATATACTTCGTGTGATAATGACTGCTAAAGTTGTACTACCTACTACTTCTTAGGGCTATAATAACACTATATTCAATTAACAAAAATGTTTCCGGTTTTGTGATTAATTACGACACAGTGACACATAACACCACAAAGTAATATTAATTATTATTAACATGTTACGCACCTATTATTATTTTCAAAATTATTTACCATCGAGCACGCAAAACTCATCGTCGACGCACGTGTGTTGAATATAGCTGTCCTCGATGGTCGGATCGTAATCGGCTACAAACATTTTCTGGAAAAATTGAATGGTGATCGCGCTCTTACCCACACCGCCGTCACCGACCACTACCAGCTTGTACGTAGGCAATGGATGGTTGGGGGCCTGGGTTATGGCGCGCCGATGGCGGGTCAACTCTTGTTGGGTCGTGTATGCGAACCTCGACGACAGCTTGTCT
This sequence comes from Macrosiphum euphorbiae, assembly GCA_949089665.1. Classification (NCBI taxonomy): domain Eukaryota; kingdom Metazoa; phylum Arthropoda; class Insecta; order Hemiptera; family Aphididae; genus Macrosiphum; species Macrosiphum euphorbiae. The sequence goes on along the minus strand of CARXXK010000003.1, from coordinate 44,012,314 downwards.
GCAATAATAATAATTTGAGTTATTTTAATAGTATAACTTATAAGTTATAAGCAAGTAGTAACTATTGATTCAATGAATGCTTAAATTTTGACGTATATCCAATATCGTTACGACTGGTATTCGTCTTTAATCTTTATAATATTTTTAGTGACATTACTGACATTAGTGTTAACATAAAAAGTATGCCAATAATTAGGAAAGCAAATCATAAAAATATATTTATTGTTATCCACCACAAATGACTAAATGAGTGATGAATCTTGGTCGAATTATATTTCGGAAAAGCGACGCAAATTTGCTCGTGAACTGTGGTAGGTAGGTAATAGGTACACCAAAACCAAGACACACTTATATAATCTAAATTTTGTATTTTTTCATTTTTCCATATGCGAAATCGGGTTATATTTCTAAAATTGGATGTTGGTTCATCGGAAATTAATAGCCTCAAAAAACAACTAAACCGTTTCAATAAAAGTTATATCAATAGATTACTTGAAACTTGGAAAGTGTTTATAACTGAATTTTTCAACTTACGTATAGGCTGCTACAGTGCTACCTATAGCTTTTTCATCTTACAAGAACATTGTTTATGTTTATCTAAATGGCTGCAATTGGTTACATAATATTATAATTAGAAGACATTGGGCATATACATTTTCTACAAATATATTTATTAAGGGGAACAATTTAGGCAATTTCTAATCTTGTCGTCGCCGCCCGTAATCTATGTGTTAGTCGTAAATGATTATTAGTGTGAAATTCGAAGAAATTCGAACTCGATAACAATAGATTTTATATCGCCCGGCTGCGGGCACACCATAGAGTAACTCTATGGGGCACACGGTTCAATAGCACACGTACGCGCATGCACAAGTCAACGTAATCACTCTCGAAAAATATTTTTGTACACTCACAACAGTGAAAAATGCTAATAAGCTGGCGAAAAATACACATACTTCTAGTAGTCCAATTTCAATTTTGAAAAATTATTTGAATTCGTCAGCCTCTTTTCTATGATTTGTAGGAAACCGATTTTGGATATTTTAGATAGTTTACGTATATTACGGTTCCAAATGACTGCTTGATTTCTCAAATTTAACTTGCACTTTTAAGTGCTAACTAGACAAAAAGATGAAAAAGTTTTTCCTACAGATCATAGAAAAGAGGCTAACGAATCCAAATAAGTATTCAAAATTAAAATTTGACTACTAGAAGTATGTGTATTTTTCGCCAGCTTATTGGTCTAAATGCATGAAAAATCCAATCGTTTAGAGCCGCCTTAAAAATACGAATCTTTGGCCTGGACAACGTCGGGCGGGATATATATTTATAAAAAAAAACCCAATGCTTTGGGTACGGGCATCGTCGGGTGGATCTGTTGATACCTATGAAAAACATTCATTTCTAATTTTCTATATATAAGTAATACTGAGAAATTGATTGTACCTAATAATAATTATAAACGGGACGGGCGAGTTCGAACAAAAATCAATATATTAATAAAACGCAAATAAACGCGGGTCTTATTGTTTGAAGGGTGAGGTTTTTAGGGTGGCGAATGTCGATAGAATTTGGCTGTTATATCTCTATATGTATGTAATATGTATAGAAAATAGACATTTGACTCCGGTGATTATTATTATTTACCACAAATGCATGTTTTGGCTGGACATCCTTAGACAAACTTATGATACCCGATTAATTTTTATAATTTATATTTATTTTAATAAAATTAAACTAGGTATATACCTATCATCAGAAACTGCTATAAATTATAAAGTACAAGTAACACACTTTACCACAGCTCGTTCTCCACTCACCCAAATATCATACAACAAATAAACTTACAAATTTACATAGGAACTTTTATAGAATTTCTAAAATAATATCCACTGAAAATAATCTGCACCTACCATTTAATAATAAATAATAATTATTAGTTATAGTCATATAAACAAGGAAATCAAAGAATAATTATGTGATCTTTTATAATTTTTTAGATAAAAGTGAATGTAGTTTTAAAAACTTATGTGTACCTACATTTTAGTCATAATGGTGCTGAAATATTGAATTTATTAAAAAGCATTTTATTTTGCACTAAATAACTTAAAAAATAATTATGCACATACGACATACCTATTATAATATGAAAAATAAAAATGTTATGGATCAAAATTAATATATAAACCTACACAAAATATGTCCTTTAATATTTGTTGCAATATTGTTTTTGCTTTATTACTGGTCAATTATTCACTTGTAGTAAATACCATCAGCGTCAAATGACACTTGTTTACCTTATAGGTATACCTAAATTAAAAACTATTTGAAATTCGTATTCTTCTTTCCTTTCTATCATTTTGAAATATTTCCAAAATAACAAAACTATCATTAGGCTATAATGCTATTTAGTATTATATAATGAACCTATGACTCTTGTCTGTAATGATTACGATTATGTTTACAGTTTACGGGTGTAGAGTGACACAAGTAAGACACTACCATCACCTTGTAATTTGTATAGAAACTCTGTTATGGTTTATATTGTGTAAATAATTTATACTCAAAATGCTATAAATTTAAGTAAGGTTAGATAAAATATAGGTTACTTCCAATATAAGCTATCATTACTATGTGGACAATAATGAAATATAAAAACGATTGGTAATGTAATCATATAATATGTAAGATCTACACCACAGTAACACACTTTTTATTTCTGGCTGATTATATTCAGATAAAGTATAAATCAAATCTATAGAACTCTTAAGGAATTCAAACAGCACTATTTCTACCTAATTGAATACTCCAGGGAACTTTTTTAGTTAGTTTGTTATTACCGATACCTAATTAATTTGATACCTAATGTTTTCCAGTTTTACATCTACATATTATATACTTTAAATAAAATAGCCATTGAGTTTTATATATTCTATTTGAATACCTATACCTGTAAATTTAGTCAATTTTCTGTTATCTCATGTCTTATAAATTAGAGATCTTGAACATTAATAAAATATATTAATTTAATTTCTACATGCAGCTTTTTGAACGAAAAAAGTTTCTGTTTTCTAATAGTTCTATTCAAAGCATAAAACTCAGGTTAAAATCTATCATTTGAATAACTATTACCTATATTGAGTACTGTAGATAATAAATAATTGAACAACCAAAACATGGAAGTAAAATAAATTACTGTCAATGGTTTTGCTTGTGTTCAATTACATAATATAGTACTAACATTATTATATAACATGGTTTGGAAATAGTTATTTTTCTTCCTTAGATTTATTAAAAAGAAAATAGAATAAGAAAATATATTATTTCTAAATAGGTAACTACAAATGTAATATAACTTTCAAAAGATAAATGTAGATGGATATAAATTACAAACAAAAAACACAATCTTTGGTGGGACCAAAGAACAAAACTGTGAACAAATGGTAAATTGATAAATTTGATAGACTTTAATGAATTATCAATTATAATGTAAACACCTAACTCCTAAGTATATAAATAAAAAAAAGATTCGATACAGTAAATATATTATATATTTTGAAAGTGGCACAGGGATCCTACACTATTATCAGATTTTATTTTAAAAAAATTGTAAATTTCGGATTTATGATACCTCTTCATTCAGAGCGATTGTACTATTTTCGTCAGAAATGGGTTCACTTAGGTTCCGAACTAATGTGTACACTCGAGCAGTCAAGTACCCACCATCATTTACGAAATGTACCAATGCTTACCAGCAGCCGGATCTGGTCTACGTGATCGAACTTGCGAACGTCATTGCCATGGCCTGGGCAGGGTCAACGGCGATCGAACGGCGGATAGACCGCAAGTTACGGGGCAAGCGGAGAACTTGGGCGCCTTAGGAATTCAGAAGACATCCAAACGCATTTCGTCAAGATAAGTTGTTGGCTGTCACGTCGTCGCACGCGGCACAATACACAGACCACAAGTCGATTCGGCGATATAATGGTAATAATAAAAATAATAATAATAATAATAATATTGCGGTACGGTAGACAGACGTAAAACAAAAATCGAATAAAACAAAATAATTATATATTTATATATATATATATAAATATATGCGCGTGCGTGTTTTCCGCTGTTATCAGTTGCGCTGCCTGGAGTGCCTGGACCGATTGGTAAGTCGTAGTAGCGAGAGAACAATGCGGTGCGCATGCGTGACGTCCACAACTCAAACGTCCATAAACATTGTCACTGAGATAGTCTGGACTCTGGATAGATAACAGAGTCATTGAGTCATTCCAACAGGCGGTATTGCGATAACGTTTCGCGGTTCCCAAACGAAAAACTTCCTTAATCCTACTGCTTCCACAACTTTCTCGGTTTTTCAAACACGATATAATATTCCAATATTATCGTTTTTGTGATATTGTTGAATATAATTATCATTCATACATTTCATCCAGCACTGCACGTCGATAGCAAACGCGTAAGTACGACGGTCGACAAATGCGTTTTCCAGAGCCTGACGACGACGTACGATGACCGCAGTAGTACCCGCCTCTGAAGATACCACTTCCGCCTCCACCGTCGTCACTGCTGCCTCCAACGGCAAGGGACACATCTTGCACGATGGCCCTGCATATTCGTTGGCGCTCAACAAGGAGCACACTCACGTGGTGGTCGCCGGCAGGAATGGTAAGTCGTTTTTTTCTTTTGATTTGACTTATTTTGGTCAACGGAATTTTTTTCACTTCACTGTGTCCAGTAAAGTCAATATTAACCTTCGTTTTATTTCCAGTTTTCAAAGTTTTTCTCATCGAACAAGGAGGCTTCAAGGAATGTGTCAACTTGCGCTGTGGAAAAACATCAAGTGTACAGAGTTCGTCTAGCATGGATGTAGCTTGGAACCCAGCAGACGGTAAGACGAGCATAAAAAGGCTCAAAAGTTACGAGACCTAAAAAAACAAAATATGTACAAACAAATTGGAAAAGTTGAAAACATAATATATCACTCGTAGCCCGTAGGTATTAGATATTATATTTAAAATTATTGAATATTACTACTTGATTTTTAAAACATTTTGCAATTTTATCATCTAAAAAAACAATTTAGAGAGTAAGTTGTATAATTAATTCTATTTAATTTATAATTTAGTAAAAATTAAGATAATTATATCTCTTATACATATAATTATTAATTATGTGGATTGCTGGTTATTCACATGGCCACATGTTAAAAATCTTAACAAGAAAACCTTTTCCCTCCCATATATTTTGTAATCTTTACTTAAGTATTATTTTTAAAAAAATATTCATAATAGGTACCTATGCTTTTTTTAAAAAAATCATTTTTTTATTTGTGTGTACTTGAAATTAATTTATACCTTGGTCTACTATAAACATTAAACATATAGAAAAAAAATGTAATTTCTACAACTTCTGACTTCTAATTATAATATTCTGCTTTATTTGCAATACACCATCAATGTGAATCAGTAATAATTTTATTGTAATTGTTTTGTATTATTTTTTTTTGTGGTTGTCTGTAGACAATGTTTTGGCAACTGCTACGACGGGTGGTGCGGTAGTTACATGGAACTTGAATAGAACATCCAGGAATAAACAAGACCACATTTTTTACGACCACCGGAGAACTGTAAACAAAGTTACATTTCATTGTGTTGAACCCAATCTGTTGATGTCTGGCTCTCAAGATGGTACAATAAAATGTTTTGATTTGAGACTAAAAGAAGCTCCTAAAACTTATTCCAGGTAATTTTATCATTATGTTATTTTCAGTTGAATCCTTAATGTATTAAATTAATTATTATGTTTTAGCGATTCAGAAAGTATTAGAGATGTTCAGTTTAGTCCTCACAACAGTTATGTATTTGCTGCGGCTTCAGAAAATGGCAGTATTCAAATATGGGATACAAGAAAGGCTGAAAAGTGTCTGAATAAGTTTTCTGCTCATAATGGGCCAGTATTTTCTTGTGATTGGCATTCGGAACTTCAATTTCTAGCTACTGCCAGTCGCGACAAGTCTATTAAAGTAACTTATTTGGCTTTCCACCTTTCCCTGTATTTACTTGTGACAAATAAAATACAATTCTATATTGTTTTAGGTTTGGAATGTTACAAATAAACCTATTGCTGAGTACACGATTAGCACTATTGCCCCAGTCGGACGAGTTAAGTGGCGGCCTTATCGTAGATATCACTTAGCGTCTAGTGCTTTAGTCTTAGATTCAGCCATTAATGTTTGGGATGTGCGCCGGCCTTACATTCCTTATGCATCATTTGCTAAACACACAGATGTAGCAACTTGTATTGCTTGGAAAGGAGATCCTTTCGTACTCTTATCCACAAATCGAGTAATATATTATTTCACACTTTTGAAAACATAATTTACTTAATTTAGTGTAAATTGTAATATTAGGATAGTACTTTGCATCAAAATTTCATAAGTGAAGCAGACTTGCCTTTAGAAAGTGCTAACCAACAAGGTATGGCTATCAATAGAGATGGTGATCTAGTATTTTGTTGTCCGGTTAATTTAAACAAAGTTGAAATCCAAAAGTCTAAAGAAAGTTCCCGGTAATATATTTGTTCAGGGTAAAAAGTAATGGATTTATTTTTATATTGTAAACAATGTTTTTTTATAGAAAGACTTCAACTACAACTAGCGGTGAAGAAGAATTAAACACATCAAGTGAAATGAATGTATTCCGTGATCCAAAAATTGTCATGTGTTTATCTGATGAAACAGAATGTATCCAAACATGTGCTATCCAATATAAACTTATAGGAAGATCAATAGGAGAACTATGTGACCACAATGCTGGTGTCGCCTCCAGTGTTGGAAGAACAACAGTAATTTTTTTTTTAATTCAATTATTATATTAAACAGCTGAAAGGATATTACCTATTTAGGTTTTTTTGTTTTGGAATGTCCTACGAATACTGTATGATCACCGTGTGTCTCTTATTGCTCTAAAAGAAGATATTATGAGTAGCTCAAACATTGAAAGTAGCTTTGATGGGGACAACCCTATTGGTTCCCTCAGCGATGAAGATGGTCTCAGAGGAGATAAACCTTACCAGTTGGGAGATTTCTATTTTGGCAATGCGGAAATTGATCCTTTAGATGCTGAACATGACCAATTTGACTTTATAGGCTTACAGATGGATAGCAAAACTGTAGAAGAGGATAATGATTGGGAAGTACCCGTAGAATCAATAACTTTAAGACATGAAATCATACATGAACCAATTGTTAATGATCCCTACATACCTAACTCAGCGCCTTCAGCAAACAAATTAAGTAAGAATTAAATATCAGTGATTTTAAATTGGAACTGCACATTCATATTTTTCATTTATTATTTAACAGATAACCGCATAACCTCTGCGCCGCTATTACGAATAACATCCCCAGCAAAATTTGACATGTGGAATCCGTCAGAAATTGTTGCCAAAGCTCTTCGCCATCATGTTGATGAAGGTGATGTACAAACAGCGGTCTGCGCGTTAATTGTTTTGAGTGATGAAATTAGAAGTGAACTAACCCATCCCAGACATCCTTGGCGTCTTTTACATGCTGAAATAGAATCTTGGTGGTTAAATTATCTCGAATTACTAAAAAAATTCAAATTATGGTCCTGTGCTACAACGGTATTTTAATAAAAACAACATTTATTATGTTTTGCCTTGAAATAAAAGTTATGAGTATTTTTATAAAAATTAGGTGATCCAACTTTCACGCATTCGTAGTATATTGCAACTGCACCGAACATCTACTTCAGTTAATTTGACTTGTGGATGGTGTTATAAAGGTTTGACACGAAACAGTCGACGCTGTTACAACTGTCAACATTCTGAATGTGCTAAGTGTGCATTATGCCAAAGGATTGTACGTGGAATGTACGCATGGTGTAGAGGATGTGCACACGGTGGTCACATTGCACACATGAAACAATGGTTTATGGAGAATAAGTATTGTCCAACTGGGTGTGGACACATGTGTGAATATTGATCTCGTTACAATGTAAGTGTTTAAGTTTTTTTTGTTGTATTTTTCAATATTTTAAATGCATTTAGCAATGTTTAGAAAAATGTATATTATTATTATACGTTATACATATTTTGCGCGTATAATGTTCTGTAAGATGTAGGTAAAAAAAAACAACTTTGTACTTTAAAATGATATAATAAAATTGTATAAAAATAATACATAAAATAAATATATGTGAATGGATTTTAAATTTTATATTAAGTATTAAGCAATAATATATATGTAATATAATATATATACATACACACACAATGTGTTCAAGAAGTTTGGAATTTCTTTTATAATTAACCCGTAGTAAATATTTCTAGTCATTTGGAACACATTGGATATAATATAATATAATATTTATATATTAAAGATTAGGAAAGAAGAATCTTAATGTCTGAGAAAAAATAGATAATACACATTTTACTATAAAATCATATAAAATTAAAATCCTTGATATATATTTAGGAGAAAGACATTATAATCAAAATCAAAATAATTGATTGCATAGTATTAAAAATTATAATAAATAATATTGAATTAAATTTCCAGAGGTGTTGAGGGTTTAAACTTTTCACACTATATTACATTTCAACTTCTTTCGTCTACCTTTGTCTTTACCCTTGCCATTTGCTCCTTTCACATCTTCCTTTTTACGAGCACGAATTTCGCGCATCAAGTCAAAAAATACCTGCAATAATAATAACATTGTTAATCCAATAATAAAGCATTTAGTTTTGTCTTCATTTGTTATGTTAATCACCTTATCAACATTATCTCTTGTCTTAGCTGATGTTTCAACATATGGCACTCCCCATTCTTGAGCCCTAGACTGAGCTTCATTCAATGACACTTTTCGCTTATCTGTCAAGTCTCCTTTATTACCAACTAATAAAAAGGGGATGTTTTCATCATTCTTCACTCGTAGAATTTGTTCTCTAAAAAATAAATTAATTTTTATCTTACATTGAAATAATCTAGTGCTAGTATTTTACAGTTAATTTAGTGTTATCCTAGACAGGATGTAATTTGCATGATTTTTATTCCTAAATGTAGACACTAATTATTTTGCATATTATAATATGATTAGGTATATAGTTATAATAAAGTATAATAGCTAAATCAGTTAAACTAATCCTATATTATAATATGTAAGTTTAAAACAGGAAAAGTTATTTAATTTTTATAAATTTGCAAGTGTGTTCAAAATTAAAAATTATTTTATGTAATAAGATTTGTGCAATCTTCAAAATAATCAAATTAATTTATATTAAAAACTGGATCATTAAAATGGTAACTGGATAGATATTGTTAGTTAATTTTATTATGCAAGATAGGTTATTTAACAATTTTAATAATGATCATGTACTGTAAAGCTAATCATGACTTTATATTGATATTAGGTATTCAATCTTCTCATGTACAATCTAATAAATTACGTACCTAAATTCCATTGTTGATTGAAAACTGTCATCTTCTGTTATGGAAAATACACACAAAAATCCTTCACCACTGCGAAAATAATTGTCACGAATGGCAGCATAATCTTCCTGGCCGGCTGTGTCCAGTATGTCAATTTGGACTTCTTCACCATCTAGGACTACTTTTTTACGGTACGAATCAGCTTTAGTCGGTTCATAATCTTCTACAAACTATATTTGGGCGTGTCAGCTGAGGTTATCATACTTTTAAATGTTATTTTATATTAATACTTTAATTTGTACTCACCTCGTCGTACATGAACTGAAGGGTAAGGGCAGATTTGCCTACACCACCGCTACCCACCATTATAACTTTGTGCAGAGCTGGCTGCTGTGCATTGTTTTTCTTCATGGCTTGTATGTATTATGATATACTCTGTTGGTGCTGAAAAAAAAACCAGCTTGTATTAGATTTAACTATTGTGAATGAATGCAATGAGATTCTGGCTGTGGGTCAAGTGAAAACTTCTTAGGGTCACAGCTTTCTCACTAATTACTTTCGAAAATAATTATGGGAAAAAAAATATAATATTAAGGTGGTGCTACAGTGGTTTTCACCGAACCGTGTGTAAATGATTACGTGGTGGGAGAGATGTTCGGATTTTAGATGAATAATTAAATATTAATAAACAATGATCACCTTGTTGATGGAAAAATAATTATTGTAATGTATTATACTAACACTAAACGTTAATGATTAATATTTATAGTCTCGCACGGGAATAATGTTAATTGATTTTTGAGAGATAAATATTGTTTACATTTCAAGTGCGTTATCATCGTCGATTGGGGTTGGTTAGTTATCGACGGTGCAAAAAGGCAGTGTGGCCATACTGAGAGAATATTTCCCGACATCCAATAAAGTTCGATTGCTCATGATCGGCTGTGCCTGATTATAATTTATTGTTTTTGCGAAAATAATGTGAACGTTCTAAATATTGTAATTATGTTTATAATTTATGATTACTGAATCATTTCAACTAATCAACGATTTACAATTTATCAAAACTATGGTGTTTTGACCAATGATCCTTTAATACGTGACAATGGTGCTTCCTCCTTTCATACATCACACCAACTATAACTATAGTTGAGATGTTCTTACGTTCCAAAAGTTTCATGTAACAGTTGTAAGTCAACGCTTCTAAATTAAGCATATACTATTGTATGTATTTAGGAAAATTAATTTTTGAGAAAATTGCGAAAACAAAACTATTGAAAAAGGTAATCATTCACCAGTAATTTACAAAATTTCCATTTTTTGATAAATTATGGAGAATAAAAGCTAAAACTAACATACCCTTAAACCTGTTGCCACCCTTACCGTAATATTATTACCTTCAGTCCCACTATAATATAGTACAATATGTCAATAACGACGTCACACTCTTGTCAATCGTCAGAAAATTAATATTTTTTATATCATAATATACGAATTAAAAATTATAATTTTATGATCTGAATAATGAAACTCAGTTTATTATGAAATTAAAGCTATACGGCTCGCATATACGATATACCTAGGTAAAATACTAAGTTTTAACAAATAATAATAATTATAATAAATATATGAAATTATTTTATTTTTCTTCATAATCACAAAAAGATCAAACTGGTAAACATGTTTAATTACAATATAATATATGAGCTTTCTTACTGATCATCCTTTATATTATTCACAAGTGTAATAATACGAATACAAACACCCTGCTGTTTGTGTACCTATAGGTATTATGTATACGTACCCACTCAAGTCGATAAAAACGGAAATCTGACCATAGAGTACATATTATAATATTTAAAAATAATAATAATATACATTGTCGTAAATCGTAATTATAAACCGCGCACCGAACTACTCACTCTCAGTATGCTGGCTTAATCGAAGAGATAAACTCTGCCTCTCTGGCCGCGGTCGTATAATATTATATGGATCGGGTTCGTGTATGGTCTGATTCAGTATAATTTATTATAATTAGTGCTCGAATTGGGAAAAATTAAGTAGGGGAGCTCAATCCAACGATTTAAAAACTGCGTTCCAAACGCGTAATTACTCAACGCAGACGACAGACCCCCCCCCTACCGTAAGGTAAGTATCCTGCATTTCTGCCTTACATACATTTTGAATACCACTTTTCGGCAACACATTTTGAATTCCAAATAGGTATAATATATTTTGATAGCAATATCTACATCTTACTTTGTTACAGTAGAAAAAAAAAAATAATAATCTACCTGTTTATTCAATATACTAAATAGATGACAAAATTAATAATTATTGTTTTCGATTCAAAAGGACCACATATTTTGATAAGTATAAAAAAAAATTTAGAACACCGATAAATGATAACCATAACTGAAATTGATAACATTTCATTCATTTGGAACACAGTTTAAGATAGTAGATACTAGCCCACACGGCCACACCAATATCTGTGCTTTAGATATAATATACTTGTATATGATCTATGATCTGTGAACTACTGACTATATAGGCAAAACACAGGGTGATATTATAATCAATTATTAATCTAATATCAAAAATAGTAAAACTTGTAAAATTGACATCAATTGAAATCCAAATTATAATAAAAATTATTTCGGATTTTAGTTTGCACCGTCCCCGTCCTAGTAAAAAAAAATAGAAGGGGTACGCAAAAAAACAATAAAAATAGTAGGGGAGCTCCGTCCCCCTGCGCACCTCCCAATTCAAGCACTGATTATAACACGTTTATGTTGGTTAAAACACATTGTTTCGTCAATATTGAAATGCGCGATGCAGTAATTTTAATTATCGAATTCCTCGACTCCCACAGTCCCACGAGTCGTTGAACATGATGATTGACGGTTGTCTTTCATCATTTTTCTTTTTGCCATTTTAATGGGAATTGGGAATAAAATTATCAACTTTTGTGATTTATTATTATTACAATAATTTAACGATTAGTTAGTTCATTTCTAATCACCATGGTGGCATGGTTGTAATTTTTAGAATCGACGACGTTGTGTAATGTAAAAATAACGGTTTATTATTATTTTTTCTTTATAATAATATATTCTTATTGAAAATTGGTCAATTGTCGAACCACACCAAATATGTATTTGAAAAGTAAAAAATCGTAAAATACAAAATACTGACTCATCATATGAAACTTAAAATACATTTTATAACGTATAACTCGCGGTATAAGTTTATATTATGTTTATCTTTATGACTTTATTGATTGTTATATAGGTACTTATTAGTTATTATATTAGATAGTAGATTGGTAAAAACTTTTAAGCAAATAGTGCCAAATATTCTCAAAATATGATATACCTTCCTGCATGCATCCAGTACCTATTGGCTATTATTTTATTAATTTTTATGCTTTTAACATACGGTCACGCACTGTAAAGTATATTGGTATACTTATTTTATTTTGCATATGACATATCGGCTTAGTTAAAAAATGTAAAATGTTAGTTAAATACAATAAGTTAGACAGTGATACGTTAGACTATGATAAATAACATAACTTTTAAGATGTGACAAACCTATTCGAAATTTATCCCAAATTTAAAGGTAACTGGGCCAGGACAGTATTGGTATACTTTACCGATTTACTATCCATTGTAATGAATTGTAACGCCTAAATACAATATTAGCACTACAATTATATTACAATTTGCACTTAAAAAATTGAACGGGTCGCCGATTTATAGCGTCCTGTAATAGACGATAGCGACTCACCAACCTACCATATAATATATACACTGCATCATATACTTGAATGGATTCCTGATACGCCCATATATAATATATATAATTAGTAATTTCAATTTTCGTAACGCTTTGTCTATAGCCATAGTCACTCAAATCAACAATAAAAACAACAAATTAAATTTCTTACAAAATTTTGCTACTAGATATTTTCCAATGCACTGTATTCAAAATCATATCTACGATTCTTCAATTTTTCTTGCAGAGGAAAAATATCTAGTAGCATATGCTATGTATAATCTGTGGCGCCGATCGCCTAATTTATCTATAATATATTCCCCTGCGGATCCAGAATATACTTTAAAAAGTAAAAATAAATGATTAAACATTATGTAGGTGCTTTGGTTACATCTGATTGTTAAATTGAAAAAAAAAAGGGTGGATGATAGGGGCCCACCCAGCCTCTACCGGTTGTACGATGTCATAGTTTATTTTGAACCCGTCTTGGCTTCACTGCTTATAATATATTATATGAATGACATTTCTTTTTAATATTGGATAGTTGTATGAATCAATACTATAGTATTCTGTATTACTATAGAACACATAGGTATCACATACTTTGGTCTTTGATATATTTTAATACCGGTTAGTTTGAATTTAAACTTTAAGTAGAATCATTATACAATTATTTATTTTTTCTATTCAACTGTAGTTTTTTTTTTTTTATTATATTGAAATAAATCTACAATCTATACATTTTTGTATCTATATTTTAGTAAGAAGCATGACATATTTATTCATTGACCTAATACATTATAATATATAACTAATACATATGAATTATTTATATTAGGTCAATGAAGGTATTAAACTACCGATTAGAACATTGTTATAAATTAATCCCAGTGTGTACGCCGTACGGTACACGTTGTCGTCACATATTTTATTATGTATGTTGATTTGTTTATTTAATATTATTACATAATAATATAATTAATGTTATCAAAGAAGATAATAATATGTACTCTTATAACTTATAAGTTATAAATTATAATATAATGGTTTTATTTTTGTAATGAATGAGTCATTGCTAGTATAGTACTTCATACTATTATTAAAAGGATGTCCGGCTGTAGTATAAATGTATAATAATACTATAATATGACTTATTATGACTCATTTCGTACAGTCATGCGTTTTATTATTTATGTATCTATACTTGTAAGAATATCATTATTTTTATAAATCTGTGTGTATATATTGTACTAATGTATTCTATATTTACCGATGTATTAGTATTATGAATAGGGTTATGATATTAATAATTATTCAAAAGTAAGCCAAACGGCAAACCGTTACATGCAATATATTATGTATACAGCGCGGACTTGACTCTCTAATAATGCATTATTATGTAGATAATTTTGCTGAAAATGTTGATTTATCAGAATTAAAATTCGTACCATTAGGTTTTGTGACCGATTTTCTTAACGCTTTGTTTATTGCGCTAAAACTAACTACTTAAATAAAAAATACATTTTAAAGATATTTTCCATTGCAGCTCTATATCCAAAAACATATCTATAATTCTTCAATTTTCAGAATTAATTTCAGAAGAAAAATATCTAGTAGCATACTACTTATTATACTACTTATAATATATTTTACGAATCACAAAGGACATTTTTAATTAGGTACTTCACAAAATTTACAATAATAGTTACACATGGCGTTGGTTTAAGTATAGTGGGTTAATTAGCCGAAGAAGTCTCATTTCATCACTTTCTCCGTGTATTGCATACCTACAGATTATCTATAAATATATTGTATTTTATTTTATTTTAATATACATTAAATTTTACCTGGTACTAAGTGTCTTGTTTATTTAACATCAAAATCCTCTTGTCTTCCCCCGCTTTGTACGAATCTGTCACTGATACACTCCGTATCAGATATTATAGACAACGTCGTATAGTTAGGTACTGCAAATAGCCAATCGCCTCGTAAAATAAACGGTGAAGAAGTCGGGCAATAATTAATAGGAAATATTTTTGACATTTATCGTTTATATAATCTACTAAAGATAGTGGCGATCGTATAACTATAGCTGTAAGACGTAAGAATTTTTTATTACATAATATATATTCAAATTATTACTATATGTCTAAATGATTTAATTACTAATAGAAATTTAAATTATTTTAGTAAGGGTAATAACAATTATTTTTGCTTAGAATGTGTGCCTAACTTTAAAATATTCATTATTATCGATTACCGATTTGAAACAATGGAACAATGCAATGCAGTTCTATATAGAAACTAGAAGCTTCACATAATAGAAAAGTAATTGTTATATTTTTTTTTTTTTTTAGTATTCTAATAGTTATTTGATGATACTACTATAGCCTGAAGATTGAAGAATGTCGTCAATGTCAACTATTCATTTAATTTATATTCTATATTAAAATATGAAGAAATGCGATGGATTCAAAAGTATATTTGAAAGGGACAGCGGCTGCCTTATTATATTAGATTATTTTTATAATATATACATGTTTTTATCACAGATTCTAATTTAATTTAATTTAATTTCTATTTTAATCTGTATTGTTGACCTGGGCCCACCACATCCATACCAAACGTATTGCTTTGAATAACCGATCCCGTCAGCTACGTCTTCTCCTTACATCTAAACACATCAATCTGAACAACAAAATACTTATATATAAATTACTACTAAAGCCCGTATGGTCATATGGTATACAACTTTGGGGTTCAGCCAAACCATCTAATATAAAAAAAATTCAAATATTTCAATCTAAATGCCTTCGACAAATTACCAAAGCCCCTTTCTACGTCTCAAACGATACACTCCATAAAGACCTCTCTATTCCAACAGTTCAACTCGTAGCCAAAACTCTGTATAAACGATTCCACTCAAATCTCTCCAACCACCGCAATCCTCTAATCTCAAACTTATCTACCCTCAGCATTCCAGGTGACCCTGGAAGACGTTTAAAACGAAAATGGTGTCGGGACCTCCTGACTGAATAAAACCTATCCACAACTCCAAGAAGTACCATCACTGAATGGTTTCTTCGCTCAAATTATCTGTCTTTTTCTCTTTATTTGTATTTTTATTTTTTTATTTTTATTTTATTAATCTACAACACTTACACTTATTGTAAAAAATAATATATTTACAGATTGTGTAATAAAACTAATTAAAAACAAAAAAAAAAAATCTGTATTGTTATCATGTCCTCTATAATACGAACAACAGTACAAATACACACGTCCTAGTTTCCTGCACGATTTAAGGTATATCTTAAATCGTGGTTTCCTGTCATGAATTGTTTTTCAAACTATATAAGATTTCTTTCTGAAAAATAATCAACTATTTTATCACTATAGGTTATAGTGTTATACCATAGGTACCATTGTAATAGTTAATACAAATATCACTATAATGGCATTCATAAATACGCATTATTATATAGTATATTAATTAATCAAATGCTAATGCCATACATTTTAATTTGACAGTGAATAGTGAAATATTATATTTCCAGTATAAGTAATTAATAAGTAATAACTATATTAACTTCGGCTGCATACGGGATTCCATAAAACTGCATTTAAGTTTTAATACTGCAGGAAACCTATTTATTTTAGATTCTGAGCGGAGCGATGAATGTATTGGTTTTACAATGATGTATGTTTTTATATTTTTATATTTTTATATTTTTATATTTTTATTTATATTTTTGTGTCTGTCATCACGTTTTAGGACAGTAAAAGTGTTTGGATTTTCTTCATCAGTAGCTTTTCTGATAGGAAAGTGAATCTAGTTGGTACTTTGGGGGGTCAAAAGTATAAATTTCGCAGTAGTTTTCACAAGCGCCGGGAAAAACAACACAAAAATTAAGGAAAAACGGGAATTTTTACGCAAAATTGGTTTTCCAAAAAATCGATTTTGGTTATTGGTGTAACTCTAAAACAAATGAACGTATATACATGAAAATTTCACTGGTTGTTAATATTTGCATTTTCTATACACGATAACATTTTCAAAATATTTTGATTTATTTTGAACTGTTTAGGGACATTTTCATTTTCCATTTTTTTTTAGTTTTTTTTCTTAAAATATCAATAAAATTTTATTTGTTGGTTGCGAAAGCTTGAAAATTTAATAGAAGGCTCCTAATATGTTGTTTCAAAGGCAGATGAAAAATATTAAAAATCCTTAGTCACAATTTTTTTTTATAAGCATTTAAAGTTCAAAAATTGACAAAATATGGAAAAATCACGAAAATTAGCAAATTATTTTGAGTTAAGAATTCGTAAAAATTTTTCTTTTTAAATCTAAGATTTGAAAATGAAACACAAGATTCCTTATAAGATTATCTACCTTTATCAATAAAAAAATCTCTACCGGACAGTTAAATTAAATTTTTATGAGCGTTTGAAATTCAAATTTTTACAACATTGGATTTTCACTCGATTTCTCATGTAGCGATTTCCTTATTTTGTTGTAATTCAAAAACGAATAACTGTAGATACATGAAAATTTCACTGAATGTTTATATTAGCATTTCCTATACACCATACAATTTTGAAAATATATTGACTCTTTTTGAGCTGTTTACGGATATTTTCAGCTTTCAATTTTTTTTAGTTTTTTTTTCTATAAATATCAATAAAGTTTTATCTGTTGGGCCAAAAAGTGTAAAAATTTAATACAAGGCTCCTGATATATTGTTACAATATCAGTTGAAAAATATTAAAAATACATAGGCACGATTTTTTTTTATAAGCATTTAAAGTTGGAATTTTGACAAAATTTATCAAAATCTCGAAAATTATCAATCGTTGGAATTAAAAAATTATAAAATGTTCAGTTTTTATAACTAAGAGTTGAAAATTTAAAACAAAGATTCTCTTAAATAATTCATACTGTAACCAAAAAATCTAAAAAATATATAAACACACTTATTTTTTACAGACATTTTAATTTCAAATTTAGACAAAATTTCATATTTAAACCAAGAATTACGATTTTAGTTATTTTGTTGTGATTGAATAATACTATTCGTGGGTACTTGAAACTTCTAAAGTGTACTATTATATATCTATGATAGTATCACGGTTTTTGTTGATGTATAACGCGTTATAAGTATCTAATGGATATTGTGATATGATTAATTTGGAATTTATTATAGGTACCTATTATAGGTCAATTTTTTGTTTAATACCATAGATATGTATATAATATGCCTTATACATAGACTGACATACCATCACCGCTCAGAATCGTTTTTCTTATACAATGATATTATATCATTGAATTCAAATTTAATACCATCCATTATACAGTGACCCACTTGTAACCTACTGTACAGCAGAGCGACACCCACTTGCCCACCTTTTTTAATAACGTCTTGCTATCTATTTGTTATGAATTTAAAATAAGTTTATTTTATATTTTGTTAATAATTATATTTGGATTTTAGTTGGCATGATTCATTTGGTAGGTATTGATTATAAATGTGTATGTAGTATCGGAGTTCCTACATATTTAATATTATCAATATTTTAATATTAATTATAACAATTAACAAACTACCATAATAGAATATATTAGATAACATTATTAATTTATCAATACTTAACCTAATCTAACCATGACAAAATAGATAGGTATCATACTATCATCACAGTATTTTGATATGCATCCTCCGCGGCTCTTTACTTCGCCTATATCGAAGTTCTCCGCTACCTATTGGCTGTCAATCATATACATACGCATATAGCATATATGATATAATATATAACATATAAAAAAATCAATCAAACAGAAGTAGAGAACCACAACATTGGCCGGAGGTGAAGGTGATGCTCATATTGTAAAAAACTATCACAACTGTGATGATTTTACTTCTACATATCCAAAGAGATTCAGCTTTAAATTATTACTCACATATTATCATTGATGAAATACATGAACGTGACACCATTAGTGATTTTACACTAACTATTCTCGAGAGCATCGTACCTGTTGTAATTACATGCATATTATGTTTATTGCTATGCACAGTATTTTATTTAAATTGTACTAATTTTTTTTTTTTTGTACCTACTGTTAATCCAGAGACCTCATATTAAAGTTATATTAAATGAATGGTCATTATCAATACTTTGATCAAAAATTTAAAAAACAAGTTTTGGGGGATCTATCCCCTTATCTCCCCTAATTACACCCCTGGTGGGTACTTGAAACTACTAAAGTATACTATTATAATTATTATATATATGATAGTATCACGGTTTGTTGTTGATGTATAACGCGTTATAACTTATAAAGTAATGAGTAATGAATATTGTGATAATATGATTATTTTGGAATTTATTATAGATCAATTTTTTATTATTTATGTCTAATGCCTAGATACTGACATATCGTCTCCGCTCAGAATCGTTTTTCTTATCCAATGATATTATATCATTGAATTCAAATTTAATATTTTAATACCATACATTATACAGTGGCCCACCTGTAACCTACAGTACAGCAGAGCGACATCAACTTGCCTACCTTTTTTTATTTTATAATCTTAAAATATTTTATAGTTAAATCCTTACGAGAATTTAATTACAGCAATTTTTTTGAAAAAAGTTTCTGGGGTGGATATAAATTATATATTAATAAGACGAAAATTATAAAATGTGTGGAAATATTTTTAATTGATGAAAAGTATAAAAAATTTCGAAAAAATATTATATTGTCTTACATGTTGTTGTCATTATTAATAACCCCCTTGTATTATGTAGGAGGTGCAAAGATGTTCTTTTGCACCCGCAGAAGCTGAACTTTATACCTATTAAGGTGCGATTCCTAAGGAAGCGACTAGTGACGCGCGACCGGCGCGGCTGACGCGGCGCGATTCTATTTTTGGTCGCGCTGGGACTTCTTTACCTATTTTTAAATGTAAGCGATTCCTAACATCGCCGCGCGGCGCATGCGTCCGTAGACGCGCGACTGACGACTGCTCCGTAGGCGGTCAAAACGCACGAGACGCGCGACCGAGCATCGTTGAGTACATATAATTTTGTTGTTATTTAAAATATTTTTTTGTAAAATGTCTTCAAAAGTGACTTTTACATTTGAAGAGGATTCTCTGCTGGCTGATTATGTTAGCAGACATCCATGTCTGTATGATTTACAACATAGTGCGTATAAAGACATACACATAAAAGAAAACGTATGGAAAGAAATATCCACGCGTTTAAAGAAAAATGGTAAGTATATTTATTTACATTTAATTATTATAATAATTAGATTGTAATATTATATTTTATTAATTAAAAAAATTAAAGTGAAAAATGTAAAAAAAATTAAATACATTTTGTAAATGATCATCGTTAAACATAATATACAAGAAATAATAATACCTAATAATTTTAATACTAAAATTCTAAAAACAATATTTTCTTTTTTAGATTATAATACATATACCTACTCGTAATATGAAGTTATAATATAAAATTATAAAGTATAAAGTAATAAGTATCAAGTATCAGTTTGTTGTGTTTGTTGATCTTGCCATGGAACAGCCCCTTGTGTACTATTAAAATAACACTTAAACTTGTCTCTCACAAAAAAACCATCAAAATTTGCGTATCCTCCCGATCTAGCAAGTGGAATCATACTTTGGGAGGGGGGTATTTCACTATTGTCAAATTCATAGTAATAATTGTTTGTTGTTTCCAAATATCTATTACGAAGCAGATTGTGAAGGCAACAAGCTGATAATACTAAATTATCAACAGTTTCGGTTTTTAAAGCTATAGGAGTATAGAAAACACGAAATATTTGACTTAAAAGTCCAAAACTGTTTTCCGATGTTCTTCTGGCTCGTGACAAACGGTAATTAAAAATCGTTTTTTCATAATCGTTCCTTGCCTCACCTCGTGTATATGGTCGCATCATATGAGGCTCTAACCTAAACGCTTCATCACCGACATGAACGTATGGCAATGACTGTTCGGAATTCGGAAGTTTGGCGCAATCTGGGAAGTATTCTCCTTGTTGTATTCGTTTGAATAAACTGGATTTTGTGAATATTCCGCTGTCGCCTTCCTTGCCATACGCACCAATATCTACGTATATAAATTTACAATTGGCATCAACAATGGCCAGTAAAACAATTGAAAAAAAGTCCTTATAATTAAAGAAGAGCGATCCAGTTTTTCGGGGACAAAAGATCCGTATATGTTTCCCGTCGATCGCTCCAACGCAGTTGGGGAAATTCCATCTCGTCCAAAATTCAGCTGAAATACGCAGTAAATCTTCTTTTGATGGTGACGGTATTAAAATTGGTGTCAGTCGCGAACTCAAACTCTTAAAAACCAATTGTAAAATTCTAGTAATATAACTCTGTGATATGCGAAATGAAAATGCCAAAGAACGTAGTGACTCTCCTGTCGCCATGAATCTATTAAATAATAAATACATTAATAAATATATTATAAACATTTACATCTATTTATATATATATATATATATTATAATATTAATAATTAAAAGTAAATTGTATAGTATAATTTAGTGTTAGATTCTGAAATAAACGAAGCGATGAATGTATTGACTTTACGATGATGTTTTTTAAAATTTTTTTTTGTGCCTTTAATTTATCTTTGTCAGCGCTTGAAATCGAAATTAAAATTTTCGATATTGATTTCAATTTTAGATTTTGAGCGGAGCGAAGAATGTATTGATTTTACAATGTTGTGTTTTTTTTTTGTGTCTGTGTACACGAGAACTTGTCGAAATAATGCTTCGGTTTTCAACTTCAGTAGCTTTTTTGGTTCGAAAGTAAATCTAGTTGCTGCAAGGGGGGAGGTCATTTTTGAAATTCCCAATAGTTTTCAAAAGCACCGGGAAAATCCAAAAAAAAAAATTAAGGAAAAACGTGAATTTTTACGCAAAATCAATTTTTGAAAAAATCGATTTTAGATATTGGTGTAACTCTAAAATTAATTACTAAAAATAATTTTCACTGAATGTTTATACAGGCATTTTCTATATATGATAAAATTTTCAAAAATTTTAAAATCTTTTTAAGTAGACATTTCAAATTTTCTATATTTTTTAGTTTTTTTTTTTTTTATAAATGACAATAAAATTTTAGTCGTTTGGTAAAAAAGCTTCAAAATTTGATACAAGACTTCTAATATATCGTCGCAATACTAATTAAAAAATATTAAAAATACATAGACACGATTTTTTTTTATAACCATTTAAAGTTCAAATTTTGACAAAATTTGTTTAATTGAAAATTTACAAATTCTTTAGTTGTTAAAAATGTATAATATTTATAAAATTTTTAACTTTTATAGCTAAGGATTGAACATTTGATACAAGGTTCCACGTAATATAATGAATCTAATTTGATTGATTTGGAATTTATTTTATAGGTACCTACATTTTTTTTAAAAAATAATATAATTAATATATTATAAAATATCCTAGACTGAAAACTCATATCCGATCAGAAACGTTTTTCGTATACAATGATATTATATCATTGAATTCCAATTTAATACCATCCATTACAGTAACCCACTTGTAAACTACAGTACAGCAGAGCGACATCCACTTACTTACCCGCTTTTTTTAGTTGACATATGCTCATTTTTTTTTATAATTTTAGCCGAAAATAAATGGTTGTATGTAATTGAAATTTTTGTATTAAATAAAACTTATACTTATGAGGAACCTTGTATTACATTTTAATAATTTTTGACAGAGTAAATTTTTTTTAATGACATATGTATATTGATTTAGTTGATGATTGTAAAAAGCGTTTTAAGAATATGAAAGATACCTATAACAAAAAAAGAAGAAGCAGAAAGATGGGCACTGGGTCTGCTGCTAAAGACAAACCTTCTAAATGGATGCTTGAGGATATGTTATCTTTTCTTGACAAAACGATATATGAAAGACCGTAAATTTAACAATTTAAACATTTTTAAATATTTAATTTATTATCATAATACTAAATAGCATTGTTTTAATTAATGTTAAAGGACCTTAACAAATGTGACATCAATTGAAGAAAGTAATATACATGAGGATAATGATGATTTACATGAAAGTAATGCTGATATAACCATAGAGCCAGAAGATGAACCATCTGAACCCCAAGCTGAGGAGACTGTTGTATCAGATAAACAAAAAACATCATCATCAATAGCAGGAATAAAACGACACAAAAAAAATGATGCTCTAATCCAAGTTTTAAATAGGAGAGGTGAAGAAAGGAGACTTTTATTACAAGAGTTATCAAAAACAAATGAAGAGGACCCTATTGAAGCTTTTTTTAAAAGTATGGCTCTTACTGTTAAAAAGTTTTCTCCAGAGCTACAAGCAAAAGCTAAAATGGATGTGTTCAGAATAATAAATGAATTGGAGTTTCAAAATATTAGACCAATGTATCAGCCAGTTAGTACTTCAGATTATGTTTTCCCTGAAAGAGTAACACCTACAACTCAAACTTCAAACTTCATTGACTATAACTCTACATCAAACTCAAGTGAGTTTGATGTTACATCTCCAATACCCAATTGGACACAAGAGTTCCATAATAATTAAACATTTTTATTTAATAATTTTTGTTTTATATAATTCCTGTAGTAGATAGTTTTTTTTTAATCATTTTTATTAGTTTCTCAAAAAAGGAGTGGGTATTTTTTTTTAATTAAAAAATGGTTTTGTTATTGTATACAGGTACTACAGTTGTTTTATTAATTGAATATCTCAATTTTTTTTATCAAAAAAGTATAATATTTGTATTCAATTATTTGTTTTTTTTTCTATCTAATTATTATATTTGACTATGTAGTTTTTATGGTTCCTAAGCACATAGTTACACATTTACCAGAAACTAATGATCAAAATATTTAATATATATTTATTTATCAAGATTCACTGGAGAATATAAATATAATGCATATAAATTATAAATAATAAAAATAAAAATTTATATAAATAATTCATATAAATGCATTCAGCATTTCAGCATATCAGTATTAGTCATTGAATATTTTAAATCTTAACATATGAATTGCTAATACAATTTTGGAGAATTTTGAGTAACTAACACAATAAATCAAATGTTTAAATAAATATAATATTTTATAATTTTAATTTTAGTTTTGTTTTTAAGTTAAATACTAATTTACTTAATTTTGATAATTTGTAATACATTTTTATGGATGGACTGGATTAAATTTATATAATTTCTATCATAACTAGATATTATATGAATTTTGATTTTATTTATTATGTATATAATATATGTAATATATATATATATATATTACAATATTACATATATATATATGTATAATATGTATATATATAATGTGCTATATAAATATACAGTACCTATTCATTATTGGCTCCATAATAATGGTATAATTGGAGTCACATCTTAGATACATATGATAAAATACTTCATATTTCTTTGTTGTATTTTTTATACATTTTTATTTTAATAAATTCTCATAAAGAATTAAAATAATAAATGCTTACCTTAATGTTATTGCTAATTTTTCAGCCGCAGTAATTGGTTCTCCAACTCTGTTACAAGGGTTTATTTTTATGTCATCTTCGATGAGGTTTAGAACATAGTTGAATTGATCCCAACTTAGCCTAAAAAACTCTCTAAATTTTCTGTCGTCTCGATATAAATGCTTTTCAATTAAAATATTAAAAAAACCTTCCATTTTTCTAGCTCGAAACATCTCGTGAACTTTTTTTGCTTTATTACATAGTATATGTTTGATTATCATTTCTTCTTCGTCTACTTCTTCTAAAAGCAGATGTAGAAGAACTTTTTTCTTTTTACTGAGCAACATGGATAAATAATCAAACACGATACACGACAAAAAGGTAAAGTAAAACACGATGCAAACGATTAATATGATATGATATCATATTTTTAAAATAACATATGATATAATGATGATAATAAAGTAAATAAGTCCTGCCGCGCGTCTGCTGCGGCTGCGATTTGTAGTTTGTAAGGAATACCTATTCAGTCGCGCGTCGAAAATTCAAAACGCGCCGCGTCAGCCGCGCCGGTCGCGCGTCACTAGACGCTTCCTTAGGAATCGCACCTTTAAATTACAATAGGTACTATTTCATAATATGAAATACATCATACATATTATATTATATAGGTACTTATTGATTTTTCGAATTTTCTTATAAAAGCTATAACATATTTACATATAGGTAACTTGTACAAATAATAAAATACTTAATGTTATAACTTGTATAATAATTTCGTGATCACTAATTCATTATATAGGTAGCTGAAAGGTGTGTCACTGTATCATAATATATCATAATATTATAGACTAAATTTAGATTTTGGTTTTGGATATCGGTACCTATTTATTTTTTTCCGATTTCCTAACTGGTATTTTTGATTTCGTTTTCAGTTTTGATATCGATTTCGGGTTTTCACGGTTTCAACTATTATTCAAAATCAGTATCCAATATCGGTTTCAAGCCCAGGTTTAAAATATACCTACAGATTTTGATATTTTAATTTTATATTTTATATTATAATATGTTATATTATTATCAAATATAAAAAGATACCTAGTCCATATAGTATTGTATGCAACTATGCAAGCAAAACAGTTTTAAATATGAGCATTTTAATTTGTCTTTATGAATATTGGACCAATAAAAGTTGTGCACCTGCTGAAATTTAATGGAATTACGCTAATGGTTATTAAGAAAGAAACATTTTATTGAAAGCCTGGTTTCCCAAAACATACAAAACACAAAGAGCACTTTATAAGTTTCTGGAATTTGGTAATCTTCAAACCCACATAAAGTCACTCATCTGACTATCTGAGCACCAATGAACTACTCAATAAAGGATATTATTCAGTCCTATTATATCTGAATAAGTAGGTAGTTATTAGTTGCTGTAACTGTTTTAATTAGTTTATATTTTATTCAGTTTGTTAACTTTTATATCTATATATTGTGTTTTAAATTAATTAAATATGGATCACAAAGGTTTTGTATATAAAAATAATGGAGGCATCCATAAAAATAAGAGTGTTCGGTAAGTTTAAATAAAATAAAAACTAAATCATCATAATATTGTATTCAATTGTTATGATTTTATATTTTAATATTAAACAGATATTTGATCTGCAAAACCAAATATTGCAAAGGCTCTTCTAAAATGTTTGCGAATGGGACAATTGTTGAGTTGGAGAAACATACGCATGACCCTGATGAACAAGACCACAATCACATTTAAAAAAAAAGCATTTAGGCAAATACTGAAAGACCGTTCTAAAAACGAGACAACAAGACTCCGGACAATATATGATGAAGAAATGATTAGGTAAACATGAAACTAAATATTACTTATAAGTTATAATTTATATAATTTATATCATCCCAAAGATTATTTGAGCAAAGAAGATTGTTCTTTTTTATCTGGAAAAGTTGTAATTTGATATAATAATTATTTGCCATACATAAGTCGGTGGTGGTAAATCTTTAGTTAGCAGTATAAGACAAAAACTAGTTAACAATATATACCTACAGTCAGTGGTGTATATACAAATTATTTTCACTATGGGCAAATTTTGTTAATTTATTCAAGCTAGCAAGACTAACATAGCCATAATACTATAAATATATTTTAGGGAGCTGGGTGGTTATAATTATGACATAAAATAAAAATAAAAATTGTGCATTTAATTTTATAATCATGTAAAATTAATTTTTTAATTCTTTCTAAAAAAATATTGACAATTTCATGACAAGTACATGAATTACTTTAATCGAACCTGCAATTTCATTATGGGCTCTGGCCTGTAATTATATTTTATTATGTACATAATAGGTATTGATATAATTTCTTGTTAAACATATTTAATGTTTTATGCTTTATTTATTTGTTTTAGACATACTAATAAAAAATATTACAATAATAAAATTATGCCTAGGTACCTATTTATAATATTAGGACAAATGTGTTGTATTTATTTGCACCCCTCATGGCTCATATAAAGAAAATACATCAAATAAACAAATTAAAATATTGATCTAAAAGTGTAAAATGAAATTAATTAAGATTAAACTTTTCAAATGACTACGGCTATTATCGCGACTTCCACCAAAGACTACCTCCGTTATGGCGACTACCTATCTTATTTAGCTGACATTATAGTCGAACGATATCCATAAGCTGCGATTATATTTATTATATTTGTGGATTTATCATTTTGTATTATTATTATTATTTTATTATTTTCCGTATGCCGCGACAAATTTGGTACATTACAAATAATTATTATGTATTACATTTTTTTTTATATAATTTGAATGTGGCCATCCCCACAGTAGGTACGTACCTAAATTATTTATTATTTTATTTTTGGATTTACCATTTTGTATTATTATTATTAATTTATTGTTTTCCATACATCGCTCCAAATTCGGCACTTTGACGTGTAACATGTAAAATACATTACGAATAATTACTATGTATTTAAATGTTTTCTTTATTTCATTCTGGCCATCCCCAAAGTACATATTATTAAAAAATCTATCAAAGAAGGCAAGAAAAATAAAGGTGGTCACGTATAACAGGAAGTACCATTTTGGTAGTCTTAGATAACAGGATTGTGATGTTTCACAAAATAAGTGCGGTAGTCTCATTGAACTATATAAATTAGATTAAGGCAGGAGGCACTTCATTGGAAGTGAATCCATCAACGTGTAATATATATATATATATAATTTATATCTAGAATGGAAAATATGTATAATTGTCAAACATATTTATAAAGACCTTCGGGTTGTTTAAATAATATAAAGCCCCAGAGCATTTAAAAAAAAAAATTCATAGGGATATTTAATTATAATATGAATTTACATTGCAATTAGCAATTTATTTTTATATTAGTAATAACTAATATCTTATAAGGTAGGTTGAACTACTTTTTGCCAAAAATATAATATAATAATAAATTATTTTAATATTATTTCATATGATATCATTTAGATTTAGGTACATAAATTATAAATACTATACTATACTACTATAGATTATAAATATTATAGATCTATAATATTATTTTATATTTTGTATAATATTATATTTTCTAGCTGTAAAAACTGTACCTACCATACTATACCATTTAATATCTTTTCTAGTTTTCTATGAATGGCGAATGCTACCCAGTGTACCCATGATTTAAGATAATATCTTAATTAATCATAATGCTACCCATAGTCCATAGACATAAATATATATGATCTGAGTACCTACCACGATTTAAGATACCTATGTTCTGTGCTTAAATCGTGGTACCTACCCATGAACCGTCCAGTGCAGCCACAGAATAATAATTATTGAGAATTCACCTTGGCGCCACGTTATCTGTCAGATTGTGATAATATGTTGATATCAGGTCGACGACGACCTATCAAGTTCACAAATTTTCAATATATTTTTTTTTCGCTATTTTATCATTATTATCTTCGGCTGTTATTATTTTAATTTGTAGGTGTAGGTCGTAGGTGCGAGTAGCAGTGCAGCACACTAGCACCCGATATCATTCTAAATCGAATATTCGAATTCTGGATCCGACCACCCGTGCCGGTCTATTATTATTTTCCTCGGCGGTACGAACGTGAAAATGAGTAAGGTGTACAAAGAAGACGAGATCAGCGTCCGAGTGGATAGGTGCCTGTACGATTCGGTGATCAAATTCGGTAAGTAATGCACTAATGCGATAGATCGACCTCTGAAAAATCTTTTGACTATCGGAACAGCGTAGACGGTACCATATTCCCTATCGTCGCAACAGTGTTCATACAACATTTAACATTAATGAAACAACCATAGCAGTGGCGCTAAACTCTAAAATTTTTATGCCACCACCCACCGCAATCTAAATTTAAGAATTGAAACGATGGCCTTAGATACAATTTGAGTTAGAAACAATTCGGTTGGACATACTTAACATTGATATGTTATTAGATCCACCCGTTTAAGTTTACAATAAATTATCAAGACTCAATACTTCAATACTTGGTACTCGCAAGCAATGGTGTGATGAAAAAAATTCAAGCTTATAGTAAAAAATAACATATATAATATCACATACCTAGTTAACATATTATCTAAAATGCATTTCTAGTGCCTGTGCAAGTGCATCAGGTAAACACCGTCACCACTCCACTGCTTGTGACGTATGACTCAAAATCTAATTCCAACCTTACCAGAAGCATTTTATTTTACTTCACCACTTAAATCGGCTTATACTTATTGAATTACTGGTTTTTCTCCATTCACCATTTTATATCTTTATAGCTAATGTATTATATTTATTTATCAATCTAGGTAGACATATTGCAATGCATCTTTCTTCACTTCCCAATTCTGTGGTAAATCATATTATTCTACTCAGGCTTAGGATTGCACAAATTAATCTTCTGAGCATTGATGTATTGGTTTTATAAACCATCATTAAAATTACATTGATGTACAATACATTTTGTTATCAATACCTATATCGTAGAAAAACTGATATATTGGAAATTGTGCACAATCAACTATCATTGCTTATAAATGACAAAAAATATGTAACTAAGTAGTATGCTTTTGTATCGTTAACCATATATTAACCAAATATTATATTATATAAACATACGTAATACCTTTATTAACAAAATATAACAACCAACACATTGTTACACTCATACTGATAGATTTATTGATACATTTTATTGAAAACAATTTATAATACAGCACTTCAAGTTTCAATTACAAATAAATAAACAATACAGAAAAATTATCATTGTCAATGTGGTATATAATTATATACCTATAATACCATGAACATAAATAATTCATTGATTGCGTATTCAATAGTTTTGAATACAATGTTTATATCACCTACATGGCTACAAATACTTAAATTAAATCTTTAAACATTAGGTATGTTAAATATACAAAAAATATCTCAACAGTTATTTTAATTAAATAATTTAAATGATTATAGGTACTAGCCAATAAAAATTCAAAAACAAAAATGTTCATAATATTTTACCTCCCAATCTATTTCTGGTTGGTGACATCATGGTAGAGACTTTAGAAAAAATTCTGCCCAAGTAAATAAATATTTTTGAGTAATGATGGTTTTTAATCATTCTAGGTGGCGGCTTGAGTGTAGGTGTTGTAGCATCCCTGTTGTTCTTCAAACGTAAGTCAAATATGTAATTTTTTAATACATTTTTTTTTTATAGATGTACTTAATACGACAATTAATAACTCATTAGAAAGAACAAAATATAGTTATTTTTGTTTTAACCAGTCATTAATAGTTTTAATGACTAGTTTTTAAAAATAACTATTTACTTAAAGCTAATTATTAATTATTTGTTTGTTTTATCTAGGTAAGAAGTGGCCAATGATCATGGGTTCTGGTTTTGGATTGGGCTTAGCATATGAGAATTGCGAAAAAGACTTAAAGGAATATTTTACGAGTACATAATATCCTGTATGTTATTAGAGCTTAGGCAATAATACAATAGCCTCTGACTCTAGAGTCAAACAATGTGTTGTTCATACAGTTTGTTTTCTTTTATGTTAATTGTATTAATGTAAGTAGTATTTCTTGTTTTGATTTTTTAAGTGAAAAAAATACATAAATAATAAAAATGTTGGATCCAAAAATTTGTATTTATTTGTATAGGTCAAAATTTTAAATGTCTCGTATGTATAATATATTATGATGGATCAATAAGAAACTTGATAAGTAGTAAATATTAAACAATTTATGGCACATAGTGAAACATCTTCAAATGGAATTTTAAATGTTTAATTTCATTGGTAAAGAAGTCACATTTATTACATTGAACTGGTTGCTGCAAAATTTTCTTGTTGGGCGGCAATACTATGCGTCCTATGGATTGTAATTCAGAAATTATTTCTGAAAGCAAATTACAAATTATTAGTTCAACAAAAATATTGTGTCAACATCATAGGCGCAAATAGCGTTTGAGATTTTTTTTTGGTGGTGGGAGGGGCCAAAGCTATATTTTGATAATATTGAATAAGCTTAAAACAAAATTTAGATTTAAATGTTTGGGGGCTTAGCTCTTAAAGTCCCTTCAATTTGTGCTTATGGTCAACATAAAAAAAATACATAATATTATGTAAAAGATTTTCCACAATGAATTATTTCATACTAAAACAGAAATCATAAATTGCTGAATGAAGTAAATGCAACTTGTGTCTTATTGAAACATTTAAGAAGAACAAAATACACAACTGATATTAAAATAATTTTAGTGAACTTTTTAAAAACCCCTATCACACTGGGAAAAAATTGTTTATAGGTACCTATGTTATGTAAACGGGCACATGATTTTTTTGAAAACTGAAGATGAACATGAAAATATTGGAATGTGAGTACCTACATGACTCAAAAAAGGTTTTCAATTATGCAGTATGGCAGTATATAGCAATACGCAGGATTATGAATTTAAAGCACCTAAAATCATTTAAATTCTAAATTTGATAAATTTTGTCAAAATTCAAACTTTAAATGCATATAAAAAAAAAATTGTGTCTATGTATTTTTAATATTTTTCATCTGCGTTTGAAACACTATACTTCTTTTAAATTTTCAAGCTTTTTTAAAAAACAAATAATAAAATATTATTGATATTTATAGAAAAAAAAACTAAAAAAATTGAAAACCGACTATGTCCGTAAACAGCTCAAAAAGAGTAAAAATATTTTCAAAATTGTATGGTGTATAGAAAATTAAAATATAAACATTCAGTATAATTTTAATGTATTTAAAGTAATTGATTTTTGAATAACAACAAAATAATAAAATCTCTTTATGAGAAATAGAGTGAATATCCAATATCGTAAAAATATGAAATTCAAACGCTCATTAAAATTTGATTTGCTTGAAGAAATTTTTTTTTTTGATAAAGATAGACAAACTTATGAATAACCCTATTTTACATTTTCAAATCTTAGATTTAAAAAGAAAAAAGTTTCATGAATTTCCAACTCAAAATAGTTTTCAAATTTTTGTGAAATACCTGATATCTTTCCAATTTACCCTTAATTTTTATGTTAAATAATATAAAAGTATCTTCATCATTATTATATTTAAATTCTGATAAAATAATCTTTTCATTGGAATCAACTGTTGTTGGCACATTTATTATTTTTTTTATACATTCAGTCATTCAATCTCTAATTTTTACAATATTTTGTATCAAATAATAATAAATTGACTTCCAAACTTATTATTTTTTTAATATTTAAATGTTACCGAAGAAATTAATAATAAATTATGATATAAAAAACGAATAATAATGATATTTTTGTTTAACACTAATGGTGTCCAGTCAAGACTAGAATTTAACAAAAATTATAGTACACAAAGCAAGATAAGGCTGACAGTTTGAGATAGAGATCCTAATCTTATATAGGTTTTCTAGTTTGTAAAAGTTGAAAGTATCGTGTTTATTTATAGCAATCTATCAATCCTTATTAAAATAGTAAAATTATTATAAATGTTGTATATTTTTTTTCCTTTTTTAAATGTATCTGATTGGAAATAAAAACAATTCAAAGAGTTAAAATGATTGAAACAATAAAATATCTAAAACAATACAAGTTATACCACAGGTACAAGTATAAACTATTATAATATATATTTGGGTACAGGACTAAACATGAAATTGCCAATGTCTTGTGTATATTTACTGTGAGTAGGTATGAAGAATTCTGTATTAAATGAATTCCACTGGTGAGGCTGTCTCATGTGTGGTCCACAAAAGTCTTTACTCAACACATGCAAGTGTAATCGGTTCATTGATGTAAAAGCGTGGTATCCAACTCTGTAACAATAAAATAAAATCAGCATCATAGACAACCTTAGGAATAACATATAATAAGCTGAAATCCAATTTAAGTCTACTATCTTTAGTGTATTGAAATGTACATATATATTGACATAATATATTATATTATAGGATATTTCCTCCCAGAAAAGATTCAAACACATACTTACACAGTAACACATAAAATATTAAAAAACTTTTAAATTCATATTATTTGTTAACATTAAAAATAATATTTTTTGGTTAATCATGCCTATGATTGTGAATATAACTTTGTTTCTCAAATTGTCATTCAGTGTCATTCTACCGACCTCAATTTATGATTATTTTGATTATTTATACTCAGTTGTTACCAGACGATGAAAAGGTTCTTTATTCCCTTGGGTATCACATTTGATAGTCAATTGATTTTTCATTCACATTTAGCAAAATTTATGTAGTAACCACTAACCTGGTACTACACAACTAGCTTTTGGAATTCTGATGACATGAAAATATTTCAACGTATACTTTCAATAAAAGATTGTTATCTTCTTTAGAGTGACTGTTTAAGACTATTTAAGACTTATGCTCTGGGCTAAAGACCTGCAAAGGCCGGGCTGGCCCTACCCAGTCCTTAAAAAGCCATACCTGTAGTGACTTTGGACCGGGCCTTTGAAATAAAATAAAGGGTTGGACCGGGCTTTTTTAAGTCTTGGAATTTTATTCCGGACCGGCCCAGGGCTTTTTATCACAATATTTTTTGGACCGGACTCGAGGATAAAATGTATGGACCAGACATGGACGGGGCCAGAAATGTACAGCCCTTGCAGGTCTATATTCTGGGCTGATACTTAAGGTTCATTATTCAATGTCAGTAAATGTCAACAAACAAATTTAAATCTTTAAAAAAAGTCCCCAAAAAAATGAATTAAAATACATCAAAGTTGAAGTATAATTATGTTAAAATTGTAATGAAAAATAAATTAAAGTTACATAAAAAATCATATAATTTCATAAAAAATAGAAGGAAGCTTACATACCTATATACTATAGTGTATATTATATTTTAATATATATATTTAATTTTCAAGTTCCTTAATGAAGATCATATTTTTGGTTTTTGCTATAATTTAGTAATTTACTATTTAGTTTTAGTGTAATGATAATATGGTATATATCAAAATGTATAGATAAATATAAAAAGTTTAAAACTATAAATTATTCATCATAAATTGAAAGGTAATTAGCAGAGGTAATTAAAAAAAAAATTTAGTTTCGTTATAATAGGAATTCATTTTGGATGGTTTTTCAAATATAGTGACGAATAAATATATACAAAATTACTATAGATAATTGTAATTTGAACTTTGATTTGGAACATTACATAAAAACAAACGTTTTTTGGTATAATAATCGTATAGGTATGACAGACGTCAGACACTCACAGTAAATCTTGTGCGATAAGTCCAGTCGTACGCATCACGTACTCGAGGCCTTTGAGCTCCATATAGATGAGCTTGGGTATATGGCGTTCCTTGAGAGAGCGAACATCGAACAAGTCTTCCTTGGGCATAACCAGATAGTGATGTACGGACTTAGGGAACTGGTCGGCAACGATCACCACAAATTCGTCCGAGTAGAGTATGTTCGACGGGTCGTTCATGGACAGGATCAGGTTGTTCCGCGCTTCGTTAGTCATGGCAGCGACGAAGAATTCAAAACGCACACACGACGGATATTTGAAATCGATGTGAACGACGTCCTCCCGACGTGGCACGTGGTGGACGACGACGACAGTGCGGATTTAGCGAACAATCCCCGAGGGTCTGTAGTCTGTTAAACTTTTTCGAGGTAATCTCAACTCTCCAGTCTCAACCATCACAGTCTCACTCTATGCTTCCGTAGTTCCGTGAATGGGATATAAATACACAATTATGTCATAATATTATTGTTATATTCAATATTGTACTACACTAATACAAAATTTGTTACGAAAACGGAAAAATATATAATATTATACCATTTGACGTTGGTAACCTAGGGTCAGTAGCGAAAACGTGTGACGGTTACCGATATTGTGGTAACAATAACGTTATCGCCCAATGAGCTTGTCTAGATTAAATGATAACATATTTTATTCTGCGTAGATTGTCTGATAGTGTACGGGAGACTGGGCGACTGTAATAGTTGCAGTAACTATAGTCTATATTTTATAACATAGTCTATTATTAATTATTATATTCTATAACCAGACGTCTGCTCTCGCCTTTCCAATCTCCATCCGACTACGTCTGGGCCTCTGGACACATCATTACTGATTGCATTGCCGATACGATTGACCACGGTCGCCTATCGACTTACTGGTCTTACTGAACAGGCGCTTAAAAATATTTCCCAAGTCTAACCGCCTCCACCGCGGCCTACGATCTTGCGCCACCCAGCTTGACTCAACTCTGCAGTTGTCCCGCGCTTGTAGCGCATTTCACCGGACGATGCCGTATGGCTGTCGGTTGATCTAGCCTAAGCTCGAACATACACTCACAACCCACCTCTCTAGGTGCCAAATAGTTGGAGAGACGGTACCCTTTGCAGTACACACGCACGGCAGCGGAGCTAACTGCGCCATGGCCGACAAGTGAGTAACCAGCGGTGATAGTGGTCTTGTGTTGTATTAACGTTTAGTCTCTGTTACGCATTGTCAGCAGACAACAATATAAGATCTCTGATACCAAGGTTAAACCATTGCCGTGAAGAACTAAGTGCATTAATTTGCTAAGGATTCTATATTATTCACTGGGGGGCCATCCAACTATACTACATTATAATAGTACAAATGTGAAAGTAGACGTTGAAAATGTATAGAAGGAAGGTCATTCCTGTGGGATCAAATTCAATATATGATACCTAATTATTTATGAAAGAATTGTGTAAATACCACCCTAAAACTTTAGGCTAATAATAACTGGCCATTGAATAATGAATACATTTAAACTTATTTTTCTGACTGATATTTCTACCATTATTTTGAAAGGAAATCTTTTAATTTTTATTGAATTTTGTAATTTGCTATTTTATGTTTTCTTTCTAACTATTTTTAATGGACTAAGTTTAAATCTTTTTGTTACTTAACTATGTCTAATACCTACTACCTATACCTATTCGCATCATATTATATAGAAATATATTTTAACTGTTGCTACTATTGATTACAGACAACCCGACGATGTTGAAAACGTCATTGAAGAAGCCGTAGTAAATTCAGGTTCAAAAGGAAATGAAGGTGGTGGATGGTGGGATTCATTGTACTCTGCAGCAAAGTCTAAAGTACTTTTTATTTTTATCTCACTATTTAATGATTCCAATTAAATATATTTTTATTTAAAAAAATAACCATCTATTTTAGTCTGCTGAAGTGTTGGAATCAGTTAAACGTGACCTCGGTGAACTAACAACAATAGTAACCACCGAAACCAGCAATATTGTCTTAAATACTACCAATGTCGTTAAAGATACATTACAAGTATGCAAATTTATTGTATATGTATACCTATATTATAATGATATAAATCATAAGTATTTATTATTATTTTTATATGTTATAGTTGGAAAATCCTGAATCTACTGCTAACACTATGAAGAAGTCAGTAAGTTCATTTCTAGACCAAATGTCAAGTGCATTAAACCCTTTGCCAGATGATGAAGATGAAGCAATAATGATTGTTGGCTCAGACACAGTTACACTGTCTAGGCTACAAGTAATTAATTTGATTAGTTTTTATTTCAATATTATGTCATCCATAACATCCTATTTTGAAAATTACTAGGTGCAAATATATACTCTGGCTAATGATCCGAATACATTTGTAATGGAAATTGATGACCAACTTGATAAAAGATATAAAGCTTGGTTGGATTGGGTGAAAAGCGGTGATAGTAGTTTGCTATCTAATGATAAACTCACAAAGATCTTAAATGAGTGCACTCCATTACGTGACAACTATCAGAAACTCGTGCCAGATTCTGTTTCTCATGCTGACTTTTGGTATCGATTTCTGTTTCGAAAGGCATTGTTGGAAGACGAAGATGCCAAACAGCAAAGGCGATCAGAAAAGGAAAATAGAGAAGCCGAAAGAATAGATTTCAATAAAGGTAATCCAATCATATCACAGTGAAATTTGGTTTACATAGTGTTCAATTACAATTTACAGAGTTAACTCCGTTGTCTGATATAGAGCTGTCTGAAAAAGAACAAGAGGAGATATTGTCGTCATATGATCAGGAACGAAGAGTATCATCAAAGTCCAGCAGTCCTATAGAAGGTATATTGTTAATAGAATATTTATTATGAGTTATGTAACAAATATAGTAATATTTTCTTAATAATTTTTGCAGACATAAAGAAGGATTCAAAATCAAAACAAGAAGATATTCCATCTAATGCTTCTTCGGTTACCACTTCAAGTTTAGACAAAGGTAATTGTTAAATAATATGACGAGTGTTACTAAGTTACGAAGGTAGACAGCTATCAAAATGTCACACATTTATTTAGTTAAATCATTTGCAAAATCACAATTGTTCCTAAGAATAAATTAATAAATGACTGACTAAAATACTAAATAAGGCTTTATAATGCAAAGAAGTTTTCAGTTGCATTAAAATAACTTATTGGTGTTTTGTTTTTTGTTCAGATGAATGGGTCAAGGATTTTGATATAGAAGACATTGAACCACCCACCAATACCAAATGAATTAAAAATCCACCAATTGAACTTTGATAATGTTTAGTTTTATTTTCACGCCTGTCTTTGTTGACTAGTGGAATATGCATCTTGGTCATAATATAATGAACATTATTTTTTTTTTTTACATATATTTCTATATATAAATATTATCATATTTTTAAGTTATTTTTATTGTTCAACACATTTTTGTCTTGTGTCAAAAATAAAAATGAACACTATCAACGTTGTATAATATTGCTCATTAATATTTATTTCTTTGACCTTGTTGACAAACACACAGAACACAAAAAAAAAAATTTGATAACTTGAAAAAAATACAAATAGGTCCTACATAGTGAATAACAAATTAGGAAATGTTCAAATAATATCATATATTAATAATTATAAAATAAACTTCAATAGTTCAATGAAATAAATATTATTTTATTAAAGGAATATTCATAAGTGCAAGGTAATAGGCATAATGTGTACAACATTAACAACGAAACAATTTTGTTTTTAAAAACAGTTTACAAAATTTAAGCATGAAATTATTTATGGAATTATATTTTATGTAATGCTTTTAAAATAAATAATTCCATTTTGAGTAGTTGATCTGCTCATCCAGCTAGTAATGAAATGTAGAATGGTGCCAAAATTCTGTAATTATAAACACTGTTATTGTAAAAAGTAGAAATTTAAAATTTGATGTGGTACCTACTAAAATGAGATCAAACTGGTTTTATTTTTATAAATAACTTAACATTATTCAAAGAACAAAGTAATGAGTGGACAATTTTCATTTCCTATTATCTTTGAAAAATTTAAAATATTTTTGTTTTTGTCATTTTTTAATAATTTATTAATAGTTTCTTACATTCCTAATACAAATTACATTGTTGA
The DNA here is from genome assembly GCA_949089665.1 of Macrosiphum euphorbiae. Lineage (NCBI taxonomy): Eukaryota > Metazoa > Arthropoda > Insecta > Hemiptera > Aphididae > Macrosiphum > Macrosiphum euphorbiae. The sequence goes on along the minus strand of CARXXK010000003.1, from coordinate 43,973,493 downwards.
TAGTTATAAAATGAGTTGTTTTATTTCAAAGTAATTAGTTAAATAGTTATTATGTAGTTATACCTATAAAAATATTTATTAAGAGTTTTTTTTCTGATGGAGACAGATTGTCTGGTTTTGTAAGAATACTCTTTCATGAAAGATACATTTCGGGGATAGGTTTTTTTTGCTTAGGTATGAGTGATTGGTGATATTTTTTTATTTCGTGTACACTATACTTATAGGAATGTAGGTATTTAGTAAGTTTTTATTTTCATAGATAACAATAGAAATTTTAATAGAAGATTTCCATAACAAGGTTTTCTACCTTTATCAAAAAAAAAAAGTTCACCTGAATGTTACGCCATTTATAGCAATGAGGTATTAATTTTTTTAAAAATTATTATATTGATTATTTATAGCCTATAGGAGGGCCCAAGTCTTCCCTTTTTTACGCCTTTACGGGTTGCTATTATAATTGGGTATGTAATATTATGTGAGGGGTAAATTAATAATCACATCAATAACGTGTGATATATTATTTATTACGGAGTTGTTCCTCTCGTCCGTGTTGGGAACTAACTATAATGGATTGGGTGCATCTAGTCCGTCATATTGTATAATAATAGTGATAACATTAATTATAATTTAGAACCTTACATTCGGCACAATAAACATAAATTGATTAAACTAAACTACAGCAGATGAAAAAAAGTGACTTCTAGACCAATAAGGTAGACAAAAATGGAAGAATTTGGTTTGACAGTTTTTAATTTTAAAAACGGATTATGATTGATCAACAAGTTTACTAGGGAATGGTTGATGCGATTTTGAATATTTCAATTAGTGTTAGTGTCATAATGAATAATATAAATACAAAATTATCATATTTTTATTCTTGGATATCACAGCTGAAAAAAAAATATTCAAAATCTCCTCGATCATTCCCTAGTAAACTTGTTGATCAATCATAATCCGTTTTCAAAATTAAAACTGTCAAACCAAATTCTTCCAGTTTTGTCTAGCAGCTAGCTTATTGGTCCAAAAGCAACTTTTTTTTTATTGACTTTAGCCCCCTCCAGTCACCTTAAGGGGATTGGAAGCGGCGATTTTCTGTCTTTGTCTAACACACGTGCAACATAGGATTATAGACGTGTTCTATTTCCAACGTACCGATTAATCTAGTGAAGCGATAAGAATTCTGAAAACAGATTTGAATTTTTCGTCAAGTCTACTTAAGATCGACTTTCCCACATTTTTGATATTATCCCCCAAAAATCTTAAAAATGATATATTAAAAAGAGTAATTAAAAAATTGCCATATTTAAATTTTTGGAGAAGTTTTAATCAAAATATCAAAAATGTGAGAAAGTCGATCTCAAGTAGACTTGACGACAAATTCAAATCTGTTTTCAGAATTCTTATCGCTTCACTAGATTAATCGGTACGTTGGAAATAGAACACGTCTATAATCCTATGTTGCACGTGCGTTAGACAAAGATAGAAAATCGCCGCTTCCAATCCCCTTAAGGTTTATTTTATGATACGGAATTTAAATATATTGAAAAACATTATAACAAACAAGATTAATGTTTAGATTGGTCAAATCTTCATTAGTTTCGTCTTTTGACAAAACCTGCTGCAGGCCCCCTAAGTAACAAAAACAACATAATAATAATTAATTACAAATAAATGAATAATGATTAAATAATACAAATTGATATAGAAGTAAAATTTAATTATTTTTGTTTTTTTTTTATAAATTATTGTGTGTGGTAAATGGCTCTAATTGGAGCATTATAATATTAGGTACCTACATTGAAATATAATTGATGGTGATTTATGCTTATTTTTTTTTTTTTATTGAGTATAATACTTATAGGTTAAAAAAATAATGATACATAATCTTTTAACCGAGTAGGTGGTTTGCGAATACGTTGGTTATTAACGTTTACCTGAGTGCCTATGGTTGGTGACTGGTGTAGTTGTATTTACTTGGGTGTTGAGGGAGTGGTAATGATTCTGTGTGCATATAGTTTGTCACGTTGTATAATAATAGTGATAACATTAATAATAATAATTATTATTATTATTTAGATCCTTACAGAGGGCAGCTGGTCAACACCACTCCTCAATATTTTTCCTCTAGACAGTGGCGGTTTTTAGGAGGGGGCGAAGGGGGTGTTAGATTTTTCATCTGCCTTTGAAACAATACACTAGGAGCCTTCTATTGAATTTTCAAGTTTTTTTAACCAACAAATAAAATTTTATTGATATTTCTAGAAAAAAAACTAAAAAAAAATGAAAAATGAAAATGTCCCTAAACAGTACAAAATAAATCAAAATATTTTGAAAATGTTATCGTGTATAGAAAATGCAAATATAAACAACCAGTGAAAATGTCATGTATCTACGGTCATTTGTTTTAAAGTTACACCAAAAACCAAATTCAATTTTCTGAAAAATCGATTTTGCGTAAAAATTCCCGTTTTTCCTTCATTTTTCTTTTGTTTTTCTTGGCGCTTTTGAAAAGTACTGGGAATTTTAAATTTTGACCTCCCCAATTCACCAACGATATTCACTTTCCAATCGAACAAGATACTGAAGTCGAAAATCGAAGCATTATTTCGAGTTTCGACTACTTATCGTGTACACAGTCACACAGACACACAAAAAAAAAAATAAACACACATCATTGTAAAATCAATACATTCATCGTTTCACTCAGAATCTAAAATATTAAAAATACATATGCACAATTTTTTTTATAAGCATTTAAAGATCGAATTTTGACAAAATTTATTAAAATCTCGAAAATGATCAATCACTGTAATTAATAAATTATAAAATGTTCAGTTTTTATAACTAAGGATTGCAAATTTAAAACAAAGGTTCTCATAAATTGTTCATACTGTAACCAAAAAATCTAAAAAATGTATGAACACAGTTATTTTTTACAGACATTTTAAATTCAAATTTGGACGAAATTACATATTAAAAAACGTAGAATAACTATTTTAGTTATTTTGTTGTGATTGTATATTATTCGTGGGTACCTGAAACTTCTAAAGTATACTACTATATCACTTTTAACGAACTATATGGCTATATTGATGGCTTATTATTTTTTTTTTCACTTAAATTATTAGAATTGTTAATCGTCGCAGACGAATGTCGACAATTGACGATTGCCATAGATGATATAAAATATATTTTTTAATATGATAAATCCATAGAACTTCTATACTCAGCAGTAGTCAGCACATAAACGGTCTATTGATAAATCGTGTGTTCTTTTACAGAAATCATTGTGGTCTGCAATGTATTCTTGTTTTCTATTTCAGTTATTTATCGCATACTAAATTTACCAAACAAATTAGTCCACAAATTTATAGACATCACAAATATATACTATAAATTATAATTTATAGTTGTTAAAGTTGTTTATATCTGTGATAGACATTCTACTATTCTAATATCTAATGCATTCTCCCGACGGAGGCCAACTCCATAGACCCAGTTCAGGGGAAGTTACATTTTTACCTACAAATTTATAAAAAAAAGTGGTTGGGGCAAGGAACTTTATGAATTTTAAACTGATAAATGATTTACAAAATAATTTTCTCTTGACTATAAATAGCTCAAAAAGAGTCGAAATAGTTTGAAAATTTTACCATGTATGGAAAATTCGAATATCAATATTTGGTACTTTTTTTTGTTACAGGTGGAAAAACTTATGTAACTTCATCTATTTAAAATTTTTAATCTCAGTTATGAAAAGAAAAACCTTTATGAATTTCTAACTGATAAATAGTTTACAACATATAAAATAGGTAGGTAGCGCAATTTGTCAAAACTGTTTAAACATTTTACAATGTACCTATGTATTCTTAAATTAAACTATAAAAATTTAAAACTGAAAATGTCCGTAAACAGCTCAAAAAGAGTCAAATTATTTTCAAAGTTGTATGGTGTATAGGAAATGTTAATATCAACATTCAGTGAAATTTTCAAGTATCTACAGTTATTCCTTTTTGAATTACAACAAAATAAGGAAATCGCCACATGATAGAAATCGAGTGAATATCCAATGTTGTAAAAATTTGAATTTCAAACGCTCATAAAAATTAAATTTGACTTTCTTATAGAATTTTTTTTTTTTGATAAATGTAGGAAATTTTATAAGGAATCTTGTATTACATTTTCATATCTTAGATTTAAAAAGGAAAATTTTTATGAATTTCTAACTCGAAATAATTTGCAAATTTTCGTGATTTTTCCATATTTTGTCATTTTTTGAACTTTAAATGCTTATAAAAATAAACTGTGACTAAGGATTTTTAATATTTTTCATCTGCCTTTGAAACAATATACTAGAAACCTTCTTTTAAATTTTCAAGCTTTTTTAACCAACAAATAAAATTTAATTGGTATTTTTAGAAAAAAAACTAAAAAAAAATGGAAAATGAAAATGTCCCTAAACAGTTAAAAATAAATTAAAATATTTTGAAAATGTTATCGTGTATAGAATATGCAAATATAAACAACCAGTGAAAATTTCATGTATCTATACGGTCATTTGTTTTAAAGTTATACCAAAAACCAAATTCAATTTTCTGAAAAATCGATTTTGCGTAAAAATTCCCGTTTTTCCGGAATTTTTCTTTTGTATTTCTTGGCGCTTTTGAAAATTACTGGGAATTTTAGATCTAATAAGTAGTTCCAGAGTTAAGCCTGTACAGAGATTTTCATTTAAATCTAAAAATTTTAAATCTTTAATAGGTATTCATTTGAATCTACAAATTCATTAAGATCATTAGATCTATCATCTATATACACACGAAATGTATGACCTGGATAAAGTCGACTAATGCATTCAAGTTTGACGTGACCAGCATAGTACTCGCCATCTATGCTATCAAATGTTTGTAATCATTATAATTATAAATAGGTAGTCTATAAGAAATAGCACCAATGACCAATTCTTTATACACACCCCAATTATTTATCACCAAGTTAACAACTCTCAATGAAATATTTCGATGTTTTTCTTGCGTGCCGAATATCTATGACACGGAACGAAATAAATAATTTCCATCACCTAATATGGGAATTAATTGATCTTCTATTTTAAATGTATGTTAATACAATATATAAAATATATTAATAATTTAATATAATAATAAAAAAGTGGGTGTCGCTCTGCTGTACAGTAGGTTACAAGTGAGTCACTGTATAATGGATGGTATTAAATTTGAATTCAATGATATAATATCATTGTATAAGAAAAACGATTCTGAGCGGTGATGGTATGTCAGTCTATGTATAAGGCATATTATATACATATCTATGGTATTAAACAAAAAATTGACCTATAATAGGTACCTATAATAAATTCCAAATTAATCATATCACAATATCCATTAGATACTTATAACGCGTTATACATCAACAAAAACCGTGATACTATCATAGATATATAATAGTACACTTTAGAAGTTTCAAGTACCCACGAATAGTATTATTCAATCACAACAAAATAACTAAAATCGTAATTCTTGGTTTAAATATGAAATTTTGTCTAAATTTGAAATTAAAATGTCTGTAAAAAATAAGTGTGTTTATATATTTTTTAGATTTTTTGGTTACAGTATGAATTATTTAAGAGAATCTTTGTTTTAAATTTTCAACTCTTAGTTATAAAAACTGAACATTTTATAATTTTTTAATTCCAACGATTGATAATTTTTGAGATTTTGATAAATTTTGTCAAAATTCCAACTTTAAATGCTTATAAAAAATTTTAAACAAGGTTCCACGTAAATAGGTTATATACAAATTACTTTATTCACAATAATATCATCATTCATCAAATAGTCAGAGGCGGAACTAAGAATTTTTACGCCTGGTGAAAATATTAAAATTAAGCCCAATCATGGACCAAGATTGAAAATACAATATCATTCCCTACAATTGTTTTATCATAACTGGAACTAAAATTACAAACATACTGATTAACTTTTAAACACATAATAATATATAATAATTAATATATTCTGTGGACTGTGGTGTAACCAAGTTTATACTAATAAACTATCACACCAAAAACACTTTAAATTTAAAAACTTAGTCAACATATTGTTGATACATTTTTAATTACTGGAAATACTGTATTTTTTATTTAATTGTATTTATTATTAGAAATAATAATAATATTAGTTATACATATATAAATGTTGAAAAATAATCAAAACTTTAATTACCTACCTATCCTGTATAAAAATTGTAAACACTTTTGCTGTTTTGGTTCTATGCGCCTCGGGCCTCAGCCTTCAATTATAATAGATTTTTATGGTAAAATATAAAATCTTTTATTCTGATTAGGGTACACAATTTAGGCCAGTAAAAAATTGTATTTAATTAAACAATTTATAATAGAAAAAATGAAAAAGTAAATATTTAAAATCAAATCTTTTTTTTTAAACATAAACAAATGTATAACTATCTTGGTAAATACTAAATATTATAATATATAATATTATAAACTATAATATATTAACATCATTTTTAATATACAGATATAATATGCGTATCGTACGTTGATTCAACTTGATTGATAATCTTATAACAGTTATTTTAATCAGCCTAGCATTGGCGCAACTAGGGGGGGTGCTTTGGGTCCTTAGCACCCCCTAAGTCAAAATTAGCACCCCCTAGAAAATTTTTATTTGTTAGGTCTCATTGAATCACAAAAAACCTGGAGCTTAAGCACCCCCTAGTTCAAATGTGTAGTTGCGCCAATGCAGCCTAGGTATAGTTAATAGTTACATTTTCACTCTTAAATAATCAAATCTTAATAATAAATTGTAGTATATTAGTTGTATATGCTTGCAGTAGGTATGCTAATGCCAGTATACCAGTATATACTTAGTATACTAATACGAATCTATTCATAATCTTACTATTAACTTTTTTTTTTTTTTCATTAATTCCAACGTCATCACTACAACATGATAAACAAATAATGTGAAATAAAAATGTTTTCTTAACTTCTATCACCAAGCATTAAATAAAGAACTAAAGAAAAATTACACCCACTAAAATTTTACGCCCGGGGATCAATCCCCGGCTTCACCCCCCTAGTACCGCCCCTGCAAATAGGTATACTTAGTAATATACTAATATCCTAGGCTGACTGACCGTCTTCCCTCAGAATTGTTTTTCTTGTACAAAGATAGTTTATCATTGAATTCATATTTAACACCATCCATTACAATGACTAGTTTTGTAAAGTATTCTAATAAAAGTATTTGAATACTATTTTAAATACTTTTCTTAAAAAGTATTCAAATACGTATTCTGAATACTTTTATTTGTATTTTTTATTTATTAAAAAAATACTTTTTTCCAATCCATAAAAATAATTTTATCATGAACATTAATTTTATTCTTTGAACAAAATATAATATTGGCCCATGATATGATTATTTTTATAGACACCAATGTGTTGTATTCCCGATTCCGTATGGCCTGTATCGGCAGTATCATAATATGTGGTCAACATTTATAAATAACTTACAATTACGATATATTTTTAATTATTAATTAGTACATTTTAATCACCAACCATTCAAAAACTGACAAAAACTAGTTGTAAAAAAAAGTATTCTAATAGTATATTCGAAGTAATATTCGTATATATTTTTAAGAACTATTCGAATACGTGTTATGAATACCTTAGTTCTAATTTATTCGAATATGTATTCCGAGTTCAAAATAAAAGTATTCTTTACAAGACTGACAATGACCCACTTATAACCTACTGTACAGCAGAGTGACACCCACTTGACCATCTTTTTAGTTTTTAATTAATAATATTATATTATTATTTTATATATTAAAGAACGGGAAAGTGGGTACCGTTCTACTGTACATTAGAATATAAGATGTCGAGTAGGTCACAATATAAAATATCCAGACCTAACCTAACCTCAATGATCGAGCCTAGCACGTTGGATGGAATCTGTGTAGACTATATTGTAATTACTAATTTGTAAACTTGTAATCGAAATATGGTTTTACAAAAACCGTACGAACAGAAACACTTGGAGTAGGTACATACTAATAAGTAATAGGTAACTAATAAATTCATTGATGTTCTGGGACACTTTTTCATTTAATACAATCTTCCCGTTCAAACTCCGAAATTGGTTATTCGTATGCTCAGTGACAACTATAATATTCCTATCATAGTATCATAGTCACACAGAGACCACCATAGTACAGCGTGACGACAGTGACGACGTAGCTTGGGTGGCTGCGAAACCGGCTTAGCTAAACACATTTGCGTGTTACCGTGCTGGTCAACTCCAAGACGAGACTTAGACCATAGGTTCTTATTTAGAATCAAACATTTTTCATAGACCTCCATATTTGCTTGCAATATATATTTAATCATGTCATATCTTGTATCTGAGTACAAACTTATATTTTAAATTAGAGTAATACGCAAATATAATTCATACGCTTTGTTGATCATAATTAAAATTATTTTTATTAAAGTTAAAATATTAATTATTAATAATCTACAACATATTTAAATGAATTTTTATTTAAATTAAATTAAAAATTATGTAATTTGAAGGATGAACCTGATGCTCTTTAACGAGTTTGTTAGTAATAGGCTCGAATTTACTTAAAAACAGCCATAAGTAAGACGCAGCCGATTTCTCTTTTTAGTTAGCAATGTTGATACAACATTAAATCCACGTTCACACAAATATGGTGATGGGATTGATAACAGAAATTGTTGAACTAGTTCACGGATGGGTGACCCTCGAAATTTTTAGTGACACAGCTTTGCCACACATACACTGTTGGCTAGTTCAGTCAATTTCTAACCTAAAATAAATAATTCGTTTTATAGGTAATATATTAAATTACAAATTTTGTAATAAAAACTAATTAACCAAAAATAATTATTAAACATGGTTATCGAAAGTCATTTATAGTTTTTATGTAATTTTTATACATTTAATAAATTATATCCACTATCCATCTCATATGTAAATATAACTTCTTTATTAACATAATATTATCATTTCTGTGTATCATTGATGAAAATGTTGAATATTATATGTATAACGTGTTTGATCACTTTAACAGTTTTACTTCAGTGTAGGTACGAACACTATAGTGATCACTAATCGGTATAGCTAAATACTTTGTATTATTATTTTTTTTTTTGTTTAGGTTATTTGCGTTATGTGTATAGTGTGAATATTGAAGACTTCGGAGTTAAAATGATAGTAAAGCAGCTAGAAAAAGAACTAGAAAACCTCACAGCGTTGGTAGTAGTTGATGATTCGAATTCTGCCGAGAAACCAAATTTGAAAGGAGATTGGTTGAATTTTTATGGTTTAGCATTGGCAATGCCGATAATTTTGCAAAACAACAAAAATGTGTCTTGCAAAGATCAAATAAATATCTGATTCAACATCAAAAATTGCGATTATTGTATTGTATAATATAAAATAAATGTTTGATATTGACTTGTATCCAAATCTTAGAAATTGCGAACTTCACTATAACTCATAGCATAAGCGTGGTTGTGTTTTGTTATAGGCTATATTCAGTTTAGTTGCATGGCCGTATAGCTTAAAACTGATATGGGCCCCTTTGGTAGACTCGCTGTACGTACAAAAGATGGGAAGATGAAAATCGTGGCTCATACTAGTTCAATATTCAATTGGTGCGTAAATATTAATATAAATGTCTCTAAATGAATAAAGTGAACGAACATTTACTATGTCGTACATTTTTAAGACGGAGACAACAACCGCATGGGTAGCGTCGTCTTAATATTAAATAAAAGTAAACTTAACCTACATTATGTTGTTTAAAAACAATTACGTATATTTAATGTTGTTTTATTTTACTAAGAAGTATAATCTAAGTACATGCATAAGTATATTTATTAAATTTGAGTAAAATCATTTGTTTAAATTTAAATACATAATGCAGTTAATGATACAAGCAGTGGCGGCTCGTGGGTTTTTAATGAACGTAGGATAACCTATTTTAGAGTAATTTACTTAGTTACAGCAAAATAGTATGTACATACTACATAGTGTTTATTATTTTTAATTGTAAGGTTCTGTTATGAGTTTAACTTATAAGATATCTGTATATAAAGACTATTACGGATCATTAAGATTTTGAATATTTCTTAAATTTAACACTGACATCGAATTTATTATAAATTATAAGCAAACGGAAACATGTGATTTTGAGAGTTTCGAAAATATGGTTAACCCTGAATTATATTTTGATTACATGGATTTACTTATTATAATAATATCAGTCGAAGCGTTAAACTTTAGTGGCCTTCGTCTAACAAGAAAGAGAGGTATCTACCCCTCATAAATTCACCTTTGGCGAACTTTTTAACTTCCTAAGCTAATGTGGTTCATATCTCCCCGTTGTCTTCTATTTTTTCTTCCTCTCTGGTCGATATTTATTTTCTTAAATGTACCTTAATGACTTCCCAATTGGTTCTGTTCTGTAGCATTTGGCTCTCCAATGTCTCAGGTTTCAGTTTTCTTCCGATACTGTTCATAGACAACCTGTATCGTATATATAACCTTACACATGAAGTTTCAACTAGCTATTATGATTTCTGAATAGTTAATGACGTATACATTTTTTCAACTATTATTTTTATTGTTTACAACTTTATAAGAAACATGGTCCATTATCAACGACATTTTATATTGATAAGATATACTTTTACTGATTTAATGCCTAACGAGATCAATATTGTACTGGACAAATACATGGCATTTTCAATAAATTCCGAAATACGTGTACCTAAGTAGTGTCAACATAATTAATTTATTGAAAAAAATACACATAAATATGTTAAATTTATAAAAAAAAAATATAGACCATTTTATATACCTTCTAATAATAACATAAATATTATGAGTGGATTTGGTATTTTATTGTATCAACATGCTGATTTGGTCAACTAGAGTAATTTTGTTTTCACTTAACCTGAAAAGTATAGTTAAATAGGTATGTATATAGGAAATGGACTTTTTTTTTTTTACTATTTTACGTCTTGAAACTTGTAACTTACTGTATAGCAGAGCAACACCCACTTATCCACATTTTTTAATTATAAATATGCTTACAATTTTTTTTGTATTATACAGTCATATATTTTTTGTTTAAATTATTTTTAATAACATTTGATGTGCTTATAATATATTAATAATTTATACAACAAAATACAAAAAAATTCATAATAATTATTTATGAAAACATAGATTATCCAATGTAGTATTATTTATTTATTGAATGCACTTTTAAATTTGGAATTATCGTCATCAACTTCGTTTAAGATTTCAATGATAGTGTGTAAGCCAACTCGTACAAGTGACGTATAGTGGATTTTAGGATAAATTGAGGTGTAAATAAATGCGTAGACTTTATTTAAATTATTGTAAATTTATGAAATTTATTAACTCGTTAAACACTTATAACTGGTATAATTAAATGTCCGTAAAATAGTTCGGAACGGGAGTATTCGATTTCTTTCAGATATTTTCTAAGTCCAAATTATTACTTTTCGAAAATATTCTAAGTATAAAATATAATTTTACTATACTAATTGGCTTGAAGGTGCTTGTCCTGGCTTGACAGATCACGTCTAAATACTGGCTGTTTCAGGGTTCACCATATAGTCCTGGGACCCAATTATTGAAATCGTGATAAACTTTGTCGTATTCGATAAAATTTTTATCACATGAAAATAAATATTTGGTATTCCTGAATTGTGGTATGACTTTAGTCGAACGAAAAAAATTCGACTATTTGTTGACTGATAAAACGTCGATGACAAAGTTTAGTTGCATGATTATCGCATACTTGATCATACATTTAAGAAATAGAGTTTTTAGAAACGAGAAATTTACACATAACAATGTGATATCAATTTTTGAAATTGTTAAGTTGATAATTGATATTTAATCTTTTTTCTATGATTGATATGGTTTTGAATTGTAATATTTTTGTACATTAAACTTTTACTGTCCACAAGCCTATCGATAAGACTACCTTCTTTCCACGGATGCGGTGTCCATAAAATCTTTGGGAAATGATTATGGTCCACATTCATCCTGTCTAAATGCATTTTGACTGTTTATTGCGCCGTATTTATTGCAAATATAAATTACATAGTCATATACGAAGTGCACGTGATCATTATTTGTTACCGGGCAACGAAGTGCGCTGGATAATTTGGTACAGAGATAGATGGGCAGAAGATAGGCTAATTTATAAAGGGCGAGAAGTAACCTAACCCTGAGAGGTGCTCAAACAGGGATTTTGAGATTTCTGATGGACATTTTTGTTTATAAATGGTTGCCATGGGTTTTTAAGGTATTATAATAATAATTATTGGTTGGCTGCAACAAAGAGCACGGGATCAGCTAGTTAAGTTAAATATATATATTACAGTCATATATCATATAGGTAAATAATTTTTTATATAATATAGTATTATGTTATGTGTAATGTGTATAATATACTATATCACTATAATGTGTAAATGTATATAATATCATATTATCATATATTTTAATAATACTTTGTCCTCGAAGTGTGATATCTTGTACAATTTGACCCTACGCAGAGGTTTAACCCTCGTTATTATTTTCCTCTTTCTTAGAATTGAATATCTCCTTTAGACGAAAATTCATAAACTGTTTATTACTACCTCACATTATTTATTCTATATTAACAAGTTGTCCTAAGGTCATCTGAAGACTGAAATGGTCATCTAGTCGTTCAAATGTGACTTGTACTACCTATTTATTACTATTATAAGCTATCACGTTGGACTCTAGATACAACAATAGACGTTAAAAAGTTCAAATAATGTCCTTTAGATTATAACCTAACCTTTAGAAAATTATTGTTCTACAACCGATCTAAAAACCTTAAGTTATTCATACATAACAAAATAGAGGGAAAACGAATACACTTTATTATATCCAGTATATCTACCACACCTTATACGTATATATATATATATATTTCGACGTACGTTCGACTATACGTACCAGTGTTGAGTCGAGATAAATATAATTTTATCTAGATAAAGATAAAGATAAATTATAATAATGTTGAAAATCATTGATCATACCCGTTCAATATTTAATGGGCGTGTGAATAAATATTAATGTTTGCATTAAGCACGTTTATTGAAACACGTTCTTTCAAGATTATGTTTTGTTAAAATCATATGGAATTGTTAGCGTATTGTTGCCTGTTGTATACCTAACTATATGTAATTTACGAATCCAAACATTTAAAAACTTTATACGAATGTTATGTGCTATGGCTTGATATATTCTTTTTAATAAGTCCATTAACGTATTTTAATACAAAGTATAAAGCAGAGGACTGTGATATCGGTATTTAAAACCGTTTGTATCGAACAGGGGCATGCTTCATTTATATGGCCGGCAATATTGACGAATGGTTGCCAGAAACGCAAAAGCCGAACATACTGAAATTGGTATCCGTATTTTCTTTACAAACTTCTTGGCCTCCGCGCTAGACATAGTTGTCGACGGTTGTTCACTGACAATGCTCAAGAAGTTGGTGTTATTATTTTTATTATATCGAATAGGTATAACATCATAAATAATACATGTGTTGCATTTTGATATGACTGACAGTATTGCGATTTTAAAACTTATTGATGCGGGACTGCGGGAGTACCAAAGGACAACGATATGTTTATACAAACGGATAACATTGAATTGAGTCCTGCAAATACTTTTGGGTTATCTGAGTTGAGTCCGACCAATATTTTTAGGTTGTTCGAGTTGAGTCCCTTCAGCCTATTACCGTTACCCAGAAGACACCGCGTGGAGGTTAGCTGAGTAGTCTCCCAAAAAATTAGTGTGATTGTATTTTTTTTAATCATAATAATAATAAGTATAAAGAGTTAATTAATTAAAAATAATAATTATTATGTATGATTGTGTAGGTACACTGTTTTTTTTTATCGTATAATAAATAATAATAAGTATAAAGAGTCAATTAAAAATAACAATAATTATGTGTAATATAATAATGTTAATAATTAAATACCTAGTTTTTTTTTATTCATATAATAATAATAAGTATAAGAAAATTATGTGTAATATAATAATGTTAATAATAAAATAGTTGCTAGTAAAAATTTAAATGATATATATTTTAAAAAATCAAATCTGCCAATTTGCATATTTATGTATTTGTTTGTCTGCTTCAGTAAAAAATTTCTTTTTCTAATGTTTTTTTACATGGTCTCTTTGCTTTGCTTCTTAGTTTTATATATGCATCGGAAGAGTGTCCACAAGAATAAAAAAATTTAGATGTCCCATGAATATCCTTTATCGTTGCGTATTTGGTAAAATATGATGACATGATGTACAAGGTTCCAAGTAGTTCAGGTAGTTATGACATTTTATCTATAAGGACTCAATTCAAAGATATTAAGATAATACCTTGGACTTAATTCAAACACATGAAAGTAGCATGGACTCAATTCAATATCACCGATACAAACACTGAAACACCACTGTTTGTTGTAAAAATGTTTTGGCCACTAGTTGTAGTGAAATATACTTCTGGTCCGAAACCGATGAACGTATACCTAACAGCGACACCCTTCAGGTAGATAAACTTAATTACACAAAAATTGAAGTTTGGAGGACATGTACAATTAGCACTGTACTCTGAAGACTGAATGTAATAAAATCAATATTGAAACAACTTATTAAGTATTTATTCTTAGTTAATTGTTAATTAATATTTACATAGGTAGTATTTACATTGTAGATAGAAATATAGGATACTTTTTATCGTTTAATTAAATATGTGCCTTCAATTTTCCCACGTTACGTAATGTCCTAAGATTTATAATAATTTTGTATCGTAGGCAGTAGTCATTGATAAATACTACAAATGGAATGTGGTAAACGGCTACATATTTAAATACATCATAATTGAAATATACAATTCTAGATGGTATTAATATTTACACACAATATATCATAAAATCGTATTACCAAAACGATATTCTTATGTATATTTTATGTAATAAAATAATATTTAGTGTTGAGTAAACTGTCATGTAAATATATTTCATTGATCCTTATACTCCATATTTACCAATGTTATGAACTACATACAAATAATATATGATTAGAATGTTGATTTTACAATACTTTGTCACTGGAGCCTTATTAATTAAAAGAAAAAAATATATATAATTAGATAACTAACTTACTATTCTTTCTCAAAAAAATTAACTGCAGAATAATTTAAAGTAAAAAAAGGAAGCAATAGTAGCTGTTCAATAATTGTATCCATACTGTAAAAAAATAAAACATAATTAAATACAATTATATAATTATTTTCACATTTAAGTGATATTAAGTATGATTTCAGATTACTTTTGAATATTTAATTTGGAGTGCTTATTTATTATACACCGGCATTGATAACAACGAATGGGTTTGTTAATATTCCAATATATTACTATACAACTTTAATATTTATAGTGTCAACACGTGCCCTAATTATTAATTAAGTTTAAATTAAACTATTGAAATTATTTATAAGGTTGTATATCTATACCTATATTGTTATGTAATATTTATTAGAATCAATAATAAAATAAAATACATATTTTTAGTGCATTTGATATCTTTAAAACATTTGTCTGTATCTATAATTATTATTGTTTTCAAAATTATTGAGGGCCCTAATTTTTAATGTGCACTCCCGGAACCAAACGTCTGCTTAAGACTATGAATGTCAATACAAAATGTGAGTAATAATAACTAATTAATTAATATGTGATTCAAATTAACATAATTTTAGTTTAGAGTTAAGACACTGTTATGATTCCTTTTTGTATCAGTCATGAAAAATATTTTATGTATGTCAATAACTATTGTGATTTAATTTTTATAGATTCTAGATAACATTATGAGAGTAGCTTTATTATCTTTTACTTATATTACTTGCATTCAGATGAAAGGTAAATTAAACAGGTAGTAAATTGGCTTGGGAACAAATACAAACTTTGACCATCGATTCTGTATCAAAGTCTACAACGATGATAACTAATTTATGTACATAATTTAATACCTTTCCTGAGGTTAATTAAGTTATAGCAGAAATACTAGGAAATATACTCTATTATCTTACACATTCACTTAATTTTTAAGGCAGCTCAATAAATTTTGCTGTCTGAAGTACGTGTTCAATCGCCACTGGTTGGACACCCACACACTGTTTATTCCTGTTTTTTGGCTAGATGAACGCAGACAAACATAACGCTGGCAGACTCCTAATGTAGTATTTTGTGTACCTACATAAATGTTATATTCAGATTGTCCAAAAAGTATTTTAAAATAAAGATTAAAGACTCGTTGTCGTATTTGGCTAATAAAAATATTATCATATAATATATTAATATATTACCTATGTCTATGCGCAATAAGACATAAAACCATCTAAAGCTAACGAAAATAATAATATTATACCTCATCATATTATAACGAATAAAATCAACATTATAAT
Organism: Macrosiphum euphorbiae; assembly: GCA_949089665.1. Lineage (NCBI taxonomy): Eukaryota > Metazoa > Arthropoda > Insecta > Hemiptera > Aphididae > Macrosiphum > Macrosiphum euphorbiae. The sequence goes on along the minus strand of CARXXK010000003.1, from coordinate 43,956,864 downwards.
ACTATATGGTTGTATGTCAAGTACCTACAATATAGCAACTTATAATACCAAAATTACGTTCATATAATTTTTCAACGATTGTACCTATATTTCTAGATGTAGTCAAAAAGCAATTAGGTAAATAATAAATAAAAAACTCGACAATGTATTAATGAGAATAAAATCATAAAATGTAGGTAAATTAAAAAAACACTAAAACACTTAGTAATTTGACAACATAATGTAGCAAATACTAAAAAAAAAAATAAGTATAATAAAACATAATATGTCTTTATAACAAAATTAGGACAATATAATAACTGTAAAAATAAAACTAAAATTTTATCGTTACATAAGAAAATTAAATAGTATAAAATGTGTAAAAGTTTTAAACTATCAATCAAACAATGTAGATGTTTTTACAAACAGCTCTTCATATCGACTGTACGTTACGCTAGGGTTAGTTCATTTGAAATTTTATATTTAGAGTCAGAATACTGTAAAGATAAATTATTGATAAAAAAAAGGATTAATTTTTTAGTTTTAAAAATAGTTTTTATTATAGCACTGTGGCCCGGCTTATAAATGACGTCACCCGACCATTCTATACCTACGCCCCAAAATCTCTTTAAATAAATATTTTTTTTTTAAATTTAATTTTGACCAAAATAAATAGTTTTTAATAGCTCTGTTTAAAATAATTTAAAGAATACATTTTTTGTGTTTTTCGCATCATTCACTTGATTGCTCTCATGTAGACTCGATAACGAATCCAGATCAGTTATCAGAAGTATTATTGTATTATTAGGTCGATCTGCAGGATCTACTAAAAACACATAATATCTACTTTTAGCCAAATCAAGCACTGTTCTTTGTGATGCGACGTCCCTAAGGTGCCTTGTACGTACGACTGCGTATGCACCATGTATTGTGGAGATTCGAATGGAATAATAATTTTCTACACACAAAGTCTCAAGTCATGCAGGTACAAGCTTTAAATATTACCTATACTAAACTCCACCGATTTCCTTAAAAGAAATCTTTGTGTACAATGGACATTGGTCCATCGTATATAAAAATTTGCAATAAAATAAAAAATAATTCATCTTATAATTTATTTGTAATAAAATCTAACCCATAATAATCATTAACTGACATTCAAATCATTAAAACAATAATTAAATTATTTCCAGCTTATGGAAATATACCTGATTAGCATAATATTGTCATTTCTGTGTATTATTGGTGAAATTTTTGAAATTTTTTTTGAGTAGGTACTTAGTGTGTCACTGTTTTACTTCTGTATGGAAACGAACACTAAGTGAACGCTATAAATACTTTTTATTATTTTTGTTATTATAGAGCATAAGGCGCTTTTTCTTTGTTTGAGCCCAAATTTTTTTTAGAGACTCACATACATGTATAGGTATTTTAATAAATTTGAAAAAAACAATTTTATTGAGTGTGGCAAAATTATAGTAATAAAAATAATTGTGCAAAGGTATAATATTTTACCCCATTGATATGTTAACGTGATTACCTATAGCAAGATAACAATGACAACGTTTGCGTACATGCTTACCAGTTACCACTCGTATGACATTATATTTCCCGTTGCATCAAGTGGTAAAATAACTCGTCGGTAGAAAAATAGAAAACTGTCTTGTAAATATAGCTACCAGACAGGCGCGGATCTAGAAATGAAAAAAGGGGGGGGCTTAACAAAAAAATGTACTTAAAGTATATAAAAGCATGGGCATTTAGTTTAAGTTTTTTTATTCATTATATATGCTTATTATAAGAGATTATTTAATAATTATTAATAACAAAATTTAATAAATATAACAAATTAAATTGACCAATCCTCCGTTTTTATTCTTCTAGATGATCTTGAAAATATATATTAATTACTTCATCAATATTTATAGGTATGTTTTTATGAATGTTTAAAATAGCTAAACCGTTTAAACGCTCCTGTCCCATGGTTGACCTCAAATAATTTTTTAGGCGTCTTAATGAAGAGAAACTTCTTTCTGCACTAGCTGTAGTAACTGGTATGGTAGCCAATAAATGTAATAATGTTTTAATGATAGGAAAAAATTCATCACAGTGTTTTAATGTTTCGATCACCGTATCGGGTTTCATAGTTTGAATATTGTGCCACTTTTTCTTCCAGATTGATATTTCTGATTGTATATCCAATTTTTGACCTGACCAATCTTCACTATATATCATCGCAGCTTTAATAATATTTGATTCATCATATTTATCAATATGTGTAGGAATCAATCCTTCTAAAGGCATTACTTCACTTAACTTTTCATTGAACCTTAATTTTAGTTCGGAAATTAAATGATAAATAAAATGTAAAAAAATGGTTATCCTATACCATTCTATTGGATCAGTCGTTTGAATATTACATCGTGTTGTTTGACGTCCACATAAACGAGGTATTCTGATTTCCTCACCAACAAGAGCTGCCATATCAGAAGCATTTTTAAAATATGTTTCGAATTTGGATACAGAATTTTCTCTAATATCATCCATAACATCAATTACATTCTTAACATGAGAAAGCCCCTTCTACCTTTTTGCTCTTCCATTTCACCGAACGCACCGATCGTCATTGGCCTCCAAGGACGTGCCTCCGTCCGATCCGCGATTTTCTCGAAAGTCGTCGCGTACCTACACATCAGAAAATAAATGTATCCGCGTCCTGTCCCGGGATTTTGTACGAAGTCTTTCTTATTTTTTGAAATATCTTAAGTACCGAAGTCCTAGTCTAAGGGGGGGGCTTCAGCCCCCATAGCCCCCCCTTGTATCCGCGCCTGCTACCAGAGACCTATAAAAGGCTGTGCATGATGCGTCTATTTCTACTTTCTAGTGGGTCAAGTGTGTGCATAGTGAAGACTTAGCAGTAAATATGACGGTACCGCAGCTGGAAGATGAACTAGAAAACATACTTGGAGTTCGTCCACTCCATTTCGTGTACGCGACGCATTACATTATTGCTATTTCACGACTTCGCGGGTTTATTATTTGTTTCATTTTGTTATCGACTATCGCTTTATTAAATCATCTTATACCTTAAATTTGTTATATTTTATTTAATGTAAGTACTTTATTTGCTTAATTGTAATCATTACTAGTATTAGTGTATTATTACTATTTACTGTTATTAGTTATTACTGTGTTCGCACCTCGGCACCTCGCATACAATAATTCATTGGTATTAATTAATTATAAATATGCCAACTAAAGTGTACAAACAAAGAGTAACAAGTTAGGAAAAGTACTTATTCCCTAAAAAACTGTTGTCTCGACAATTTTCTAAAACATTGGTGATATCACAACAAAAAACACTTCCTCGATCACCGTGTAAAAAATGGCTAAAAAAACACATCTTTAAGCACTATAAAAATGCGATATCATAAATAAGTGCTAAGTAAATAGAATTAATGTACACTTATTTTGTTTCAATAATTCTAGGTGATGTTCTTGAAAATATTTTTATTACTTCCTGAATATTTTATATTTTCATTAACAGGAATTTCTTTATAAATATGTTTATTATATTACTAGACAGTATATTCAAATTTAACGTATCTGTCACCTGGCCTGGTCAGCTGGTTAGCGATCGCTGGTCTGTGTTGTAACGTGTCCAGTGTCCACCTTTAGCTCTCGAAATTAAATTAGAGTTATATTAATTAATAAAGATACATAAATTTACTTTTGTACTGAACTACTGAAGTATTTGTGTTAATAATAACGTTAAGTATAATCGTCAAGTTCTGATCTACAAGTACATATACTCTAGTCGTCTCTGATTGCAGACTCCCCGAATATGACTATGACTATCCTATTTAAGCTAACCGGGAGTTACCTTGTACTTTGTTATGATGAAGTCGGTACAATTAGAGATGTATTCTATTCCTAGTCTTCGCCTTTAATCTATGCTTACGCTTTCCTATAATATGGTTTTTACTCAAAGTCAACGAATGTCAGTGACTACATAATATATGCACATAACAAATATTATTTTATATATAGGTACTAATAATGAGGATCATTACACCTGTCGGCCAACGGCCGTATTATGTAATTTGGCCCTACATTATTTTTAAGAGTAAAATATGAAAACATACAAAAATTCATATTAATATTATAATAGTTATGATGAATTCTAAACACTGGATAATACACATTTTGTATACCAAAAACTAATGAAAATTCACATTTTATTTTTTTTATCGGCTTATTCTATTTTCGTTCCGATTAAAACCGTTCACGGGTATACCCACGCCGCCGCATTCTACATAGACACATATTTGATAATGGAAGAATTTTTATCTATAATACTTATGTGAAATGTTATTTAATTTAAATTAAAATGAGGCAACAGTTTTGAATAGCCTTTATTTCATCAGATAATAATTCATATCGGGTTGTATGGAAAGTAGTAAAGTAACAGACGTTTATTTATTTAAAAAAGATAAATTATTCTTTGCATAATATTTGGCATGGGTAACACTGGGTGGGACTACTAGGTATATAATATATATAATTATACCAAAATTATTCATATAAAAATCACTACTAATTTATAATATCCTAAATTAATTCTAAAAACTTGTTATAAATTTATTTCAATATATTCAATGAAAACTATATATGCGTGCGAATAGTATTTGAGTATTTCGATGATCTGGTTCATGTAAGATTGTTTATATTCCCAGTCCACTGCACAATATCTAATTTCGGTAAATTTTAAATGCATCATTTGTATAAGGAGGTATACCTATGATAGTAGAAAAATGTTAAATGCCTATTTTAATGAGTCGTCACTCGTCAGTCGAATATAACTATTACATACAAATTGAGGTTTACCATTTACCAGTTTATGAAATCGAATCCGTTTATCGAAACGTTTACGGGGTTAGTGATTTTAGTGTCACGGATAAAGTTTTATTTGTTTTTTAGTTCAAGCAACGACCTCAATGATCGAGCCCAGCACGCTGGAATCTGTGTAGACTATATTGTAATTACTAATTTGTATACTTGTAATCGAAATATGTTTTTACAAAAACCGTACGAACAGAAACACTTGAACTAGGTACCTACTAATAAGTAATAGGTAACTAATAAGTTCATTGATGTTCTGGGAAATTTTTTCATTTAATACAATCTTCCCGTTCTATAATTTATTTTATTATTTATATAACTCCGAAATTGGCTCAGTGACAACTACAATATTCCTATAAGTCACACAGTGACCACCGTAGTACAGAGCGCTGTGTAGCTGTGATTAGGTGAACACATTTGCGTGTTACTCTGCTGGTCACCTCCAATACGAGAGTTAGACCATACGTGTATTTTGATAAAACATTTTTTTTTCATAGACCTCCAAAATGTATTTTGCAATATATATTTATTATTTAAACATGCTAAATCTTGTATCTTGTTGAGAGCTAAATACTTTTTATTATTTTTAGGTTATTTGCGTTATGCGTATAGTGTGAATATTGAAGACTTCGCAGTAAAGATGACGGTACCGCAGCTAGAAGAAATAGAAAACCTCACAGCATTGGCAGTAGTTAATGATTCGAATTCGGCCGAGAAGCCAAATTTGAAAGGAGATTGGTTGAATTTTTTCCTGTTGTTATTACTATATACGATGCAAGGCATACCATATGGTTTAGCATTGGCCATGCCGATAATTTTGCAAAGTTACAAAGATGTGTCTTACAAAGATCAAGTAAATATCTGATTCAACTTCAAAAATTGCGAATCCGTGCGATTATTGTATTGTATAATATAAAAATGTAATATTGATTTGTATCCAAATCGATGGAATTGTATACTTCTATTACTCATAACATAAACATGGTCGTGTTTTGTTTCAGGCTCTATTCAGTTTTGTTCTATGGCCGTATAGCTTAAAACTGATATTGGCCCCTTTAGTAGACTCGCTGTACGTACAAAAGATGGGAAGACGAAAATCGTGGCTCATTCCGGTTCAATATTCAATTGGTGCGTAAATTAGCATAAATCTTTCCGTTAGGTATGAACGTTTATTCAAACGAGGAAGTAATTCTTTAGATTGCATTATGATTTGCAAAGGTGGGAAAGTTAATGAAAATGATTAACTCAACTACTCAAGTAGGTAGTCAAGTTAAAAGAACACAAAGTCGATAGATTAGAAGTTAACAATTAACAAATCATAAACATACATAATCGAATGTTATAGCATGATATATTTTTTAAATTAGCCTTTTAATCAGTGTTGCGACCTATCCATATGAAAATTTTGTTATCTATTATCTTATCCAGATGATAAGATTCACTTATCTATATTAATTTACCTAGATAATTGTTTATGTATAGACATGTATTTAATATTACAGTATATTATACATTTTTACATTTGTGTTCAAAACCCATACTAATGTAATTTAATATAATTTTATAGTACTTTTAAATAGTATGAACAAATTCCAAGGAGTCATAAGTTCATAAAATATAAAATATAGGTAATCACTTAGTTAACAAACAGAATAGATTTAAACAGTTCTGTGGTTAATATTCAATAATTTATTGTTGGCTACTCCGATAATATTTAATGTAGGTATATAATTATTTCTGATTCATTGTGGTGGCCGAAAAACACAACGTTTTACATAACAATAGCAGGTATTATAAATTGTTATACAAATTTTAATATAGCGTTTTTTTTCGTATACTGTTTTAAAAGAATAATTAATCTTTATTATATATAATATATTATATAATATTGCATTTAATACTAGGTAGGTACGTAAAGTGGAGTGTATTATAAAAAAAATTGGTGTTTCTCAAATAATTTTAGGTGACCTATCCCTTATAATACCTACACTGTTATACCGACCTATTAAATTTCCTATTTTTCTTCTATCAATACCCACCCACCCATATTTAAGGTGATGCCTGAGCAACACTTGGACCCCATATTACACGCCACTGGCGTACGTATAACATTTTGTATATATCGTGAAACTACCCACGAAAACATATTAATATACTGGTGTGTTTTATACACTCATTAATAAACATATTATTGCGTTAACGCAGGCTGTATCTGTCATTACCATTCACTTGTGTTCTTGTATCCTAACCAATTTATTATAATTTATAATATATATTTTAACGACAAGGTATTATTTTAAGATATTTTATTTTAACAATTTTAACTAATTAAATTCAATGTTCTTACCTACTGTGAATAAAATATCGAATAAAAGCTAAAAAAAATTTAAAAAAAAAATTTAAAACGTAGTTATTTTAAGCTAAAAATTGAAATGGTGTCCGTTAGTAAATAACATAATATAAGATTATCTTTGGACGAATAATTTATAAATATCATCCATAATATAATTAGGTATACAAATATATAGTACCATTAGTACCTGTTATATACAGATGTACTATATAGGTACCTACATATTCTATTAATTACTATAATTATTAGGTACTATATACAGACATATACCTGTATATTACTTTTAGTCATTACTAATTCATATTCTAATAGCATGGACGATTGTGCACTGTGCAGGAGGCAACAAGATTTTTTTCCTACTAAGGTTAGTATGATTTTGTTATGCGATTGATAACTCATTATTAAACTATTCGATGGTCATTAATATACGACTTGTTCGATATTAATATATTATAATTTATAATGACGGATTTTATTCTTAGTTATTTATTGCTCACTTCAAGTACCTATACAATATTCACAAATATTTGGCATCATCAACGTTATAGCATCATATATAAATAAACGGACGACAGATTCACGATACCAGAAGAAACAAGCATTCAAGCCAGAGACACCCAAATTCAAATACATGCTCCAGTCATAATAACCCATTTTTATTTTAATAAAACTACAATTTAAAATAACCACAACCGAAACACATCGTAACATTCAAATAAATCAGACACCTGAGTTAATTGTTTTGGTCAGCCCAGATAACACCCCTAAAAAATTGTGATCTTCTAACTTCTTTCTTATTCACAAATAGCAATTGTTAAACAAAAACTCTTATCGGGTGAAAAAGTGCAGAAGGAGTATTTATCTACGAGTGTGTCTAATGTTTTTGATTACAATATGATAAAAGTATAAAAAAAAGTTTGTAAAGAAATGTTGGTTTAGGGTGTCTATAGTCATTGGTTATCTCACTCATCGGGGTCAGATGTTAATCAGGAGTAAAAGTTAAAAAAAAACCCCGAAAAAAACCATTATAATATTAAAGACCCACATTTTATTGTTCGACTTTCAAACATTTGAAAAATTCTAAGATTGGAATAAAAAAATGTCGGCTTTTACTCATTGGACTAATAAGTTTAAAAGAAAGTGTAAGCTCGGTCTATATTGTAAATTTTACAGATGTCTTTATTAAAGTAAGTCGATATAATTTGACAGGTATATAATACGTAGGTATCTAAAAAGACGTCATACAATTTAAATGTTAAATATAATTATATATAGGTTGATAATATTAAAATATTAAATCTATGTTAAACTTACCTATAATTTATTTTGTTCTGAAGACCACGAGTTATTGCTGTACCTACTTGATCGATCACATATTTTAATAGCGTTTTTTGTTTGACGGGATGGTCCTAGCGGCCGTTATATCCGAAGAAGAAGAAGATGAAGATCTAATTTTTAATCTATTAGATGCTAATATGTGATGCTCTGCGCAGAGCTAGGAGAAAATATTTACCTATTTAAGTGCCATAAAATAATTAATCCCCATTAATGATACATCGTGTCTGCGGTTCAATCTGTGATCGATTTAAGATATGAAAATATATACTTATTATATTATTCTATCTATGTATACGATATGACCGTATCTGGACCAGACGACCTATGGAGGCTGTTATCGCGTAGTTAAATATAAGAGTCAGTTATAATCTGAGATTGAAATGTTCAGAATAAACCGTTATTTTTCAGATATATATGATCAAATTAAATATTATTAAATTACTATATTTATTAATGAAATATATATTTATATTATACATACCTATATGATATTGTGATTAAATACGCGTCATAAGTAGTAATAGATTAATTGTACAATATAATTAGGGTACCTATTAATTAATATTATTTATGTTAAAGAGGTCAAAGTCGATGCGTTAGAATTAATGTATTGTTTATTAGAATATTGTAATAGTTATAACTTATAACTAATAACATATTTTTTATTAAATATAGATTTTTAACAAATATAAATTCTTAATAACGGCCAAGTGCCAAACGTAAGTGTCCCTGTCGGAGGTCCAAGAGGTGCATTCCCAAGTTCTAATTTAGCATCCTGTGTTTTTTTAGGTCTATCATTATTGTTGCAATTGCCAACACTGACATTATTATTATTATGGTAAAACAACATCAATTTTAGGGTTTTTAAAATATAAAATAATATAGCACCCCCGTTCTATAGGTCTAGTTGCGCCTATGTTAGAAACAGCAGTAACAACGGATTAGTAACTGTACCGAGATGATGCTAATTTTAAAACTTGAAGTATTGTATATATTTTAATTTTAATGTAACATCTTCTATTGGTTAATAATATATTAATAGGTATATTAATTTTTTTTTAAATGATAACATTTTATTTCGTTATTAGTTACAAGTAAAAAAAAGATTCTTTACACAGTTTTAAATATTAACATAACAAATTAAATAGGTATTTAAGAATACAAAAAATTTAAAACTAATACTATACTATTACTATAGTAATTTAATACTATTTGTATTACACACATTATCACAGTAGTAGTATTGTCAAAGCAACCAGTACTTAATTAGTCTTAGCTAAATCAGAATTTTCCAATGGACAGACATCAAGGATACAGAACAATTGACGACAAAGTGGACAGGTACATTTTGATGATAGCCATATGGTTGTGTCGTTTTGAGGTTGCCTTGATTCATACCTAAAATCAATATTAATTATAATTTTTACAATACAATAACATGTTTTTTCTACAACAAGGTTTTTCTTACCACTTATCCATGCAATAAACACGCCACATAGGTCTGCATTGACACGAAGTACAATTTACTATGTCATTGCTATTTTCACAACATTTAGTAAGTTTAACATCCGGAGGATTCACCAAGAAACCAGCACATACATCGTCTTCTAACTAATAATAATATTACATTAATAAAATTAATAAAATTCAATTTTAATATATTTTATCAAGCACCAAATAGTAAACTACCAACACTTATAACTTAGTATTAGTTGAAATTAATTATGAGTGGTTTTTTTTTTATTACCAAAAATTTAAATTACTTAAAACTAAATTAGATTGAGTTTTTTCTACAGAATGGTCAAATTATTTCAATTTTTTTAAGCTTTACAATTAATATAACACTTTTATAAAAATTATATCTAATAGTATAATGTGATTATTGAAATATTGTGAATTGAAACCTGAAAAACAGACTCACAAAAACTAAATATTCTAACCCTGATAAAATGTTTTATATTTATATATTCATTTTTATGTTTAACATATTATTATGCGTTATATTTTTAGGAAAATATAAGTGATTAAAATCACATAGGTATTTAGAATATAATGCAGCACAATTTGGTTATTCATGATTTAAATATTTAGTAAATGTATAGATCTGAGGTCAGTAATGAATCATAAGAACAAAATTTCATCAAGTAAAATGTATTGTTTGAAACATACTTCTGCTGAACTATAACCATTATATACTGGATTTTGGGAAACTTGATCACGAAATACTTCAATGAATCGTTCAGTTCTTGAGCGCTGTAACTTGACATTATCTGCAATCTGTATAGGATGGCCAATATGTTCTTCTAGTGTCTTAAAGTCTTCAGACCTTATTTTGTTCAAGGAATCATCATAAGTGTACTCATGAATTTTAACGAAAAACATTAAAATTAATTAATCATTTGAATTACCTAACAATAAACCATTTGATTTGAGAACGAATTGGTATCACTTGAATGTTGATGAACTGTACACTACCTGGAGTGCCATCAGGTGTAGAATCATGGTTATCTGAACTGTACACTAAGAAAGAACTTTCCGATTTCTTGGAAACATAAACCCTATAAGGTTTTATCGATATTATCCAGTTTTCAGTTACGAGTTCGGAGTTACGACTGTTCTATTTATTGTACCATAGGCCAACGTCAATTTTTGAAGACTTCAACACAAAATATAAATGACAAAAAGTATATTATTAAAAAAAATAATATTAAATACATTTTAAGTAGGCACTTAAACGGAATATTTATATAATTAATAATTATATATAATATATGTTAATTTATATAGTATAGAATATAGTTAATCATACCATTGATACTCGGTTGAAATGTTCTGAGCTATAAGTGTCCAATCAACAGAACTGTACCGACTCAAAATAATTGATAATGGATGTTTGGCCCAATTATTGGGTTTCCATTTAACCACTACTATTTCAAGACTACAAGCGATGGGCAACATTGACAAAAGAATCAACTCATTAAAGTAGACACTCACAAATGCTTTTTCATTGTCATTGACTAGCAGTGTGCCTAGTAAATAAACTGAAAAAAATGCACACATTTAGATGAAAAATTATACACATATTTATGATTATGTTTTTTATAATGTATTCAATATAATAATATAACTTAAGTGTTACCTATACCAACCGAATGGCAGGCTCGAATGTACAACGATACTTAATGATGTTCGCTTGATGTGATGCATTATGAAATTGTTGTATTCTTTGTCGATCACCGAGTGAAACAGACTCTCGACGGTAAGACCATTGGACACAAACTCGGTAGTTCTGAGCACGAAACCAACCGAAACGATCATGTAGAACAGAGTGTAGACCAACAAGGACGTGTATTCTAACATCTTGGCAATGACTGACAAGGATGATTTACACTAAGAGACTTGCACAACACTGCATTGTAATATTAGATCATAGGTAGACAGACTAGAATCACATTTATTATGATGCGGAATTTTGAACAATAAAACTACATCACTCACGACTTACGCCGAAAGTTGGAGGTTTGTAATGAATGTAAATTTACTGCGATGTATTAATACTAAAACTAAATAGTATATTCAGTAAATATCCCTGACACCACAACCACCATACGGCAATATACATGGCAAAATAAATTTTGTCATGGGTTAGCACTTACCACTTAGCAAGGCTTGAAACCGAAAATATTTTTTCCGATTTCTATTTCGGTTCCGAATATTGGTATTTACTTTTTCCGATTTCATTTTTGGTTTTGAATACAGATATTGACACGGATGAAAAAATCGAAGCTGTATTTAATATTTTTGGTGAGCTGGTCGGTTGGTTAGACCCGGCGGCTGAAGCACACGCAAACTGCGATCCACCTCGTACGAGGTAAGACGCTTTTTCCGCGGGCTGTGCTGCTTTTGCCGATGATAAGACGTCCGCAGCTCGCCCCCTGGACGAAGACGACGAAATGGAGGGGAGGATACGAGAAAGAGCACGAACGGTTAGCGGCGGTAAGTTACCCGCGCACGTTCTCCGACCTGCGTCCGTGGCGCGACGTGTTCGCTGGCGTAGCGCGCTCGGTCGTCGATGACGCGCGAGAACCTCTGGCGAGCGCTCGGCCGCAATTACGGTCACGTGAACGATGGCACGACGGCTATAGTAGACAGTAGACGTACCGGCGCTGGCAACGATTCCGCCCCTATGATGACGATGGCGATGGCCGATGGGGCGACTCAGTACAGACTCAGACTCGGCAGCGGCGGAGACCCCGGCACAACGCCAGAATGAAAATTAATGAGAGTCAAGGATCGCTGTGATGTGATTCGCTGGCTCTAGCATTTTCGCCCCGCGGTATTCCCAAATCAGCCACTTCGCTCGTCCCCACCGGTTCCGCAGCACAGAATCCCACTTCGCTCGCTCCGCGTCTTGGTCTTCGCCGTCCGTCGGCCGAGACGCCGAGTCGTCATGCCGTCGACAGTCGACCGTCGTGAACAAAAAAATATTGTTTCTTTTTTTTCGTTTTGTCGGGTGTATAATCAATTGTTACAGATTTAACGACTAAAAAATCGTTAAAATAAATATTTTAAATAAAAAAACTCGTTAGTCGATTATTCAGAGTATAATGACCGTAGACCTGCAGTATAAACGTCACACGGATATTATAATATGTTCCAAGAAATATTCAATCCACCAAACACTAAGGGCGACGAGCCGACGAATGACTGCGGAAGCGGAATAAAAATAAATCATAAAATAACGCATTATACCGGCGGATACGACATGGATAGCTACATGATAAAGAAAAGTTGCCTTTATCATGGACAGTTATATAAACCATACAAGAATTGTAATTAATAATATGTATTGTGTAGAACGTGTGAACGTTAATATAGTCAAATAGTTGATACAAAATAATATTTAAAAAAATTCAAAATTGTATTTTACATAGGACAGGACTGGTAACGATAAGGCTGGAGGGTGGTAGAGGGCTGGATACCAAATGTTTTCAATAGGTACATGTGGGACACCTAGCGCTATCTAGTAGGCTTATAGCTCATCTACCATTACTTCTCTATAAATACATTGGCACAGAAAAATAAATTACATTGGTCTCATTGCATATTTTATATTCATTCCATTAGTAAATAGTAGAGTATTTAGGCTTTAGAAATTTACTTACTACTTACTAGAGCGTCTAGATCTACTGCTTGATTTATTTAAATAGTTACGACTATTTTCTACATTTGTGTTGAAATTATAAAATTAAAATGCCTCGCCAGTGTTCAGTATTTTTATGTACCACTAAGGAACGGTCCAATGTTCAGTTGTTTAAAGTTCGAGAATCGTGGGAGGAAATTATTAATGAAGTAAATGGTAATCATAAACGTAAAGTCACATACGTCTGTATAGAACATTTTAGGAAAGAAGATTTGATTAACAGTTATAGTGGGTGTAATGACTTGGAAGTAAGAAAACATAATTATTTGTATTTAGCCATTTAGGTAGGTACTATATAAGTACCTACTTGGTCATTATAAATTATAAATTATAACTCAATAATTCTATACACAGTTTAAAAGGAATTTAATTGGGCTAAAAATGATGCTTTTCCATCAGTATTTAATTCACCATTTGATATTCACAAAACAAATGATTTGCCTGCAGAACCTCAAGAATCTTGTACACTTGTTACTGAGTCATTTAGGAAAGAATTGTTTGTTGAACCCAAGCCTAAGAGATACCTACCTAACTTCATAGTTCATATGATTTATTAAATGAATCAAAACTGTGGTATGAAAGTTTATTATTGCCAGTTGGTTGGTCATTGTCTATATATATCTATGATAGTATCAGGGTTTGTTCAAGCCCGGATTAAGACCTTCAGGGGCCCAAGGGCCAATACACAGTTGTGGGCCCCCCATCAATAAAAACAATTCTTTAAAATTATAAAAGTAGGTATACAATAAAACAAATTTAAACCTTTTTATTTAAATATGATAATAATAATAATAAATGATAATTAATGAGAATACAAATATTAAAAACATAATTTTTTTTTTAATACATATTTACAAATAAAATTAAGTATTGTTTAAGTTTAAAATTTGAAGAACATCATTAATTTTTGTTGATAAAATCATTAATGATGACAAATTATCTTGTGTTTGAGAAGATCTATTTTTATTTTTAATTCTGGCCAACTTCGAAAATGCTCTCTCAGCAGTACAATTAGCAACAGAAATGGTAAAATATATTCTTAAAGCAATATGAATGTTAGGGAAAATATTAATAACATTACATTCAGTCATCCATTCAAATAACTTGAGTACACTGCTTCCATCAAATGTTGGTTCTAACTGATCCCAAAACTGCTTGAAATGTACTATTTCATACTTCATTGAATCACCATATCATCTTTATATACACTAATGAATTTGTTAACACTTTTCTCAACATCAATAGTAAACTCAACATGTAGCCTAGTTAAGAATAAAACATTTTCAACCACTACACTATATGCATTTATTCTTTTGTCCAGTTCTGAGCAAAATTTATCAACTATAACATGATGTGTTTCAACCCGAAATTTATCAATACTACTCAGGGGCGTATACAAGGGGGGGATGTGGGGGTCAGATCCCCCCAAAGGCCTTTTTTTAAATTTTATAAAATAGTGTTCTTAATGACTTAATGTAAGGAAATTACAAGGAAAAAAAATGGCAAGGATTTTTTGTAAATTTTTATTTTAACACAATATTCAACAATTAATTAAAAATAATTTACTTAATATTAATCAGTGATCAATGATCATATATTTATTTCATATTCATATAATCGTATTATGTGATATTTGATAATATGTATATTATATATACAAGACGTATAATAAATTATTATAAGAATAATAATATGTGGCAGACCAGCCACGGGCCGTCGCCACCGTCACCGATATCAACGCGGCGGAGACGACGCCCGCATGTCCGTGCGTATAATAATACATTTTCCTATACATTAGAAAAAGAAATATTATTATGGTATAATATAAGGTTATTGCACGATGGTTTTTACGCATTTATACCAAAACATTATCAATTTTGTATATTATCAATTAACATGGATATACCTACAACATACTAGCTAATAGCCATCAGTAATTTGTTCATTGAAAGCTAAAAATAGCTTAAATAATAAATATTATTGACTAAAAAAAAAGAAAATTAAATTTTGTTTTATAATTACTTGTAGAATTTAAAATAAAATGTATTAAATATATATGTTTTATCATTTATTAGGTATTTAAATGAGCACATACCTAGGTTTAGGTATTTTCGTTCCATAATAATTTGTTTGCAACTGATCCCCCCCCCCATACAAAAGTTATGTATACGCCACTGATACCACCAAGTAAAGTTAAAGTTTTATTGTTACCATCAGGAAATTTTTTTATAATTTTTCTTTTATTTTCATCTTTATTTATGATACTTATTTGGGAGCAAAACTCTCCAACCCTACGTTCATAGACCATGTTTGAATACCTTAAACTTGAAACAACATTTTTTAAACTTTTCAACAAATTCACAGCTTTTAAAATATCATTGCTTTTGCTTTGTAAATCAATAGCTGATACTTTATTACGATGTTGTAATATGTCATTCCAAAATAGACACAAATAGCCAGTTTCTTTTTTCAACATTTTCTTCAACAACAAATAAGCCTAAATAATTTCCATTGTTGTTGACTCCAAAAATTTCATGTACATAAAACAATATACAACACCTTGACTAGGAGAATACATTAACCATTGTCATTTACATTTCTCGCCATTTGGTAACTTTCTTTGAAAAGATGTTAGTGATAGATGCCTTGTGTGATAATTTTCTAAAATATAAAAATAATTAACAATAGTAATATAATAATTAATGTTCAAGTCAAAGAAATACTAATTATAATAAATATAATAATTTATATTTTAAACTAATATAATATTTATTAAACTTTTCTATATTCACCAATCACCTTTCTTTCTAGCTGACTTTTCAAGTGATGGTCTCTGGCTGGGTCGGTGGTGGTGACTTCCCACGGGTAGGACCGTAGGAGTGTCTAAAAAAATTATGAAAGTTAATAATAGAATACGCAATAAGTGGTCGTGATACAACATAACACACACTCACCCGGACAATTTCTTAATATGTGCCCAGTCTTTCGACACCTAATGCACCCTGAAACACAAATTAGGCGATACACCGTTTAGTATTAGTTACTCTAGAATTTGTATTTTGTATACTTACATCTACTTAATACGTTTATCTTTTTTCTTTTGGTAACGTTTTCGGACCCTACCGGAAGCGTTACCGATAACACCGTCCTCACGACGATGGTAGATAGGTGCATTATACACCTGTATACCACTCGCACTGTAATTGTGAATGTGTTTCGTAACTTTCATTCTAAAAATCAACAATGAAACCAATTAATATTAAAATTAGTCATTTTTGCTGACATTATGCCACTGTTGTGCCGTGACGGGTTGGCCATGTACAACTAATTATCAAAATGTCACGAGGCGGTTTTCAAACATTAGTAATGAGTTAAAGAATACAATTTTGCACCAAAAACAAAATCAGACACGTGGCCAACAGTAATCAATAATCATAGACTATGACTATAGAGTATTTGTCACCTACAGTGAACTCAAAAAACTTGAGTTTTTCCGCAGACAATATTCTACAGACGTGTTAGGTGGATACCCGCATATGTTGTCTCCGTCTTACACACGTACGGCATAGTTAATTTCCGTTTACCAATATTGTATGTAGGTATCGATAGTGTGCTATTAGTTCTACAGTAAATTGACTTATCATTGGACTAAATACTAAGGAGATTATCTATGTTCTCTCGATCGACATTTTACGATATTTAAATTTTTAAGCGAGTTATGACAGTTATGTCAAATATAAGACCATGATGCACAGATAATAGCTAATAGGTCAATTCACTCGATCACAACAAACAGCACACTATTTAAAGTGGTAAAATAAAAATGTATTCAAAGGTAGTTTGAACATAAATCATATTTCACCCGCAGAAATAAAACATAATATAATGAAAAAATATATATATAGGTAATTATAAAAAAGTTACGGGAAGGTTAGTGAATATTGGTAGTGAATTAACAAACACAATTATACACAAATTAGTCATGTGCCAAAAACAAAATCAGAACACATGACGTACAGTAATCATAGAATATTAGGTAAAGTTAATTAAACAAAAGCTTGAGTTTTCATACACATAATATTCTACAGACGTGGTCCAGTTAAGAGGATAAGCGCATAATATTATATTATCTCCGTCTTACACACGTGCGATATAGTTAATTTTCGTTCGACGGTTTCAATAGTGTGCTATATATTAGTTTTACGGTGAACTCAAGTCTCAACTATTAGTATTATTAATTGAAAACTAATATAAGAAGATAATCTGTGTCCTCTCGATCGATTTTTTACGACATTTTAATTTTTAAACGAACTATGTGTATGTGTAATGTAAAATATAAAATAATAATGCACAGATAATTTCCTAAAATATTTATAAAAACCAATTACGAACAGTGCACTATTTAATCTGGTCAACTAAAATTTACTACGGAATACGATTTACATTCATTCAAATGCACACGTGCCGATAGTCATACATTCAGGCATCATAAACAATTAAACGAAATTATTGTATAAACTATAAAGGGGTGTTTAAATATTGATCGAGATACAATTAAATATATTCTATAAGTATTAAAAAGTGTTTGAGCATAAATCATTTTACTCAAGCAAGTTAAACTAACATGAAAAAAAAAACCGGGACACAAGGCCAGTATAAGAAGGTACCTATAATAAGCAATTAAATTGAAAATTCGTTTACTTACTAGAACGGCGTCCAAACGTCAAATGAAATATGTCTAATATAGTAATATATGACTAATAAACTATAAAGATAGTAGACACACTAGACAGTCGGTAGGTATCTGAATTCTGAGTATCCACGACCGAGACGGTCACGTCATGAACAAATTTCCCCAATTCTATTTTTAAATACAGTGATAACAAAATATATGCCTATTCCTTATACATACAAACCTGGCTATGACGCTATGTCGCTATGTGTCCCCACTTACCATGCTATAGGTGGTAAACACGGTAGACGGGCCCACGATTAAAGATATACAGGTTGCACATCGCCCTATAGTAAACCGCTTCCAGACTGATTTACAAAGTGACTATAAAAATCAGCTGTTAATAATTAACTAGTGGCGCTTAATGTCAACACTCAACCATATGTGTCGACATTTAGAACTAATTTTACACCTATATATCTATAATCGGTTAATTGTAATACTGCCGCTTTGAGCGCCACTGGTTAATTATTGGTAGTCATTTCGTATTTCACCTTATCAGTAGTCGATGTGCAACCTGTATATCTTTAATCGTGGACGGGCCCCATCTCATGTTAGTTCAAACAAGAAAAAATAAAAAATAAAAATATTCTTGTAGGTACTATAAAAAGTGAAAATTATCACTCGATGTAATTTTAAGCCGAGAAGACTATGGGCCCTTTACACACGTGGGCCCCGGGGACTTGGCCCCCCTGCCCCCCTTAATCCGGGCTTGGGTTTGTTGTTGGTGTACCTATAACGTGTTATAAGTACCTAATGGATGTTGTGATATGATTAATTTGGAATTCATTATAGGTAAATTTTTTGTTTAATACCATAGATATGTATATAATTATAATATGTCTTAGACCTAGACTGACATACCGTCTCCGCTCAGAATCGTTTTTCTTATACAATGATATTATATCGTTGAATTAAAATTTAATATCATCCATTATACAGTGACCCACTTGTAACCTACTGTACAGCAGAGCGACACCCACTTGCCCACCTTTTTGATATTATTCCCCAAATTTATAAAAATGTCATATTAAAAAAGGTGGGTAAGTGGATGTCGCTCTGCTGTACACTAGGTTACAAGTGGGTCACTGTATAATAGATGCTATTAAATTTGAATTCAATGATACAATATCATTGTATAAGAAAAACGATTCTGAGCGAAGACGGTATGTCAGTCTAGGTTTAAGACAAATTATAAACATATCTATGGTATTAAAAAAAAAATTGACCCATAATAAATTCCAAATTAATAATATCACATTATCACGATATCCATTAGGTACTTATAACACGTTATACATAAACATCAATAACAAACCCTGATACTATCATAGATGGTATATAATAGTACACTTTAGAAGTTTCAAGTAGGTACCCACGAATAATATTATATAATCACAAAAAAATAACTAGGTTTTTTAATATGTAATTTCGTCCAAATTTGAACATAAAATGACTATAAAAATAAACTGTGATTGTATAATTTTTAGACTTTTTAGTAACAGAATTAACTACTTACGTGGAATATTTTTATAAATTTTCAATCCTTAGATATAAAAGTTGAACATTTTATAAATTTTTAACTACAAAATAATAATTCAATTTTAAATTTGATAAATTTTGTCAAAATTAGATCTTTAAATGATTATAAAAAAAAATGTGCCTACACACATAGAAATATTGGAGTTGATTTTACTTATGTGAATGTGTTGAATGTATGGATATTAATATAAGCTTTTAATGTGGTTTAAATAATGGAAACGGAGAGTTGAATTAAATAATATTGTTTAACAAAACTCATGTTTTAAATAACCAACAATTAAAAACATTTCAAAAGTATATTATATTTAGATCGACTTTTAGTAAGTAATCAGTTTTAGTAACTTTGTAGTTAATGTTATTTAAATTTAAGAGTTGAGTATACAAATCTTAAATTGAACTTTCTGTATCTTATAATAAATTATAAGGGCCGGTTGCATAAAGACCAGTCTGTAAATGTTTTCACGGACCTGTAACTTAATCACTCGTTAACTCGTTAACGGCTTGTAAAAAAAAAAATGAGTTTCATAAAAGATTATTATTATTTTGTATTTTATTGATAACCATAACTACCAAATAAATTATACCACATTTAATTTGATTACAATGATTGCTGATTATATTATTAATACTAATAAAAAAAAATGTGGCTGATAAGAAATTTTAATATTTCTTATCACCATATTTAACGGATCGTTAAAAGTTAACGAACCAAAATCGGACCTGTAGTTTACAGGTCCAATAGCCGATAATTTACAGACCCGTTAACGTTAACAGTCGTTCAAGCAACACCCAATTTTTTTTAACGGATCGTTAGTGCGTTAACGGCTCTGTAAATCGCTAATGAACGTTTATGCAACCCACCCTAAAAGTGTTAAAATAACATTTTGTATACCTAATGCAAACAACAGGTTCTATAGATAATTAATTTGATAGCTGATATTGTTGTTAAATCAACACCATTTGGTCTTGGTGTTATATCTGAATATCTAAAGGTTAAAGTGACGCTTGACTGCTTGAGTTGATAATAATAGCAATCTAAATTTAGATTTTACCACAGGAAAATTATTTTTTCCAAGTATAATGATTATGGACAGTTATTTCTTATTTATATCAATATTTCTATATTAATATAAAAATATGTTCGGCACTTCGGCGTGTTTTGTATTTTCATTTATTTTGTTACCACAATATCATCGTCCATTGATTTATTAATCATTTCTGCTCTCCGATCGATGTGAATGGTGTGTGAATCAGTGAATCTACTCTCCAAGTACTAAAATATAGTCGCAATGAGTTTGTTTCAAACTGACGATGAAGTAAGCGGTTTCGATTATTTAGTACCTAATCTTAATTTCTTAATTGTTAAATTAACTATACTATTCACTGCAGTTTATTTATCAACCTTTCGTGGATGCTTTGGAGACAGCGTCTTTACAGATTGTTCAGTCAAATCCACCAGTTTACGAAAGCGAACATAAATTACCACAGAATTCTTCACTTACAGACATATCATTTTACAACAAACCTAACCACAGTCCAACAACTGTGAAACGAGTAGAAGTTTTGCAGCAGGGTCATAGAAAATATGGTAAATACAAGCCTATGCAATGGACGATTGAAGTGAGTTGAATAAAATTAAAATATTTTCTAATACAATAAAAGTTAATCACAATACATTCATTAACAATTAATTAATTTTCTTCCCACTTTTATTTTCTAAAGTCTGTAATTTATATAAATGGTAATGGTTAAACATACACAATTATTAATTATTATAAAGTAAATTATTTAAAAAAAATTATTTGGCTAATAATTATTGAAAAATAACTGAATGTATTGTACAGAAATATTAGATATTAACATACCAATAGGAAATAATTTTTTATTCACTTGACATTTTAATAATTTTATTATTGTCTATTATTAAAAAATGTTGTTTATGTAACTGAAATAAAACAAAATTGTTTGTGTATTTTAGTTTTGAAAAATAAACTAACTACTTTGGCACCCTAATTCATAAATATTTACCAAAAAAAAATAATCAACTATATAAGTGTTATTTGTTTTTACCTACACTTATTGAATGAAACTCATTAAAATAATTAGATACCTACTTAATTGATTGAACTTGTTAAAATATAAATGAATTATGAAATTGCATTACAATACATATTAACAATTAAACTATTATAATAATAGACAATATTAGAAAGATTGCATACAACAAATGACGGTAGATATGTACTTGCGGATGCAAAAAAAAATAATGGGTTTTTATCTGACGAAGCTCAGAACATACTCACGCAACTCTTAATAAATCACCTATTCCAGGATCAGAGCAAGTATGAATAAAACATAGATACTTATATTTAAAATAATTAAATTGATACTAATTTGAAATATTACAGAGGTAATGATTTATTTTTTCGTAAAATATCTGATTTGATTGTGCAAGTATTTCCCGAAGAGCATAAGGTAATAAATAGTATACACAATACTTTCTTATAGATTCAATTAATTTTACCTCAGATAAATAGATTTTATTTATTTTTTGTTTGAATTTAGAGTGTTTACTTTATACCAGCAAGGTCAGAGGGACCTACTCAAACCCATGCAAAGGGAAAACTGATAGAAAGGTGGAAGAATGTAGCTAGGCGCTTAAGGACAGTTGGTGCTATAAGTTCTTCTTCAGTGGTAAAAAACCTACAACTTACAGCTACAGATATTTCATTTTCTGGTATTTATAATTTAATACAAATAAATTATTTTATTTTTATTACGTATGAATAGTATATATTTTTAATTTTCATGATATAGAAGATACATTGGCTATTAAGCGATGGTTGGCGAATGAAGGTTTGACAGAAAATTTTGATGTTGTTCTGTCCAAATGGCAGTTGACTTATGAGCTAAGAAAACATGAAATTTTAAATTCCAGCAATAAATATTTAGCAGACTTATTTGAATCTTGGCCTGCACTTCAGTGTCCGATTGGTTATGAATTGGTATGTTTTTATATTAGTTTTAATAAATTCTTATAATGTTTATTTCTAAACAAATTTTTCAATGCTTTTAAAACTATAATATTTGAGTCTAATCTAAATAATATTAATATTAGGTTAGTCAGATATAGTGGTCTACTAATATTAATGTCTCCCTAAAATTAACAATCAACATAATATGGTTATTGCTATGTCCTTTGTCAATATGTTGTAATATTAATGTATTCGAATTATTATTTTGGACAGATTGTTGAAGACTATCGTATTGGGTATCCTGAATCACATGATTTATTCAAAGATTTTAATTGTTTTTTGAACAGTTGGGAAGTGTTCTCAACTAAACTGTTAAAAATAAGAAGAAGCAGTATTAAGGATAAATATGCTATTAATCTATTGTCAAATTTGGATTCAGCTGAACTCAATGGAAGTGAGTCTAATAAGAATAACTATTTTTGTATTAATCTTAGGAAAGTTAACTCAATTTTAACTCCTTAAGTTAAGTTATTAAAGTTCCCTGTGTTCACAAGAAAAGCTTTCAAGTCCAAAATTTGTATTTTGGGATTAATTTTGTGTTTTTAATTTTGGATATAAATCACTGATGTGCTATAATCAACTAAGTCCAACTAGTCTTTTTAAATATAAAGTACATCCAATAAACAATATATTAAAAACTTTTACAATTTTAAAAATTCTATATATATTCTATAATATTTTAATAAGGCCATTATTTATTTTACTGTATTAGTAGGTATTTAGTAGTACTGTAGTAGGTACCTATATCAATATAAAAAGTAAAATATTATTATTGGGTATTATTGTATTGTTATTGTTAGTATTTTTGCATATTATATTGTATTAATTTTTATTCTAATTATTATTATTTTAGATTTAAAAACAGCAAATGTTATAAAATTACTTTTAATACCTTATTTGATTCCGACCAAAACATTAATGAAAAATATTTTACCCAATGGAAAAAATAAATGTTGGAAGCCTTCGTTATTAGAATCTTCTTCTGCATTTGCTTATTTTTGTAATGTAAGTTTCTCATTTAAAATAAGTTCATGAATACATTTATACTTATATTGGTGTTTATTGTTTAATTTAAATAGAATCTGACTGGTCTTCAAGAAGATATTGATAAGAGACAGTCAAAATACAGTCAATATGGAGCTACAATACAGCCTTATATAATCTTTGTTGGAAAAGATTTAAGCTCCATTGATTCTTCTTACATCAGGGTAAATAAAAAGTTATGGTGTTTCGACTGTCCTTTAAAAGCTCTTGAAATTTGTTTCAAATCATATTTTGTATTTAATTGTGCTTACCCTGCGGAATGTTATGACTCTTGGCTTGTAATTCAACAATACTTATTTAAATTGTTCACAAAATATGATAAATCAACTTCTATAACTACTTCTGTTACATCTAATCTTAATTCATAATCATTTCAATTTCAATTTATATGTAATTTTTTTTTTATTTAAGAATAGGGAATTCTTAATTTATTACATTTACATCAAATTTACAAGGCAGTAAACAGTTATATAGCATTAGTTTATGTATATTATTATATGCTATTATTTTATATATTTTAGTGAATTTAAGTAAACTTCATTATGTATTTATGTTCCATTTGTTCATTAAATATTCTTACAATTAATCAACTTATTTTGCATTTAAGAATATATCATCATTATAATAGCCAATCAGTATATACATGTAGGCAAGACTTGTGTATGACAGATGTTCGAGGGTCTGATAAATTTAGGAAACATTTAATGAAATTTCATACTTCTCCAGTAACTACCACCTGTGTTGAAATTAATAATTTAAGTAATTCTGTATTAGAATCATCTGATACCATTGATAATAGTACTTCTGTATTAGATTCATCTGATACCATTGATAATAATTTAACTGAATGTGAGCAAAATCAAATAAATAGTTCAGTGATGATTAACTTAAACAATTTAAATACATCTTATAAAAATATTATTACCAAGAGTGTTTTACAATTTATCACCAATTTATATAAAAAACCTACTGTAACTGAGACTCTAATGCAGGAAATAGTAGATGGAATATCAGATTTATTTTCTAGTGGTATTGTTTCATTTTTAAAAACCATGGTTATGCCTCATTTGAAGGAGTGCAGTATTTCTGAAAAAAATGAAATAGATTATTTATTTGATACTTTGGCTAATCCTTTTTTCAATTTCAAAACTGAATATCAGAGATTTAAATTTTTTGAGGATAATAATTTGTTTTTTAAACCCAAAACAATAGTGATAGGTCACACAATTGAAAAAAAAAATATTTCAGGCATAGATCGACAAATAATGGTACCAGTTCAAGGACATTTGCTATCAATGAAACAAAATCTTAGACTATTGTTTGAATTTCCTGGGGTTTTCGAAGCAGCCTTTAAATATACTGAAGCTTCTACCAACCAAAATCAAATACTTTCATCATTTCTAAATGGTACTACTTGGAAGTCAATTAAACATAAATTTAGTAATAAAATTGTTTTTCCTATATTCTTGTATTATGATGATGTTGAAATAGGAAACCCTTTAGGATCGCACTCCGGTATACATAAAATGGGCTGTGTATATTATACAATTCCTGCTTTTCCCCCAGAATATTTATCAACATTAGATAATATATTTGCTGCATTCTAATTTCACTCTTCAGATCTGGGAAACTCAAAATTCAATAATAAAACTATGTTCGCTTCTCTGATTAATGATTTAATTGATTTACAAGAAAATGGAATTACTATTACAGTTAATTCAAATATTATTCAGGTGTATTTTGTTCTTGGACTAGTTTTGGGTGACAATTTGGGTCTTAATTCTATATTAGGCTTTGTGTCAAGTTTTTCAGCCAATTATTGTTGTAGAATTTGTCGCTCCCATAAAACAAGCGCTCAAAAGATGCTTTTAGAATGTACAGAATCACTTAGAAATGAAGAAAACTATAAGCTAGATGTCCTTCAGGAAAATGTATCTGAAACAGGTGTAAATGAACTTTGTGTATTTAATGCTATTCCTAATTATCATGTAATAATTAATAGTGTATGCGATTTTATGCATGATGTAACAGAGGGAGTTGCTCGTTATGATATGGCTGTTATAATCACACAATTAATAAATGATAAGTATATTACATTAGAAACTTTAAATAATCGCATAATATTATTTGAATATGGAGTTTCAGAAATCAAAAATTCACCTCCACCAATTAACCAAAATCATTTAAATAAAGGATATATAACTATGTCATCTTCTGAAATGTTGTGTCTTGTAAGGTATTTTACATTAATTGTTGGCGAACTAGTTCCTATAGAAACCCCTGTTTGGCAATTGTATATAGCGTTGCGAAAAATTGTTGATATTTGCTGTGCAAAAACAATTCAATCCGAATGTTCTCATTTATTGGATCAAATAGTGGCTGAACATAATAGACTTTATTTGTTATTATCTGGAAGTAATCTTAAACCTAAATTTCACATGTTAACCCATTATGGGAGACTTTTAATTAAAAATGGACCATTAATATTGACTTCTTGTATTAGATTTGAAGCCAAGCATAAAATATTAAAAGCTTTTGCAAATTCAATTCCTTGTAGAATCAACCTTGGTCATACCCTAGCAAATAAAATTCAACTGCAAATGGCAAGTCGATATTTGACTATGTCTGGTTTAGGACCATTTGTACACTTTTTGGCCCAACAGATAAAACTTTATTGATATTTATAGAAAAAAAAAAACTAAAAAAATTGAAAACTATAACTGTCCATAAACAGCTCAAAAAGAGTCAAAATATTTTCAAAATTGTATGGTGTATATTAAATGCTATAATATAAACATTCAGTGAAAATTTCATGTATCTGCAGTTATTTATTTTTGAATTACAACAAAATAAGGAAATCGCTACATGAGAAATCGAGTAAATATCCTATGTTGTAAAAATTTGAATTTCAAATGCTCATAAAAATTTAATTTGACTTTCTTATAGACATTTTTTTTTTTTGATAGAGACAGATATGAGATAATCTTATAAGGAATCTTGTATTACGTTTTAAAACCTTAGATTTAAAAGAAAAATTTTTACGAAATCTTAACTCAAAATAATTTGCTAATTTTCGTGATTTATTAATATTTGAACTTTAAATGTTTATAAAAAAACTGTGACTAAGGACTTTTAATATTTTTCAAATGTCATAGTAAAAATATAATAGGAGCCTTGCATTAAATTTTCAAGCTTTTTTACCCAACGAATAAAATTGTATTGACATTCATAGAAAAAAAAACTAATAAAAATTTGAAACTGAAAATTTCCCTAAACAGTTCAAAATATTTTAAAAATTATATCGTGTATAGAAAATACAAATATAAACAACCATTGAAAATTTCATGTATCTATAATATGTATGGTCATTTGTTTTAAAGGTACCTACACCAAAAACCAAAGTTGATTTTGAGTAAAAATTCCCGTTTTTCCTAAATTTTTATTTTGTTTTTCACGGTGCTTTTGAAAATTACTGAAATTTTAAATGTTGATAGCCCCAATTCACCAACAATATTCACTTTCCCATCGAACAAGATACTGAAGTTGAAAATCGAAGCATTATTTCGACTACTTATCGTGTACACACTACACAGATACAAAAATAATAGAAAAAAAGAAAACACGCACATCATTGTAAAATCAATAAATTCATCGTTCCACTCAGAATTTAAAACATAACAAAAATTGAAAATGTAAAGTGTCCCTAAATAGTTCAAAAAGAGTCAAAATATTTTGAATATCTAATCTTGTATGAAAATGGTCATATTATAAACATTTGGTAAAAGTATCTTCAGTTATTCGTTTTTTTAGTTAGGTACCTACAAAAAAACAAAATCGATTTTGTCAAAAACTGGTTTTTCGAAAATTCCTGTTTTTTATTTTTTGCCACTAGCCAGTATATAATACTTGTACATTATAAATTAATTTCTATAGGAGCATCAAGAACTCATGACAACTACGTATGGTTGGATAGTAGTATAAAACCGTTCAGTCGTCACCCTCAACTTTTAATCCACATCAGTATCTCAATTTTTTCAAATCAATTGGCATACCTACAGGCTGGGTGCCGGTTGCCTCTTCGACGGTCATGTGTTCGAAAGTCGTGTGTTCGAAAATGTGTGTTCTAAGGTTCATGTCATCAAAAAATTGTGTCTTCGAAAAGCCATGTGTTCGATAAGTCATGTGATTAAAAGGTAATTTGTTCGAATAGTTATTTTTCAATTGTAATAAAATATTATATATCTATAATAATAATAAATATAATATTATATATATTATTAATATACGATCTAGAACGTGGTCCGATAACGAAAAATAGGTTATATCATTAAGCAATCGATAAGTGTAGTTTTAAGTATTAATAATTATTTATACATAAAAAATAAAGACTACATTAGAAAAATAGACAGTGTACATATTTTTTATTGGACTTGTGTAAAAAAATGTGGTGCGAAAATTCGGACTTTTTGTGAAAATAATGTACATTATATTGACAAGAATTGTATTTTTTCTGAAAATGACCATTTGCACGGAGCTGATCCAATAAGTGTAGGAGCAAGAAAAATAAAAGAAACTATAAAAAAATCATGATAAACCAATACAAATATACCACGCTGCGATCGCAGGAACGTCTCAAACAATTACTTCACATGTCAGTAAAGAACCGGCTCGACAAATATTATTTTGTAATTTTGAATTGTAATTTACATTACAAATGAGTATTGTTTAAAGATTGTAGATGGGTGGACATTATTGAAACCTTTGTTTAAAACCGAAGCAGAACAACAATTATCACAATATTTTGAGGAACCGTATGTTTTGGGAAAATCAGGTATGCGTTTGAGAGGAAGACCAACAAAACAAACCATACGTAATCCACCAATGTTTCCTCCAGATATGTGGTCAGTAGCTGACCGCCTAAATCTTGGTTTGCCAAGAACCACAAACGTTGCAGAATCATGGCATAGGAAAATAAATAGACTAGTTTCTCCTAATTTTATTTTCATACTAACATTTATTTTATACATTTGTAATAATAAATTTTAATTATATTATTACCTAGGATTTATGATGACGATAGTAAAAGCTGGCATTTTTAAAAGGCATTGCACATAGTTCAACTTTATAAATATTTATTTTTATTTTCATACTAACATTTATTTTACTTTAATAATAATACAATTTAATAATATATAATATTTTATTACAATTGAAACATAACTATTCGAACAAATTACCTTTCAAACACACGGCTTTTCGAAGACACAATTTTTCGATGACATGAACTTTCGAACTCACATTTTCGAACACTTGACTTTCGAACATATGATTTTCGGACAGTTGACACCCACCCCTACAGGCTACAACTGTTATCCGGTTATTCATAAATCATAAAATGGCCAACTGAAAAACTAATAAAACCAATTTTCTGGAGGGAGTGGTATTGTATTATAGTCTTGTGCCAGGTGTATAGGTATCATATAAATATTGTACAATATGTGCTTTTAATAATTTTGTTTTACCTCCAAGGCCCACTTAAGATGGGTTTACATAACAAGTTGAGGGATGTTTTCGATTTAAATGACAACGCCGGATGTACATGAAAATACTAAACATTTATGTATATGAAAAGTCATAGTTATGTAGAATAGGTACGTTAAAACATAAACAAAATGTTCATAAAAAGGGTGTTCGGTGGAACAGAAAAGTTCCAGAAGCGCAGTAATAAGAACGTTGTACAAATGTGTAAAACATCAATATTATAGTGAACTTGAAAACTAATAATTTCCGCCAATTTATTTTGGTACCTACCATTGATCTTAGGTTGTATAAAAGTATAAAAAAATACCTACGAGATTTATCCTAATCCCTAGATATAATATATTCTTCATCCCATAACTTGAATCAAATTAAAAATAGTACGCTAAATAATTTTTTGTGAACCGTCATAGTTTTTGACATCACTGTCCTCTGGTATTCTATGAAAATTTATATTTTTTTCAATTTTGTAACCTAACATTTGCATGAAAAATATATTTATCTTAAAAATAATTTTCATAATATAATGTCTTGCTTTGAAATGCCTGAACTGCACTGTTCTGCACATTGTTATATTTTTTATGATTTTTAATAGTCAATGTTGCTACTTTGGTTGCAGGATTATAATGTAGTCTACTAAGCTTCTTTGAAGCACTCCCATTGATTGTCTATGTTAAAATGTATTTTATTATAACTTTGTAGTTATAGAATAATGAAAACACTTCCAGAATAGAATATCTTAAGCACACAGGTAATAACTCAACAGCAGGTCCAACACCGAAACCTTCTCCCTCTAAACTAATAAAATAAAAACTATAATACAGTAGTATGAAAACTAAACCCAAATAAAATATCAAAAAATTAATAAATAAGCAAATTTATAACCAATCACATTATTATTGTTCAATGTACTTATTAGAACAATATTCACAACAACTAGACAACTAAATTACATGTTCTCATGAGAAAAAAAAATATATATTATATTTGTACATGTTTACGTAAAATAAAAAATTAACACAAATTAGTTGATTGACTGGACTCGCAGTGTATGAGAGCTCATTGTTCCTGTAGTTGGTTCGTTTGGATCATTACCTCTGAGAATATTACCAGCTAAATCTAAAGCATATTTATGATCAACCACATTGTCTAGGGCCTTTTCAATAGCTTCATCTATGTTTTCAACGGTTATATAAGTTTTTGATTTTTCCTAGATACAAAGCAAATAAATTTAATATAACAATCAACATACAATAAATTATTGAATTATAATAAATGCCCGTTTATACCTTTTCTAATCTGATAATTTCCTCAACCACTTCTAGTTTTTTCTTTTTATCTTCTTCTTTTTCTATCAGTTGAGCTAAAATTTCTTCACGTTGGG
The DNA here is from genome assembly GCA_949089665.1 of Macrosiphum euphorbiae. Classification (NCBI taxonomy): domain Eukaryota; kingdom Metazoa; phylum Arthropoda; class Insecta; order Hemiptera; family Aphididae; genus Macrosiphum; species Macrosiphum euphorbiae. The sequence continues at coordinate 43,925,814 of CARXXK010000003.1, read as the reverse complement.
CCTCACGTTCACTTGCCAACCTCTGTTCCCGTTCTGTTGCCACTTCAGCATTCCAATTGTCGTTGACATCCATGCATTTCGCCCATAACATTTCTTCTTTATGGGCAATTTCTTGCAACACCTCTTGACCCGTATACGATGTCTCCAGTTCATATTCCAGTTGTTTCCTGAAACGGACGTGTACAACAGGTTAATGAGAAGGCTACCTTGTGCACGTCGGGTACACAAATTAATGACTTTGAACACACTCACTGTATGGATTTCATGGTAGTCCTGTAGTTGGTGAACAGTCGGAACAGTTCTTTATTCTCGTCGGTGGAAATCTGTGGTCGAACGGGCACCCGGAACATTTTGGTCGGCGCTTTCGGCAACCATCTGGGTTTTCTAGTGTACCTAACCGGTTGCTGGTTTATGGCCTTAGTCTTGCACAGCAGTTTGCCGTACAGTAATTCAACTTTGCACAAATTTTGCATTATAAAGCAATCAGAGAATTGTGCAAAAAATTAAAATAGTTAATAGAGTACCAAAACGAAACGGCGCCGGTAACACCCAAACACGATGGGACAAAATTGTGATTATATTACAAAATCGAACATCCTAATCTGCATTATGATTACATTATTATTATTTCGCCGATAGCAAGTTTGTTTGATAATAGAAATTGTGATAACTGAATACAGATCACGAATTAAGATTTATCTTAATTCGTGCTCCTACCACGTCCTATTAAATTCTTATCTATCTGTAGACTGTAGGAGAACTGTATGTACCCGCAAATTGTACTGCAATATTACCACAGAACAATACCGTGTCTTCGATAATTCCATAGACCTATAAAGAATTATCTTATTATGTCTATGGATAATTCAGTGCTGCTGTAAGCATGATAGATGTGATAAGAAAGTATGATGAAAGCACGGACTAAAAATTGGTCAAAATTCGATCTTTAAATGCTTATAAAAAAAAATTGTGCCTCTGTATTTTTAATATTTTTCAATTGCTATTGTAGCAATATATCAGGAGCCTTGTATTACATTTTTACACTTTTTGGCCGAACAGATAAAACTTTATTGATATTTATATAAAAAAAAACTAAAAAAATTGAAAACTGAAAATTGTACAGTGTATAGGAAATGCTAATATGAACATTCAGTGAAATTTTCATGTATCTACAGTTATTCGTTTTTGAATTACAACAAAATAAGGAAATCGCTACATGAGAAATCGAGTGAATATCCAATGTTGTAAAAATTTGAATTTCAAAAGCTCATAAAAATTTAATTTGACTTTCCGGTAGAGATTTTTTTATTGATAAAGGTAGACAAACTTATGTGTAATTTTGTATTACATTTTCAAATCTTAGATTTAAAAAGAAAAATTTTTACGAATTCTTAACTCAAAATAATTTGCTAATTTTCTTGATTTTTCCATATTTTGTCAATTTTTGAACTTTAAATGCTTATAAAAAAAAAATTGTGACTAAGGATTTTTAATATTTTTCATCTGCCTTTGAAAAAGTATACTGGGAGCCTTCTATTAAATTTTCAAGCTTTTTTGACGAACAAATAACATTTTATTGATATTTATAGAATAAAAAAACTTAAGACATTGGAAACTGAAAATGTCCGTAAACAGCTCAAAATATATAAAAGAATTATAAGAATAAAAACACTTATTATCAATATATTGTAGAAGAGAAAAGGTGGTTCTGAATTATAGATGGGCCTATGCACGGCGTTGTTCGTCGGTAGTACACCAGTGCCGAAAGTCTAGTTGGGTTTCGTTAGGTTTAGTGGGGTTTAGTGAGGTTTAATCTAACCTAACGCTGCTAAAGGCATTGTCTGGTATTATTATTTAGATTTAAATAATTTCGATAACGGCAGCGCCATCTAACGTCGCTGAATAATTTTTAGCACTTGAAGAACTGGCCCTCGCAGCTGCTTAATTCCCTAGTTAGATAGCGTTGTCATATACGATTTACACATAGAGTATACTCTATGGATTTACAACACGGACATCTCCAAGACACTGCAATTTTATTAAGTTCATATTTTCACAATATTGGATATTCACTCGATTTCTCATGAACGATTTTGTAATTTTGTTGTTACTCAAAAACGAATAACTGTAGATACATGAAAATTAATTAAATTGTATTTATTGGGTAATAAGAGTAAACATTTTTACGAATTCTTAACTCAAAATAATTTGTTGATTTTCTTGATTTTTCAATATTTTGTCAATTTTTGAACTTTAAATGCTTATAAAAAAAAATTGTGACCAAGGATTTTTAATATTTTTCATCTGAAACAATAGGTATACTAGGAGCCTTATATTAAATTTTCAAGCTTTCGAAACCAACAAATAAAATTTTATTGATATTTTTAGAATAAAAACTAAAAAAAAAAATGGAAAATCAAAATCAAAATATTTTTAAAATGTTATCGTGTATAGAAAATGCAAATATAAACAACAATTGAAAATTGCATGTATATACGTTCATTTGTTTTAGAGTTACACCAAAAAATCGATTTTTTGGAAACCAGATTTTGCGTAAAAATTCCCGTTATTCCTTAATTTTTATGTGTTTAATCCCGGCGCTTGTGAAAACTATTGGGAATTTTAAAATTTGACCTCCCGAATGCACCAACTAGATTCACTTTCCAATGGAACAAGATACTGAAGTTGAAAATCGAAGCATTATTTCGACTACTTATCGTGTGCACAGACCAAAAAAAAAAAATTAAAAAATTAAAAAAAGGTGGGCAAGTGGGTGCATGCTACGGCTACCACGAATTAAGATATAGGTACCTAAGATATATCTTAATTCGTGATACAGATTATGTTGGTCCATGTACCTACCTATATTAATTTTAAAATTTGTAAATATTATTCTGAATTGATAAAATGTATTTCATAATAGGTATATTTTAAAATATTTGTTTTCTATTCTGTTTCCAGAACCACGAAATAATTTATATCAGATTGCGTACCTTTATCATACTATATTTTGCGTACAATTCTTCACAGATATTTCCCCATATGGTGCAAGTGTCTAACAAGCACACAAAATCATAATTATTATACCAGTACGTTCTGTGGTAGCGCATACCACTAAAACAACTGTAGAGACAGATTCTATCTATAGCCGCTTACGGCTTAGTGCTTACAGTGGCGTACTTAGGTTTTTGTCATGGGGGGGGGAATGATTTTATTCAGGAGTCCCGATTTTAAAGCTTAAGTTAGGACTCCGAAAAATGTTGCCTTTTATAGACAGCCTATGGGGCGAGGATTGATCCCCCAGTAAATACACCACTGGCCGATAATGCTAGAATAAATTGTGTATTTTATCTATGCCTACCTTATTATTTTTAGACTTTTAGTATTACATTGTTGTCTACAAAATTCATCTCTATTTCCGTTATGAAACTCAGTATAAGTTCTTAATGTCTATTCTAGAATTGGTATTTTTAAAACAGTGTAAATAGACGAATCTAGAAAAAAATAAACATAGCACGTCATTACATGTCTTTCAGTAATGTGCACAAATTCAGTTCTTTTAAAAAAAAAAATACGCCTGATTTTATCATCTATTTAAAAGTCATCAACAGAGCATTTGAATATTATCCTTATTTAATATATAATTATTGACATTTCAATAAAAATGTAACAGTTCCAGTAGGTAAAATAACCCATGTACCTATATATATTTCTCACCAAGAATGTTCATACCAAAATCTTGCCCGTTAGTTCTCCAAATAATCGATTCTCATTTTTTTAACTTGCAAAGGTAATTAAACACGATTCATGTGTCAAGTAAAACGTTAAAAAAAATAAACTTGTACCTAAAAATGTTTCAAGTAAATTTAACAATTTTTTCATCTCGAATTACTAATTTTACATTTTATATTTTTGTACAATGTGTATGCATAAAAGTAACACTTATGTATCAAGATAATAATACACAAAAAAAATATATTATTTTATGTTTTGGGCATTTATTATGAATTATCATTATTTACAATTTAACAAAATGATTTAAACAGTCCAAATCTATGACTCATCCAAACAAAGTACACAAGACATAAAATTTCAAAATTATACATAATAAATTTGTATATCACAGTTGATTAAATCGTTAATTAATCATTTTTTAAATCTAGTTATACAAGAGCTACAATTACAAATTATTTAATTTATAAATTTCTTTAACATTAAGATGGTACAAGTATAAATAAAAATAAATATATTTACTTTCTTCTACAATTTACATTAATATGTACAATTAATGTCTTTAACATAGTAAGTAAACCCTGTCTGAAAATAATGAAAAAGCAATATATTTATACATATTATATGTATTAAATTTACATTTATAAAAAATGCATCTGGTTTGAAATACAAAACTAAGTAATGTTTAAATATTACACATTTTAATACATTGTTGTAAAAGGTAAGTAGAAGTATAACTACTCATAGCTATAATATTTTTTCCAATAGTTGTAACTCCTGGACTTGGATTTATAATTTTCATCGCCTCTATAATCTCTATAATCTTTGTAGTCTCTGTAAGTAGGTACTAATCTAAAAAATAATTAAAATTCATTAGTTAGAAAAAAAATTTCCATCACTTCAATGAAACATTCATTTTTATAAAAACACAAATATAGTATAATAATTAATAATACAAGCAACTATATCAAATTTATAACTTTTAACATACTTATTATTGGTTGAAGATTTATGACGACGATATCCTGAAGAACTAGATGAACCAGAGGACGAACTTGAATATCGTTTACGGTTTTTATTTGATTTTCGGTGTTGTTTATGAGTTCTTCTATCAGATATTGATTTGGAACGAGATCGCTCATGACTAAAACACGAGTTATAAGATAATTTAACGCTTAAACACAATATTTAACAACATTTTTCTTACTTTCTTTTTTTGGATTTCTTTAAATGTCTTGGACTTCTACTTCCAGACTTAGTTTCTGAAGGTGGTGTTCTACTTCTACTTCTTTTTTTAATTGGTTTTCTGTAAGACAAATTTAATATAAATAACATATATATTTCAGTGACACATTGAAAATAAATGCATACTTATTTGGGGTAGTTGAACTAATATTTTCAGAGGCAGCAACAGTCATTCCATTAGTAGGAGGAGGTGGAACAACTTCTGTTTGTACTACTGGATGCACAATAGCTGCTCTAGCTTTTTCCTTAGCATGATCATATTCTTTCTTCAACTCTTCTACTCTCCTTTCTAAGTCTTCTGTGATAACCTGAAAATTATTAGAAACAAATATGGTTATACTGAACATACAAACTATATAATTTATAATAAATAATTTTCTGCTCACTTTAGGTCTCATATAAAGTTTGAGTATTTTACGACAGATGTCCTGGATGTCCGTTTCATTTGAATTGAATAAAGAGTACCATGCTGGACTTTTTGGTAATGGTATTTGTAATTTCCTGGCCGACAAATATATACAGGCACAAGCAATAGTTTCTGGATCAAATTGGACAAATACATCAGTTTGTAATGAATCATTCATGTAGTTCCAGGACATCTGCATTATTGACTGGTGTTTTTCAAATCCAAGTGCCTGTAGGTACATGACAATGAGTTTATGTGGGTGTTTAACATGCACGCAAAAGCCAAGCTCCTTGAGCACGCGTCGTTCCGCTTTTATTACCTGCGTCTTTTTCTGTACATAGTTTTGATCAAGGACCAACGGCGTAATCAATCTGCAACAGGGGCGGGGTATTTTTGGGTCTTGTTTTGGACTAGTGATCACATGGCGACACCATGGGTAAGACAATAAAGAATGGATAGTATGATCAACCACAACTGACTATGTTTTAATATATATTTTTTTTTTATATACTAATTTTATACATGCAAGAATATACAACTTTTTAAAATAAAATTAATGTATTTAAAATGCATCAAATATTGTTTGCTTTTGTTTTTATTTACCGATAGTTGCATTTATTAATTTAAACATCTTGCAGAAATAATAAATAATACTTCATTTTTTTAAAACTTATATTAATGTTTAAAGAAAAGTTTACTATATTATAAGATTTTCTTATTAATAATAAAATATTTACTAAACAAATTAAATACATGATAATTCATTATTACGTTAATCTGATATGTTTTCTATTCATAATGATTGCATGTAGTCAAAGTGTTCACTAAATATATATTGAATTAATTTAATGATTTAGTGTCATATTATTACATCTACCGATATCAATAATAGACAATAATATAATATTGTAATTAACACAATATTATATTCATTGAAAAATAATTAAGTTTCTGGTAGATACTTTCAATAATTAAGTTGTATAGTACTTAGTAATGCATTGTTTAAATACCATATAAATCCCTAATCCAAAACACAATTATTATTTCGAAACAAAAGAAATATTATTTATCAAACCATCAGGTAATTTAACAATTGTTAAATTTGTCCTGTTATTAAATGCTTTGATTTCTTGGCTTGATTCCTTGCACATTTTAAAGTTCACTAATTTAAATACTTAAAGCATGGTTTTCCATACTTCATTAACTGTTTTAAACAATTAACATTCACCTTCAAACAAAAATATGAAAAAAAAAACAAAGTTCACTTCAACTTCTGATTTTATCCAAGTCCTTTTAAACGTCTACAAATAGAGTAGGTACCTTATGAGATGTAGAATAACCATCAAATGGTTCATATGATATCTTCACACATGATTTGCTATCTTGAATCCCATTGTGTTTGCCATTGTGCAAATAACAGTTCGTAATTGTCTGTGAAATTCTATGTTGCTTGATACAAAACTTTTATGGTTAAGTATAATCACTAAATTAGAGCACATTATGTTATGCACATTGGTTTTATACTATACCTCTCTTTTTGACAAATACATATATATATATATATATATATATTTAAAATTTTTTTTGGACAGACCCTAACACTTTATTGGAGGGAAACCACATAGCTTATTTTTGGTTAAATCATGTTACAATATAATTTTTAAGGGGTCCAACAGTGTTCTTGACGTGACGACCATCAATTTCAACGTGAATCCACCACGTTCGCTTTCCTCTCCACAATTCAAACCGAGGGCAACTCACCCGGCGGTCAGCTGTGGAAAGTATCTGCGAAAACGCAAGTTATAAAATAAATTTGTGCTTTATATTTGCACTTGGATTAACATTAACAACCACTGACTTTGTTGCATTAGACAATTTACAAATAAAAATAAAGAAGGACAAAACAATTGCAACAAAAACAATGGATTTCTGTGCACCCTACAGTTATCGCATAAAGTCAACACATTGTAACTCTTAAGTGATTTTAATTTTAACTAAACAAAATAAAATAACAATAAAAAATAGGTATGAATAAATAACAGAATAAAATTAATATTAACATTTAATAGAAGTACAAGTTATATTAACCTTTATATTATATAATATATAGTATGAAATTACTAACGTCTTGTTTTTTTTTTATTTTTTACATTAACACGTTAAGTGTCTCATAGAATTTGATGTTTTTTGCCCGTAAATCAACCAATGTGTCGACTTCTACCTACCATGGAACATTTAAAAAAAACACTGAATACTCGAGTGATTGAACTTTAAAGCGATAAAGATCTTTAAAATGTATTGAAACGATTATTGGAGTAATGTTATAGTTGTCGACCCACTCAATGTGTCCAAGAAATTTATTTAAACCAAAGTATACTTTGTAGTAGTGTTAAAAATATATATTAGAAAACACGTTTTTCTCATAAAAATAAATAGTTTTTACTAACATAACTTGTACAAATATATAATGCCATTTGTAAGTATATCCTCTTATTCTGTATTTACCATAGCTATAGAAATATTAGAATGTTTAAGGAATGTGTATTTTGCGACTGCTGTAGGATATCTGAAAGTAATTAAACATCTAAGTAAATTTAAGTAATATTAACTTAAGAGGACGTCACACGTCCATAAAGTCTTAATTCAAAACCTTTTGTGTGGACAAGAACTGCTTTGTCTAGAGACCTAGGTAAAACAACTATTTTCACCATAAAAAATAAAAAAATAAACAGTATTTTTAATATTTTCAATACCTATAGTATCACCAAATGAAAAAATGTAAGTTGTTTTAAAATCTGTTATTTTAAAGTTTGACTAATTTGATATGAAAATGATAAAACTATATTTTATAGTAAAAGCTCTTCTTAGAGTGAAACTTTTGTTATTTCCCAGTTTCTTCAGTTATTTCCCACACAAAATTGTTTTTTATATGATTCTGTAATCAGGTAAAAAATACCAATGGTGCCAATGTAGCACCAGTGAAGTTACTTAGAAATAAAATACAGTAAAACTTTCTTATGACAGAATTAAAGATTTTGAAATATTGTTTTTTTTTTTTTAATACCTACTTTTAAATCTTTAAAAAGTGAATGCGTGACGATCTCTTAACATTTAAAAAGATAATGTAATTAAATTATAAGGTGAAAACTATATGTATGAATATAGATAGTTTCAAGTATTTAACTGCTCTAAGAAGTTGAGATTATGGACATTCATTCCATTCATCTTCCATCAAAATGAATGTCCAATAAACTCAACTCTATTTATACATTTAGGAAAAGGATATGGAACAATAAATAGTTCAAATTAAGCTAAGAATATAATTTTAAAGTCAATGAATGGAGAAGATTGACTAAAATGAAAACGAAAAATTTCAGATGGTAAAAACATGGTTAAATTAATTAACTATCTTCTTGGCATACATATTTTAACTGGGTTGAAGCTTAAGATTTACTTAAGAGGCTTGTATTCTAAGTTTATACCTAGGTTAATGTATAGGTTAATATATTATACTAGTAAGACAGTACAAGCCTTATAAGATAGATAGGCACATGTTTTTCTAATGAAATTTGATAACACTAACTTACCTTAAACTAAAGTTATTAAATTAAAATATCTACCTCTTACTTATAGATAATATACTGAATAAGATTTAAGTGGTATTGATAAAACCTACATATTTAATTTCTGGGTTAAAAGAAGTGTTGTTAAGGGTTTACAAAATTTGAGTAATTTTAACAGATAAATTTGGAAAATATCAAGTATATACTATGTAAGGTCCAAATCAAAATGGATAATTTAACGGAAACATAAGCTAACATATTAGTCAGTTGTGATTAAAAATATTTAAACAAGATTCAAATAAAATAAATAAATATTAATTAAGAAAAATAAAAAACCACCTCAACTTACTTTTGATTTAAAACTTGACGGATATGATGATAAACATTAATAACATCACGAATACGCCTTGGTGATTCTTCGACTTTCGAGGCCAAACATGTGCATGCCATTGCAGTTATTTCCATTGGGTGGCGAACAAAAGATTTTGTGTAGTAAAATCGTTGAAACAACACCTGTCCAGTTGCCATTGCAACCTGAAAAATCAAAATTACATAATATTTTCTTTAGCATAATAAAAAGTTAAGTGACATAATTTATAACAGGTAAGCATAGTTGTGAATTTAATGATTTTACATGTCGATTTAATTAATTTTATACGGAATTTAAAATGAGTTACAAAAAAAAATGTGAGTTACAAATTTGGTTCTAGATATAACCATTCTGTGATATACGATACCAAAAAATATTTATATATTAGAAATTAATTGCTTATTTTTAGCTATTTTACTTATATATTTTATTTATTAAAAAACCTAGTTTAACACGTTCAACGCCGCCCGTGATTTCAGCAATTATACCGCGACGCCGCGTTGCAGGCATCCGTTGTAGTATCGTATATAACGCCAAATGAAACAAATTATTGTATTTTCAATATTATTAGTGGCAAAGTAGCCATATTGCATGATACAGTATGTTACTATTATTAAATAACAGTAGAAAAATTCATAATATAATAATATATCTAATATACACCCTGTATACGTTCATATACATTTTCTTGGGAAGGCCGTCAAAAACAACGATTATCAGTATCTAATAATAACGAAAACTCAAACCAATTATAGATTTAAATTTAGAGTTTATTGTCTACAGCCTGTGTACATTTCAGAGTTTATTAAAATAAAATCGATTAAATTATGGCGGATACAAACGTACATGTTACTGACGCGTAAACGCGTCACTGGCTCAATGGAATAAACTCTGTTGCCGCGTATACGCGTCAGCGGCGTTGAAAGTGTTAATAGTAATAATTTGCATTAATGAAAATGTTGGTAAGCCTATCTAAAGTATTTTTTTTTGTTTTAGGATAAATTCTTTTTTGTAATTAATTAACAAAATAATAAAAATAATAATCATTTAATCAAATAACTAAAAGTTTAAAAATTTGCCTCATAACTGAAGTAATAAACTTTTCTTCTTCCTGTTTATTATTTCCATTACGGATTAACAGAATCACAAAATTAATCGTTTTTCAGGATTAGGTATTTGGGCAAAGTTTAACAACATGCCAAAGCAAATGTTAGTGTTGATACATCTTGACGACCATAATATTTAAATGAGACAAAACATAAGCACATCTATAAGAAATCAGAATAATGCAACAGATTAAATAATCTGTGATAATACAATGTTGATGTACATACTCTACGAGGTGAAATAATATGTTACATAACACGGTGGTTGGAATTGAGAACAAAGGGGGAAAAAACCGTGAAAAATAATGGTAAACATTTCACATCAGCTGGGCCAGTCTTGATCCTTGGCGCGCAAAACGCGTGTACAACGTACGGTTTACTAATAATTATTAAATAATATATCTTGGTTGCTGTCCACCATTGTGATTCACAACAAGAAAAGTATTCTAAAATATAGGCCCGACGACGATATTGTTAAGATAACATATTCGAGAGGCTGAATGAGCTAGAGCAAGCTACATACACTATAGATTACAAGACGTACATAGCGGGTACAAGCGAGTAACAAAGTCTCACCTGAGGCAGTTTAAGCAGTATGCCAGCGGTCTGAATCCACTCACAGCCAACGATCCTTAAGTCGACTTCAGTCTCGAAATCTAACCCATCGATCATCGACGGTGTGGACGTGAGCTTTTCCTTGGGCAACAGTACGTTGCTAAGCGTCAACAGTACCTTGGTCGGTTGTTTTAACACATGGCGGTCGTGGTGAACGTCCGCCGCCGTCGTCGTAGCAGCAGTTTCCATTTTACACATCACCCACTACGCAATTGAAAGACACGAATTCTTCGGCACAGGGTTTTGAAGAAGAACACTAAACGACTAAACACGTCATGGACGGGGGAAGATTGCGAGCATAGAAAATAGACTGTGATAATGTGATAATTACTAACAATTTATTATTTATTCCGCAGTCGTAAAAGAAAAGCTAATGGTAATGTAGGTGGTAGGTCGCACAGTTCTCGACAGTCTATGAGTCAAGTTCCCTTCTCAGTTCTCAAACAAGTGTAAACAACAAACATGGCCGCTACGACGTTACGGCCGTTGCTCAGTGCTGCCAATCTCGAAGTCAGTGACAAAAATTGAGAAATTATTATTATCAACCATTATCAACATAGATAATAGATATATACCATGAACATTAGAGGAAGGCATTGAACTATATAATAACTGGAACGCTCACCACGCAGTGTGGCCCGAGCGAGGATGTTAAAAAGAGATAGCGTATATATTAGGAGCACGGCCTAAGAAGATAAGGTCTGGACACTTCCCTATTTAACAACGTTAATCAATTCGGTCGCTTAGAGAGGACATTTTAGTTGCGTTTTTCGCCGCTAATTTATTAGGCGCCTCGGTCTGAACTTTATTGAGGTTATGAATAAAATTAAAAATATTTTAGCGGCAAACGAAAATTAAACATCACAATAAATTATTATTATCGTAATTGAAATTAGAAAACAGAAATATTGTATTATACAGAGTGATTCACCAAGCATGCTCACCCCTATTTTTTCCTCTAATAATTAACTCAAAAACTACCAGTACGAATTTTGATTTTGATACGTCAAAAATTTCAGAAAAATTATCCACTGTATAATTTACAGTTGGAAAGGGGTTGTTCTCATTTGAAAACAGAAGTTTGTATCTCCACTGAAAACTTCTTAAGTAGTAAAAAAATATCTCAAGAATTTAAAAATATGATTTTAAAGTATATTCAAAAATTCCAAAAATCAGATTTTGAATAACTGTATTATTTAGGAAAAAAAGGTGTGAGCATGCTTGCTCCTGTATCATCCTGTATATTTAATAATATAGAGCCATAAATGGATATTAATTTGTAGTTTGTATACGGACATGGAATTATAGAAATAGAAATTATGTTGATACTTCCTGAATAATAAATTTAGAATTTTGTTTTCACAAACATATTTGTTAGTTGTTAATATAATATCATACTGCTGTAATTGTAGTTGTTTTAAGAATTGTTTCTTTCAACTTAAATATGCCCAATTTAATTTGTTTTTTTAGTTGCAATAAAAATTCAAAATTATCCGTGTTTAGTTGTCCCAAAAATGATGTACTTAAAGCCCAATGGGAAAGTAATCTTGGGATCAAACTTAAAAATAATTTTGTTATTTGTGAAAATCATTTTGATTCTGATGATATAGAACGACAAGTAATTAAAAAAGATCACAATGAAAACATTATATTTTCTGTGAGTATCAAATTACAAAATGTCTTTCTCGTTTTTATATTGTCCGACCTACATATAAATAGTAAATATTTAAAAAAAATTTGCATTGATTGATTGATTATTGCACATATTGTATTAAGGATATTTACAAAGCTGGGCAAGTTAGTCAATTTTTTTTAACTAGTTGGAGTTAAGTTACTTAGTAACTAAGTTAGAATTTAAGTTAGTTTCTGAAACTGTCCAAATTTCTAACTTAGTTAGTTAGAAGTTAGTTTGGTGAAAATAGTAGGTAACTTAAGTTAGAATAGAAGTTAGAAGTTAGTTTTTTTTTATAGATTAAAAAAACCTTTTTGTTGAAATGTAAATAATAAGTTTCTAACTTAAACTATTGATTAAAACTGAAAATTGAATTAAACACCTAGTAATTTGATCAAAATGTTCTAACTAGGTAAGTAATAATTTCAATTAATTGGTATATCAGTTATTAGTTATTAGAGGGTGAAACAAAATAAAAAAATGTGCATTATTATAAATACTAATAATTAATAATATATATGAGCCAATAATCTATATAGGCATATAACCATATAATGTCATGATTGAGAAACAGCTTTTGGAATTTTGGAATGTGAAAAAATAATAAGAATAATAACTAGTTAGTTTAGGTTTTTTTCTAATGAGTTAGATTAGACTATTCTACAGATTAAATTCAACTAGTTAAGTTACAAAGTTAATATGAATTAAAACTAACTAGTTAGTGCCCAGCTTTGGATATTTAAAAATATTCAGTTTTAAATATAATTTTGTATAGATGAACCTGTCTAAGCCAAGGCTTAAACCAAATTCTATTCCATTTAAGCTCCTGGATAGTAAATCAGCGAATAGAAGTCATGACAATGATTATATTAATGTTGAAGTAAGCAAATTATCAGTAACACCACAATAGATTAATTTTATTTGTCTATAAATATACACTTAATTAATGACATTTGTATTTAATATATATTGTAATATTTTATATTATTAATAATGTTAACTGTGCACAGGAATCCAACAATTTTAAACGATGTAAATTAGTACTGTCTGATGATCAAAAATATGATGTAGAAAGTGAAATGGTATCTTCAGACATATCTTTAAGAGTAATTCAAAAATATATTTATTTACTATAATTACATTTAAACTTTCAAACAATGTATCACTAAATTCACTTTGTTTTAGAAAAATATTCACATAGATGTTAACTCCTCACAAGACCTGAAAAATATTAAACGACGTAAATTAATATTCTCTGATGATCAAAAAAATGAAGTAGAATGTGAAATGGTATCTTCAGATATATCATTAAAAGTAATTCAAAAATATTTGTATTAACTATAATATTACAATTACATTTAATGTACATTTTATTACTGAATAACGTTGTTTTAAATTAATATTATAAATAATACTTTTAACACAACTACACAAGACTCGTATAATTTCTCTAGAATGAAACTGATCTTACAGAAATATGTGGTATAAATTATTTGGATGATTTTAAAAAAGACAGATTTTCATTGAAACAATGCCAGGTAAACATGTATTGTTTTCACTTTTAAAAAATTTGAATAAATTAATTGACCAATTTTAAATATAATTTTGTACAGATGAACCTACCTAATACATGCATGAAACCTGATTTTGTACCATTAAAACTCATAGATAGTATTCCTACATCAATTATAAGTCATGTTTGCCATGACCATGATTATGTTAAAGTTGAAGTAAGCAAAGTATTAATATAATTTCTATAATATATCATAATCTGATAAATCATGCTATTTATTTAGACTGTCGGCCAAATTCAAGGAACTAGTCAAATATATTTTGAACAATTACTAAACAATGAAATCTCCATTAACTTACCTCCATACTGGTATAAATATACTACAGTGAATAATAAATGGGTTGGATTTTCTGAAATCATTGTAAAGCAAACATCAGATGGTATATCACCTTTTTTCATTAGAGATATTATAGTTGAATCTACAATGAAAATTCATTGTAACATTTTGGGTAAAAATTATGATCTGGAAAAATTATCAATATCAAAACAACATATTGAATGTATTGAAGACATATCAAATGTAATACAATCAATTTCTAAGTATAAACTGTGTCAAGGACTAAATTCATGGCATGCATCAAAGTATTTTTCAGTCACTAGCAGTGTTAGCACAAATATATTAAAAGTAGATATTACAGGAACGTACAGACATACTAATTGTCAATTTCTCCTTGATATTGGTAGTAAATGCACAAATTGTGCTCGAGCCCTTAAAACTATTAGTCAAACAGTAAAAAGGTTGCTTGTAAATTCGCCCAAAAGACTAAAATTTAAAGTTACTCCAACAAAGAGAAAAATGTTAGAGAGATTGCAAAAAAAGTCAGAGATTATCAGAAAAAGAAATAAACGCCAAGAAAATAGAATAAAAATTTTGAAAAATAATTTATCAGAATCAGTTAAGAAATTAGAAAGTATGGTGACATCTGATATTACTGAAAAACTTAAAGCAAACAATGTTCCTGATTACCAACAAGTTATAATTAAAGAAATTTTAGCAGCTACTAAGGTTTGTTATTTTTTTTACAAATAGTATTTGTACTTCACTACTATACTCACTGTTTGCATTGGTTAGATTTCAACTAAATCTATGATTCAAATGATTTTTCAGGTTATTTATGTAAACAATTGATGTATTACACAAAAAACTGTCAAGTTTGTAAGACATCATTTATATCTCATCAAGGACATTCACAGCAAATGCAAGCAGCTTTGGTTAATCTGAAAACCCACGGACGATTAATACATCCAAATATAACTTTCTTCTATTTTATTAAAAATATTGAACAAAAATTTGAAAAATATTGTAATTCACCTTATGTTTTTGATTTGATTTTAGAAGAAATATTGAGTGAACACAAATTAAGTTTCCCATGTTCTACACATGCCACTGATATAATTTCTTTCGTAGTTATATATTACATACGTATGAGAATGAGGCAGTTTTCCCAACAAGTAAATCATAAAAATAAAAAATTGAATCGTAATAAAAAAAAAATTGCTAAGTTATATTCGACATAATACATGAAAGTACCTACTGCACCAAACGTTGAAATTGTACTGTACATATTTGTAAATATTAAAACAATAAAATATAATATGGTTAATTATTAAAGTAAATCATTATTCATTATCATCAATTTATTTATTTATTTTATTTAGTTAATACTAAATAGTAAATACTTAATTATTAATTGGTGACCGGTTTTAGATTCTGACTTCTGAGATCTGAACGCCGAGCGGAATTTTTTCAAATTTTAAATTTGCAACAATGTTTAATGTTGCCACTTTGCCAGTGGCAAGTCACTTGCCACCCTGCAGTCGATGACCGATGGTAAGTTGGTAAATAGGAAAATGCAGAAAGTTGGAACAGAAGCGCTATTAAAATAGCGGATTAAATAAGTACTAAAATGTCCTCTGTAAGCGGGCACAATAATAAGCAAAGAGTCCCGACCTTATCTTCTAAGGCTAACTATTTTAAAACTTCCGACCGTCATAAACATGGCAATTTTGAAGATATCAACAAACTGTAAAGATCAAAGTTGTTCAGAAAAAATAAAGAAATCGAAATCCGGTCTCCAAAATAGTGGTTGCTATTTAAGAAATTTTTATTTTACTGCGCATGCGCTGATAAAAAAAATTAAAAATTTGAATTCATTAAAAAAATATGTATTTATAAGTCCTAAATGCAGTATAAAAACCCCGATTCAAATTCAATGTCACACGATCGAAATATTTCCTGTTACCTTTAAAATTGAACACACGGTATACATATAATACGATGCCTATTTGGATTAATTAGCATTAAATCTTACCTGCATTCGGAAATTAAACTGTCCGCTTGATAAATTGACAACCAATTAATATTTTTTAGATTCTGAGTGAAACGATGAATGTATTGATTTTACAATGATGTGTGTTTATTTTTTTATTTTTTTTTTTATTTTTTTTTTTATTTTTTTTGTGTCTGTGTACACGATAAGTAGTCGAAATAATGCTTCGATTTTCGACTTCAGTATCTTGTTCGATTGGAAAGTGAATATCGTTGGTGCATTGGGGAGGTCAAAATTTAAAATTCCCAGTAGTTTTCAAGAGCGCCGGGAAAAACAAAAGAAAAATTAAGGAAAAACGGGAATTTTTACGCAAAATCGATTTTTCAGAATATTGAATTTGGTTTTTGGTGTAACTTTAAAACAAATGACCGTAGGCAATTTTCACTGGTTGTTTATATTTGCATCTTCTATACACGATAACATTTTCAAAATATTTTGATTTATTTTGAACAGTTTAGGGACATTTTTATTTTTAGTTTTTTTTTAGTTTTTTTTCTAGAAATATCAATAAAATTTTATTTGTTGGTTGCGAAAGCTTGAAAATTTAATAGAAGGCTCCTAATATATTGTTTCAAAGGCAGATGAAAAATATTAAAAATCCTTAGTCACAATTTTTTTTTATAAACATTTAAAGTTCAAAAATTGACAAAATATGGAAAAATCACGAAAATTAGCAAATTATTTTGAGTTAAGAATTCGTCAAAATTTTTCTTTTTAAATCTAAGATTTGAAAATCTAATACAAGATTACTCATAAGATTGTCTACCTTTATCAATAAAAAAATCTCTACCGGAAAGTCAAATTAAATTTTTATGAGCGTTTGAAATTCAAATTTTTACAACATTGGATATTCACTCGATTTCTCATGTGGCAATTTCCTTTTTTTGTTGTTATTAAAAAACGAATTACTGTAGATACATGAAAATTTCACTGAATGTTTATATTAGCATTTCCTATACACCATACAATTTTGAAAATATTTTGACTCTTTTTGAGCCGTTTACGGACATTTTCAGTTTTCAATTTTTTTAGTTTTTTTTTTCTATAAATATCAATTAAGTTTTATCTGTTGGGCCAAAAAGTGTAAAAATTTAATACAAGGCTCCTGATATATTGTTACAATATCAGTTGAAAAATATTAAAAATACATAGGCACAATTTTTTTTTATAAGCATTTTAACATCGAATTTTGACAGAATTTTTCAAAATCTCGAAAATTATTAATCATCGTAATTAATAAATTATAAAATGTTCAGTTTTTATAGCTAAGGATTGAAAATTTAAAACAAGATTCCACGTAAGTAGTTAATTCTCTTACCGAAAAATCTAAAAAATATACAATCACAGTTTATTTTTATAGTCATTTTATGTTCAAATTTGGACGAAATTACATATTAAAAAACCTAGTTATTTTTTTGTGATTATATAATATTATTCGTGGGTACCTACTTGAAACTTCTAAAGTGTACTATTATATATATATATGATAGTATCAGGGTTTGTTGTTGGTGTATAACGTGTTATAAGTACCTAATGGATATTGTGATAATGTGATATGATTAATTTGGAATTTATTATAGGTCAATTTTTTTATAATACCATAGATATGTATATAATTTGTCTTAAACCTAGACTGACATACCGTCTTCGATCAGAATCGTTTTTCTTATACAATGATATTGTATCATTGAATTCAAATTTAATAGCATCAATTATACAGTGACCCACTTGTAACCTACTGTACAGCAGAGCGACATCCACTTACCCACCTTTTTTAGAAATAAAACTCTGTTGTTGATATATTTAAATTATTTACTTATTTATTTATTTAAAAAATGTAATATACAGAAACAGAATGAAATACAATTATTGTCTAAAATATGAAATACCTAAATATATATTTGTTTTTCCATTCAAAATGTATTAGTTTTTATGAAAAAATTTTAAATGTAATAATTAATAATATTATATAAAATCAGTGCCGCAACTACATAGTAAGGGGCCCGTGTGCGATATTTTTTTTGGGCCCCTTCCTAAATTAATTTTTATTGTAAGTATTACAATCTATAAGTGCCAACATTTTTAGGTTTTATGTATACTAACATGTATATATTTTTTTTGGTTCCTACATTTTATTCAATCTGTTTGAAAGAGAACAATAAGAATTATTAATGGTATATAGAATAAGCTAAAATAAATCACTGATTGTTTAAATAAATATCCTATTGCTCTTATTATAGTAAGTATAAAAATTAACAGCCTTGCCTAAATTTTTAAATGACTTTTTATTTTAAGGTTTTAATAAACCCAAAATTTAAAACTACACAATTTTTTTTTAAACAAAATATTCGGTGTACCGTCATTTGCGCATGGTAAATTAAGCGCACGTTTATTGAGCGTGGTAATTATAGCGCACGACAATTAAGCGCATATGACATCTTGGCGATCGTCAAATCAGCGCCCACTACATTTTAGCGTGCGACAATTCAGCGCAATTTAAAAATATCTAATTGAAAGAATTTCCGTGTTATCGATACAGCAGCAGAAGTTATTATCTATTGGTGTCTAGATAATCGAGATAGTCTGATATAGGCATATAGGTAGGTAACTAGTATAAAATAATTTTGTGGTTAGTATACGTAAAGTATTTCGGCTTTCAACATTCAACAACATAATGTCTGTACTACAATATATAACTAGTCAAAGGGGAAAAAAATTATTAGTATACAACAATTATATTCATAGACAGGACAGACGAGATGAAAACAAAATAATTTGGAGGTGCAATGGAAATCAAAAGTGCTCAGGACGGGTCCATGTATCACAAAGTAAGTACTAATAGTACACACCAGTTTTGGTAAATAAGAATACTTTTTAAACGAGAAAATACTTGTAATATTATGTAGTATTGTAAATACGTTTAAATGTCTTGTCACAAATTTATTTAAAACATACATAAAAAGTTATAAATTATATTAAAAATTATACAATTATACAATTATAAAAATACTAAGTCTTAAAAATAAAAATTATTCAGAACACGTACAAATTAATTATGAAGTTATTTATAATTAATTTTAAACTATATATATAATTTTAGATGATATTGTATTGAAATATGTAGACCATAGTCATTTATCAGACGTTGCTAAAATTCAAGCAAAGAAAACAGTTGAAGAAATGAAAACTCTTGCTAAAGAAAACAGTTTAACAACTCGTGCCATTCTTGGAGAAGGCTCTTCACAGGTAATAATACAATAAATAAAATATTATAAAATATAAATAGGGCTCGGATGTTTATGCACTTAAAACTACTGTAATATGCATGCGTTTATGCACTAAAAAATTACGAAATATACAAAATAAATAATAATAATAAATAATACCATAGATATGTATGTAATATGTCTTAAACCTAGACTGACATACCGTCTCCGCTCAGAATCGTTTTTCTTATACAATGATATTATATCATTGAATTCAAATTTAATACCATCCATTATTCACCTTTTTTTAATTATATTTTTTTTATAACCGTATATTAATAATAAATGTTATTTAGTTACCTGCTGCAGTATCAGCCCAACTACCGAACCCGAGATCTTTAAAAAGAACAATACAGCGAGTACGCCAAATTAAACAAATTGCTCCAGCCAACCCAAATTCTTTACGTTTCGAAATACCAGATTCATTCAAAAAAACATTATGTGGAGAGCAGTTTCTTTTTTTTGACAGTGCTGATTCTGGAAATTTTGAAGACCGAATTTTAATTTTTTCGACATGGAAAAATTTAGAACTTTTAACATATTCGAAACACTGGTTTGCTGACGGTACATTTTCATCATGTCCCAATTTATTTTACCAATTATATACGATACATACAATTCAGTTTTCTAATGTCATACCGTTGGTATATATTTTGTTACCGGACAAAAAAGAAAACACTTATACTACAATGTTCCGTAATTTAAAATTAATAAAACCAGATTTAAATCCAACTTCAATTTTGATTGACTTCGAAAAAGCAGTGATGAATTCTATTAAAACCGAATTTCCTCAAACAAAAATTCAAGGCTGTTTTTTCCATTTAAGTCAAGCCTTATGGAGGCATATTCAAGAATATGGTTTACAAACTCAATATTGTAATGACCCTGTATTTGCTCTGGAGTTGAAGAAATTGGCTGCTCTCGCTTTCGTTCCAATAGAAAAGGTAATAGAATACTTTGAAGGTCTTTTAGAAAATGAATTTTATAGAAAAAATGAAGAGCTATTGTCGCCACTAATATCTTACTTCGAATGTACTTGGATTGGAAGTTTAGACAGGAGAGGAAAACGAAGATCTCCCTTATTTGCAATTGATCTTTGGAATTGCTTTAATCGTTTGAAAAACGATCTCCCAAGAACCAATAATAATATTGAAGGTTGGCATAATGGGTTTTCTGCTCTTTTAACGTCTTCACATCCTACTATATGGAAATTTATTAATTGTTTAAAAAAAGAAGAGAGTATTAATAAGATGACAACCGAACAGCTTATTGCTGGAGATGTACCGCCAAAAAAATCAAAGTACAAAGATACAGCAAAAAAAATTTTACATCTATGCGAAGATTTCGAAAACCGACAACTCAATGATTACTTACAAGGAATAGCTCACAATTTTAATTTAAACAAGTGATTTATTTTAACGTGTGTTTAGCAATAATATTATAATAATAATATTTTATAATTATATAACTTTCTACGATATGCAACACTTGTGACAATTTTACTTAAATGATTTTACTTTGCGAATTTTTTATATTTATTATGTACAATTAATTAAGATTAATAAATATGTATTTAGCAATAATGATTTTAATTTGGGAATTTATTATATTTACTAACATTTAACTTAGTATATTTTATTAAACATGATGCGCGGAATGTGTTGCGCGTAAATGTCGTATGCGCCGACATGTATTGCGCGTAAATGTCGTATACGCTGACTTGTGATAAGCGGAAATGTCATCGCTGAATTGTCGTGAGCTAAAATGACTGCGCTAAATTGTCATGGAACCAAAATATTCAAATTTTTAATGTAAAAAATTCATTTTTCTGGCTTTTGTGTTTGCAAAAATATTTATAATATTGTCTACATCTATTTCAGAAGTTTGCAGCCTTTCAATATTAAGTAAAGCCAAGCTTGATAATCTATCTTGTGAAATGGTACTACGTAGGTACCTAGTTCTTTATGAGTTTTAGTTTTGAAAAAGACCTTTCAGCAGAAGCAGAAGTGACTGGCATAGTTATGAATATCATTGTAGCCGTAAATACATCAAGAAAAATAGTTGATAGATTTTCTTTTAATATAAATAATGATAGATCTTTTATTGTCATCTTTTTAATGTCACTGTTATTAGTGGTATTATCCTTTAAAAGAAAAAAAATCTTGAAGACTGACTATTTGACGCGTGAAGTCACTAGGTACTAACAAATACTATAGATTAGAATACGGGAAGCTCTTAGATTTTCTAGGGGACACTGTAGCGCTCCATATTATAGTAGGTTGCCTATATAAACCCCTTTATTTTTATTTTTTAGACACTGATAAGTGATAACTGAATAACTGATAAGTTATAACAAATACAAAAGAACAACTACTTAGCTTTTTTCTAATTTTTAAATTAAGTTCAATAGTCCATTAGCCTTTAGGAACTTAATATTATAGTGTTGTTAGTATTAAAATATATAAATAGTTTATAATAAAACGTGCAATACATCATTACCTGTATCAAGTGTATGGCTGTATGGATTATGGACACAGGAGACAGGATTACTAAAACAAGGTTTATTTCATAGAGTAGGTAATACTTGATGGTTAGCTTATTGTTTTTACAATAATTTGGTACAGTTCTACACGGTTATACAGGTCTTAAGTTTTAAACATTTTAATGATATCGATAGTTGTGGAAAAATAATTATATAATTATCACAAAATATTGATTATACTAACTAAAAATTACTTACTAACCTTACTACTGAGAACACATTTTCTACACTGTCTTGTGTTAGTCTTCTTGTTAATAAGAAATCTATTTTGTATTTTTCATCTAGTTTGTTAAATAACAATTTCAAGGCAATAATATTTTCTTTCCAACCTACTATACACGGTGGTAATTTACCAGTTTTATTGTGAACTTTAAGTTTTCCTAATACCTGTTCTGCTTCATTCAAAAATTTCCAATGATCAGAAGTTTTAGTTAATGGCTTTCTTAATGTTTTTGCCTCACTGTGTGTTATACTGTTAAAAACATCAAATAAATTATCAAAGAATTCTATAAATCTTGCTGTATGTATAGCTGAACTTCTCATTTCATTCAGTGAAATTAAAGTCATCATATCAGAACTAACAGAATGGCTTAATGTTTGGGTTGCCAAACAAACACGCATTGGTGAGAATGGTGGTAGATCCATGTGAATTTTATTTAATCGAGGAGCTAACCTTGGCTTTTTATTTTTGTCTAAATTATAAAAATCTTCTAAATCTGACCAACTACAAAAATCATTGTCATAACTAAAATTGTATTTTTAGATACTGGTCCTTTAGAAAAAAAATATTCAAGTATTTGTTTCCAAGGTTTAACTATACCTTTAATCATAACAACTAATACTTGGTCACAGATGCGATTCATTGTCATATCAACAAACTCATGATCTGGACCAAAGTCTTCGTAACCACTAAATTGATCATTTTGAGAGTTATAAGAAATCAATTTTTTTAGTGACATCTCATCCATTATAATTGATAATATTAGCTTTTCACTCGGTGGAACATCCTTAAACTTTATTTTTAAAACATCAAGAACATTTGAGTTTACCCCACAAGAAACATCTATTGATTGTAGCCAATTTCTAAGTGATCTCACTGTTGGAAAACATAAATACTTGCGCATGAAATTATATGCCTTAGGGGAGTTATAATATAATGCAAGTGCAAATGATTTTTGATTTTCCTTATATCTACGACCATATTTGTTTATATTAGCTAGTTTTAACTGGTTTTTTTAAATAAAATTATTGTTCACTGTAGTTTGAAATAAATTTTTATTCATTTGTAATTTGTTAAGATTCTTTTTTTTTAATAACTGTATCCTAGTATTCTTTTTGTTTATTAACTTTTGCATTGTTCTAATTTTTAATCTTAATCTCTTAGTTTCCTGGTCACATAATTGAGGATTATGATGGACACGTAAGCGATAATCTAAACATTGTCAAATAAAATATTCTGTTAGTATGCTAGTAGTATGCTTAGTATAACGTTATTGAAAAGACAGGAATATGTATTTAAAAGAATTGACACTCTTAAAATAATGAGATCTATCCACCTACAGATTCTTAAAATTTACTTTCTTGGGTACAATAATGTTATTTTTTTTTCTTAATCTAACATCAACTGACACGGAAAATTGGAAAATAAGAAATCAATAAACATAATATTGTATAAATTCAATAAAGAAAAGTCCTTACTAGTATCTTCATAATTAATAGCAACAATATAAATATAGGGATAAAATTATTTTGGGTAAAAAAGGTTAACACTATCAGCTATAATATCATATTACTCATTCTATATAATGTTTCTGTTGTATTTAAATAAATTATACCTTATAGTGTAATAATTATTACTTTATTAGAGTAATTTTGTAAGGTATAGAAAAATAATCAACTATCGTAATACTGATATCATTGATATTATATTATGTTATTTAAATTTAATAATTATTGTTTCAGTATTTTGCATATAACAAAATATGTACCAATGTACATTCAATATTGTACTCATTATAATATAATAGTAATCTATATTCTAATACCTATTTTATATTGTTGATTTATGGCGCCAAATTATTTGTATTAGTTAACGAGTACATAAAAGTGATAAGGAGAAAGGGGCTGAATAGGCAATCACATATATTTTGGAGCGCTATGACGCCAGCAGGTTTCTACAGAGCTTCCCGTATTCTAATCTATAGTATTTGCTTATATTATGGCGCATCGTCACTCGTCAACCGTCGTCGTTTTCGGCTATCAGCCAGTTGTTCTTCCGACAATTCGACAAACAACGAGAGGCAAAGTCGCATAGACGCAATAAAAATAGATGTTATGGAAAAATTGATAGTACCATTGATCATATAATATACAAAAACGTCAAAAACCTACCATCCTATTTTAACATAGGTACCTACTTATCAAATATTAGTATACATACAACTACATTAATGTTTAAACTTAAAAAAAAATTATTGTGAGTAATTAATTTTGCGTTTTTAGGCAATTTATGTGTTTTCTCCAGGTTGGGCCCCCCAAATGTATGTAAGCCTTGGGGCCCGTGTGCGCGGTACGCTCTGCACACCCGGTTTTTGCGGCACTGTATAAAATATTTGCTGTACGGGGGGGGGGGATAAAGAATTTGAAAAAATTCATTTTCGGCAGGTGTTTGGTGCTGAAGAGGGATTATGGTTAAGTCGGGTTTATGATTAAAATCTTAAAATTACAAATTAAATTGTTTAGCATTTATTTATAGATGATGCATGTTAGAAAATAATTTAGGCTCATATACAAAAATGTCAGGGAGTCACAACCTCCCCTCTAGTTTTGCCCCTGGTATTTATTATACAAAACCTCCCCAAAATTGTATTCTATGTTCCACACTGCCTGGAAGGATTTGTATATTCTTCTTCTTTCCTGTAACATAAAATACAATTTAAATTTGATTGAAACATATAATACATTACTTCTTCCTCTTCTTTCCTGATTTCTAGGTTTAGCACTGCCCAGGGCCGTCCCGAACAACAATTCATGGGGGGGGTGGTAGATCTATTAATTTGCCGACTGAAAAATTTTTTTCTCGCTTCGCTCGAATACGTTTTCTACTACATTATATTTATATTTATATTATTATTTAATTTATACCATTTATTTAGGACCATCAGGGTTTCTTCGACAAATCCCAACCCACAAACACACATGTAATGTGTCCCTTAACTAACCGTAATTCCCCTCACAAATAGTTGCCAATGGTGCAAATAGTGGAATTTTTACGCAAAATTCCTTTTACAAAAAATCGATTTTGGTTATTGGTGTAACTCTAAAACAAATGAACGTATATACATGAAATTTTCACTGGTTGTTTATAATTGCATTTTCAATACACGATAACATTTTCAAAATATTTTGATTTATTTTGAACTGTTTAGGGACATTTTCATTTTCCATTTTTTTTTAGTTTTTTTTCTAAAAATATCAATAAAATTTTATTTGTTGGTTGCGAAAGCTTGAAAATTTAATAGAAGGCTCCTAATATGTTGTTTCAAAGGCAGATGAAAAATATTAAAAATTCTTAGTCACAATTTTTTTTTATAAGCATTTAAAGTTCAAAAATTGACAAAATATGGAAAAATCACGAAAATTAGCAAATTATTTTGAGTTAAGAATTCGTAAAAATTTTTCTTTTTAAATCTAAGATTTTAAAATGTAATACAAGATTCTTTATAAGATGATCTACTTTTATCAAAAAAAAAAATGTCTATAAGAAAGTCAAATTAAATTTTTATGAGCGTTTGAAATTCAAATTTTAACAACATTGGATATTCACTCGATTACTCATGTAGCGATTTCTTTATTTGTTGCAATTCAAAAACGAACAACTGTAGATACATGAAAATTTCACTGAATGTTTAAATTAGCATTTTCTATACACCATACAATTTTGAAAATATATTGACTCTTTTTGAGCTGTTTATGGACATTTACAAATTTCAATTTTTTTTAGTTTTTTTTTCTATAAATATCAATAAAGTTTTATCTGTTGGGCCAAAAAGTGTAAAAATGTAATACAAGGCTCCTGATATATTGTTACAATATCAGTTGAAAAATATTAAAAATATATAGGCATGATTTTTTTTTATAAGCATTTAAAGTTGGAATTTTGACAAAATTTATCAAAATCTCGAAAATTATCAATCGTTGGAATTAAAAAATTATAAAATGTTCAGTTTTTATAACTAAGAGTTGAAAATTTAAAACAAAGATTCTCTTAAATAATTCATACTGTAACCAAAAAATCTAAAAAATATATAAACACACTTATTTTTTACAGACATTTTAATTTCAAATTTAGACAAAATTTCATATTTAAACCAAGAATTACGATTTTAGTTATTTTGTTGTGATTGAATAATATTATTCGTGGGTACTTGAAACTTCTAAAGTGTACTATTATATATCTATGATAGTATCAGGGTTTGTTGTTGGTGTATAACCCGTTATAAGTACCTAATGGATATTGTGATATGATTAGTTTGGAATTTATTATAGGTACCTATTATAGGTCAATTTTTTGTTTAATACCATAGATATGTATATAATATGTCTTATACATAGACTGACATACCGTCACCGCTCAGAATCGTTTTTCTTATACAATGATATTTTATCATTGAATTCAAATTTAATACCATCCATTATACAGTGACCCACTTGTAACCTACTGTACAGCAGGGCGACACCCACTTGCCCACCTTTTTTTTTCATGTTTTTGATTATTATCATTGTCAAATGTTTTGCCACATTCGAAGCACTCTAATTTAATCCGCTTTCGTTTGCCGAAATTTGTTTCATTTTTATTGCCAAAATTCATGATTATTTAAACAGTAAAATGCAAAATTATATGAATAATAAGAAAAAATAATCACATAATATTAAAATTATAATAAATAGAAGACTAAACAGTTAATTTCTAGTAGGTAGCTACAGAACACGTTACCAATATGCACTAACCTCGGACGAATAGTCGAATAGACGACAACTGATAACTTACTATCGACTGCAAATGTGCAACAAATTTCAAGAATAATAAAATAATATTTTGTAATACCAAGAATAAGTCAATACATACGACTACCACGGGTAACAGTTTACATACTTACGTGTTGTACAACAGTCGCGCAATGCACTGATAGTAGATAAACACATCTATTTTTAGCATTCGGTGTAATCGAAGTGTCGACGTCGTCGTCGTCTTATCTTTTATAGAAATATAATATTTATACAAATATATTTTGAAAATAATAAAAATACTATTAAAATACTGACGATGCCAAATTGCCGACAACTTTTACCAAGTGTCCAATTTGCCGACTAAATATTTAAAAAATCATGAGTGGGGGGGTTAGACACCCCCCCACGCCCCCCTCAAAGGACGGCCCTGGCACTGCCTCTAAGGATTTGTATCTTCAACATGACATTTTTCATGTAATATAATAAACAATTTAAATTTGATTGAAACAAAATAACAATTTTTTTCTTGTTTATCGCCCTACTCTCCCAAATTTTTGGGGTCCTACACCTCCAAATAGCCCTGTCCTAATCTCTCCTTTACTCACACCTGTTATTTTCTTGCTATTATCTCGTCCATATTTTACTCTCTCTCTCTCTTCCTCATTCATCTTTCCTACTACATTTATTTACAATAAAACTTTATTTAAAATTATTATATAACAAATAGTAACATATCTAACATCTTTATTATAATTCAAGTTAAAAAATTAACACTTAAAATTATTTATTATTGTACCTATAGACTAGAATATAGGTAGGTACACGTCAATTCTATCAGAAAGAACAAAAAACTGAAATTGACGGACGTCGATCACAAAATTCACAAATCACAATATATTTTATGCCGGTAAACATTGAAAATGAATACAGTACAGCGTGTTATCAATAAAGACAGAGATAGAAATACCTAAAGTATTCGCTATCTCTTTCTAACACACTCGCTCTGTTTTATTTACATTAGTCATATGGGCGGTGAGCGTTCCAGTTATTATATAGTTCAATGGAGGAAGGACGCCGAACTGTGTATATAAAAGTGGTCCGGAATTATCGCATTCCGCCAGAATGCGCGTCGGACCGTAGTGAATAGTGATGTCGTTTTTACATATGTACAGCACAGGGAATTTATTGGTTTTTTAATATTTATATTATATTCTAAATGGTGTAACTTATGAATAATTACTATACAACATTTTTTTAAAACCAAATTGCCCTCGATCGAATATATGTGTTTCCAATAATATACGACTTTTATAAGAAAAGATATAGTTGTTTTAAAAAATACATTCGAATTTTTTATACATAATATATCAATAGGCAATATAGTATCAATATATAATATTGTTCTGTGATGGTATCGATGATTGCGTCTTATTTCAACTCATAAGAATAAAATTAATTATATATTATTTATATTATGCAGGTTACATGACAATGTGTTTCTGATTAGACAATTAGTTACTGGAGGTCTGGTCGTCTGGTCGTCTGGAGAACCTACTACTATTTATTAGTAATTAGGTACATATTATATAATAAAAAATGTCCAGAAACTGTTTTGTTCCTGGATGTCGAGAGGGCTACAAATCGAAAATTAAGTTGAATAAATGGCAAGGAATAATAAATAAAACAATGTTTAAGGCGCCCAAGGTAAGATCCTAAAATCTGAACTGTATTTGTTTTAATTTAGTACTTACCTACTTACATAATTTATAATTTGTTACTTATTATACTCAATATTTTAGTTGTTAGTTAATCGTTAGGTATTACTATTGAAGGTATACAATTATATATATATTATATACACAATTATCTACCTACTTAGAATTTATGTTTTAATAATATTTTAACTTTTAACTTGTATTTTATCTGCATACTATTATTATGTTATAGGATGTACTTCTTCTGGAGAAATGGGCCAAAGCTATCCCACGAGCTGATAGAGAATTGCGTCCTGGGATTGATAGTGTATGCGAAAAACATTTTGATGAAACCTATCTCAATAGATATTTTGAAACCAAGTTGCCTGATGGCTCAATAAATCAAATAAAAAGAGATAGAATAGTATTAAAAAACAATGCGGTTCCATCAATTTTCCCAGATTTGCCAAAGTATTTAACTAGAAAGAGACCAATTGAAAAAATGATTGCAGAAAAAAAGATACTTTTTAATGATAATATTTCAAATACAACTGACCATGTTTCTGAAACTTTTAACAATTTATACGATCATTTAAAAAATATGGAATTACCTGATGAATGGTTTTTTACTTATTTGCATAGGTCATTGGTATTAGGTAATTTAGATTCAAATTATGAATTAATAAAAAAAATTATAATATCAAACAATGATTTAAATCTAAAGGTATGGACGTATGGTTTTTAAAATGTTAACTAAAATTAATGTCATAAATAATTTATTAAAATATATATTTTAGGTATTCATTAAAAATAAGTTAATTAATATAACATGCACATCAATTACATGTATTGAAGACATAACAAAAGTACTAAAAAAAGTTGATGATTTTGTAATGTGTCCTGGAACTGGAATTGATAATTGGTAATATTTTTTTTAGTTTTTTCATTTTATTCTTAATTTATAGTTACCTATTGTTGATTTAAACAAATTATATAGTCCAAAATCTGATCAATGTTGTGAGTACATAAATTTAATTTCATTGAATCAAGTTCGTAATCAACGCTGTAGTGAGTGTGCCAAAAAAAGGAAATATTTTATGGATTCTCAAAGAGTTTCCCAAGAACATAACTACACAACACCTTTAATTGGAAATATAGCTGTTACAACTTACAAGTGATCCAGTATTGGCGTATATAAGTGGTTATGTATCGAGAAAAGCCTCTAGATTCACTAAATGTCCAATTTGTCTTGATTCATTGACGACATCTCAAACATTGTCAAGAGACATTTTAATTGAAGGTATATCCCATGGAAATCTGCTTAAACCTTCTACAAATCTATTTCACCTCATTAAGTCATTGGAATCCGCAACTCTGAAAGTGATGGCTACAGAAGATTTATCCTCAGATACCATTTTCAAAGTTATTGATACATTTGGAGAGGTTGGATCAGCACAGTTAGTTGGATGTAGTAATATGCAACATAAGCATGGATTAACATCAGCCATAATTAATTTCTTTTTAGTAACGAGGATGCATTTCATTTGCTCTCGTAACAATTCAATTGAAAATTCTAAAAAGGAAAAATCTATACTTCATCGGAAGTCAGCTAAATTAATTTAACTATTTTTATAAATTAATTTTTAAAAAATTAAACAGTCAAGTTACATAATAAGTTGTGTTAGATTACTTCATAAACTTACATACATCATTTATTGAACACATTTGTTTATTGACAATGTCAGTGTCTAAATAACTATTATAGCAACTTCTCATAAAATACTTTATATAATATATCATTAGTTATAGAATTATTTACTGTTATAGGTAAGTTATTATCTTTTTATGGCGTTAAAATAATATTTTTAGAGTTTTTTTTTGTATTTAATTGAAGCATAACATTTATAATAATATATAATATAATAGTATATTGTATTATATTTATATACATAAATATTTAACCTAGCTGTGATGTGAATTAGATTTAATTTGCAATTTACGAGAAATTTACGACTTCGTATGTACTTATTCAGAAATAAGTGTAAATATCATGACTGAATTGAAAAAAAACATAAATATTAAAATGTAATTTATTCATGACAAATATACTTGTATATATCTTCGAAATATCCTTTAATATCCATCGAATGGATTATGGATATATGGACATTAATTGAGCCTTTGAGGCTTTAGCTTATTATGCAGACGCCTGACATACAATCGTAAGTCGTAGGCAGCAAATACAATAGATATAGATTATAGCTAGTATTTGGTGACGGGCGACAGCGAAGAGTGAATCGTAATAAAACGCATGAAAATGAATCGATATTATATTACCTATATCTATATTATTGTGTATAAAAAGTTCGAATGTATTTTTTAAAACAACTATATCTCTTTTTATAAAAGTCGTATATTATTGGAAACACTTATATTCGATCGAGGGCAATTTGGTTTTAAAAAAATGTTCTATAGTAATTATTCATAAATTTCACCATTTAGATTATAATAATAAAAAACCATTAAATGTCCTATGCTATACATGTAAAAACGACATCATTACGGTCCGACGCGCATTCTGGCGGAATGCGATAATTCCGGACCATGTTTTTACGCTTCGTTCTGCTGTGTTCGGCGTCCTTCCTCTAATGTTCATGATTTATACCACGGACGTACAAACGTACAAACAGCTCAAAAAGAGTCAAAATATTTTCAAAATTGTATGGTGTATAGAAAATGCTAATATGAACATTCAGTGAAATTTTCATTTATCTACAGTTATTTGTTTTTGAATTACAACAAAATAAGGAAATCGAGTGAATATCCAATGTTGTAAAAATTTGAATTTCAAACGCTCATAAAAATTTAATTTGACTTTCTTATAGAATTTTTTTTTTTGATTAATGTAGAAAATCTTATAAGGAATCTTGTATTACATTTTCATATCTTAGATTTAAAAAGAAAATTTTTTATGAATTTCTAACTCGAAATAATTTTCAAATTTTCGTGATTTTTCCATATTTTGTCATTTTTTGAACTTTAAATGATTAAAAAAAAAAAACTGTGACCAACGATTTTTAATATTTTTCATCTGTCTTTGAAAAAATATAGTAGGAGCCTTGTATTAAATTTTCAAGTATTTTTACTCAACAAATAAATTTTTATTGATATTCATAAAAAAAAAAACTAATAAAATTGGAAACTGAAAATGTCCCTAAACAGTTAAAAATAAATCAAAATATTTTGAAAATGTTATCGTGTATAGAAAATGCAAATATAAACAACCACTGAAAATTTCATGTATCTACGGTCATTTGTTTTAAAGTTACACCAAAAACCAAAATCGATTTTCTCGAAAACAGATTTTACGTAAAATTTCCCGTTTTCCTTATATTTTCTTTTGTTTTTCCCGGCGCTTTTGAAAACTACTGGGAAATAGCTAAATAGCTAAACTACCAACGATATTCACTTTCCAATCGAACAAGATACTGAAGTTGAAAATCGAAGCATTATTTCGACTACTTATCGTGTACACAGACACAAAAAAAAATTAAAAATTAAAAAATTAAAAAAACACATCATTGTAAAATCAATACATTCATCGGTCCACTCAGAATCTAAAAAGGATAATTTTTGCCCGGCGCAGAAAAATTATAGTCGGGCCAAATTGCATCTTGATAATTTTAGGTATGCATAGGCATACCCTGCAATACCCCAAATGACGCCCCTGTTTATAGACCTTTCGAGAGGAGGTTTTCTCTTAATTGTATGCTCTGTTAAATAAAATGGTAAGTTCGGAAATATAGATGGAACTGCCCCAGCTTTTAATATGGGTCTAATTCTTTTAATTTTATTGACTGTTCCATCATTTAAGATAGTCTCATCATAAATTAGAATATCATTCTCTTTGAAATGCACTTCACACACATAACACTTTTCTGTGAGCATTTTGTCTTTCCTAGGTATAGCTCTATGCCATCTTGCTAAAAGCTCTGTGCTCTAAATATTATTTGTAACAAATAATTAAATAAAAAATGATTATTCATAAATAAGGTTAAGATAGTATGTTTTCTTACTTTGGGTGCTTTAAACAAACTTTTATTTTTTAATCCAATTTTTTTTTTATGTTCGACATCTAAAGCATAACCAGTATTACACCCTGGCACGAAACAACAATTAACCATTTTTAATGTGTAAGAAATAAAACACAAAATACAAATTACTATTGTTTTATGTTTTAGGAATAATAAATCAAGTTTAATTCGAAATACGTACATAATCCCTATTCCCTATTATACTACATGCTATAATATTGTAAAACGTAGCACTGCTATCGAACGTCGCGCTCCTGGTGGCAGAATAACCGTGCGACTTTGGTCAGGCTACTTTAAAAACGAGCGACTATAGGAGTTTGGTCTCCTTATCTCTAATTTTCATGCTTAGATCATATACTAGTATATAATATATAGCCTAAGGATATATAGGTACCATTGATATTAAAGAATGGAAAGGCCATTTGTGCTTATCATACGGGAACGAACATGAAAAAATGTTGTGGTTATAGAGGTCTTAACACAAATAGCTATATATACGATTATTGTATATAATTTATGATAAGACCTCTGCCAGAATGAGATACAATTATAAAAAATAGTCTTTCTCTCTTCCCCATTCCAGCACACGACGTCACGACCATCTATTAGATTCTGAGCGGAGCGAGGAAGCTAGTGGTTTTACAATGGTGTTTATTTTTTTTTTTTTTATATATCCTGTATACAAAATTTCTACCAGAAAGAGTGCTTTGATTTCAACATATAGTACCTTACCTTTTAGCAAATTGGACCAAGATGGTACTTTAAAGAGGTCATTTTTCGATTTTCTCAATAGTTATATAATGCCACGGGAAAAACCACCGAAAAATTACGAAAAACCATTTAAAATCGGATTTTAATTTCTAACGCTTTGTTTATCACCATAGAAACGAATAAAAAATTATAATATTAATTCAACTTACATGATATAATAAATAATAACTATATAAAATATCCAGACTGACAAACCGTCTCCGTTCAGAATCGTTTTTCTTATACAATGATATTATATCATTGAATTCAAGTTTAATACAATCCATTAAACAATGACCAACTTGTAACCTACTGTACAGCTGAGCGACATCCACTTACCTGCCTTTTTTTAAAATTATTGCGATTATTATTTGTATAGCCATTATTATTATATGATAATTGATTAGCAACAAAAGCATTTTGTTCTACCATTTTATTAATGTAGCCATGACGTATCCACTATCCATTTACAAATCCCCATCAAATTTAATGAAAATAATTTACAAGAAATATACAAAATATTACATAATATAACCTTCACCCAATGAACGATAGAATAATATTTTCAATTAAAATTCCACTATGTATCGGTGAAATTTTCAAATTGTATTACATTATACCAATATACGTTCCAATTAATGAACAAGGACAATTTATACATATCGCTGAAAATCCAAGGTAGGTACTTATTAACAGATGATGTGGTGACAAAATATTTTATTTGGTCAAATATCAATAACTGTTTAATAGTTGCCGACATTTTTGTTTGTGGTTTCAATGAAATGTTTCACAATAGTGATACTGATCCCCATGGGCGTCCCCAGGGGGGGGCAAGACGGGGCACTTGCCCTCCCTGGAATAATGTTATTTCCATAGAAATTGGTAAAATTCCAAATGATAAATTAGTTTCTAAAAATAGGTCTACTAAGTTTCCATAACATATTATGTCAATGCACGGCTGACGGCTATCTATGAAAACTATCATTAATAATAATCGGACTATTTTATCTTAATGTATTTTTTGAGTGTTCACATGGCAATAAATTATTAGCTGTTTGCTGTTACATTGTGTATATTATTGGGCAAGGATATGATGGTTGTGCTACAATGGCTGTTAGTAAATTAATTCGTGATAAATATAACAAAGCGTTATTTTTTCATTGTTCTAATCACAGGTTAAATTTAATTATAAATGATTTAAATAAAATAATGATTATTCGTAATACTACTGGAACTATAAAAGATATTATAAGATTTTTCCGTGAAAGTACGCTTAGAACTTAGAAGAAAACTTATCCCTAACATACCACTACGCTGGTCGTCTAAATATAAGAGTAGGTATAAGAGTATTTTCAGAACATTTTATTTCAATAATGACAAGTTTGAAATCATTATCAAATAATGCGAAGTACATTCAAATTCCAATACAAGGCAACGAGCTCATTACTTATATTCGGCGGCCTCAAATTCATCATTCTTAATTTCTATGATTATTATGGCAAAATACAGTGCTATTTTAGAACCTGTGACAAATATGTTACAAGGCGTCTCAGTAGATCTATATAAAGTCAGCGAGCATATTAATTCATTACTAATATTGTTCGATAATCATCGAAATGACGCTGATAACATTTTCCAAACATTATTTAACGAAGCAAAATCAATGGCCATTGACTTAGATATTGTCATTACACATCCAAGAACGGTAAAGAAACAGTCACTAAGAGCGAACTATGAAACTGAGAGTTGTGAAGATTATTACCGAGTTTCAATTTTTATACCATATATTGATTCAATTTTACAATCTATAAAAGAACGTTTTGATAAACAAAATGATAATGCATTTTTACTACAATATCTTCACCCCAAATTTTTTAAAAAAATTGGAGAAAAAATGTATTTTGAAAGCATTGAAAAAATTGCTGATTTCTATAAAATTGATAATCTCCAAGCTGAAGCGGAAAGTTGGTACAGTTTTTGGCAAAATAAGGACTGCCAAGATATTGATTTTATTAATTTGTTAAATTGTAACTGCACGTTTTTTCCAAATATATAGCTGTTGCTTTGGAAATAGTTTTGTCTCTTCCGGCTACAAGCTGTACAGCAGAATGTTCTTTTAGTACATTAAGGCGTGTTAAAACTTGGTTACGATCAACGATGGCCGATGGGTGATGATAGACTGAATGGAATATGCATGTTGAGTGTTCATAGAGAAAAAGTAAATTCAAATAAAGAAAAATTTATTGAAAATGCACTGACACAATTTGGTAGAGAATCTCTACGGAGATTGAAATTTATATTTAATGAAAAAGAATGATCTATAATAATATTTTTTAATGTTTTAATTGTAATAATAATACCTACCTAATTGTAATGTTTTAATTCATAATTTTAATAATGCCGAAATATAATAATTTACTATAAATAAAATGTATAAAAAAATTTTCATTTATTTTTTTAATTAATTTTGTCCCCCCCCCCCTAGAAAAGGGGACGTTCATGCTGATCCCACTTGTGTAACAGAAATATTAAAAAATTCTTTAACTAAACCTACGCAATGTGATACTTTTATCAAGGAATTTAAAAAAAGAATTATGGTACCCATCGTTTTTCAAAAATAATTGGTACTTTATGGGTAAAAAGCCTACAACAATTACAATAGTTTGTTATAATCGATCTTTTATTCGTAAAATTACATTGAAAAGTTCTGGCAAATTATTTCTTAAAGGTGGGTCGTGGGTATCAAGCTCATACTACTAAAGACGTATTAATAACAATGCAAACAGTAGAATCGTCTTTTGCAACACTACCTACCTATTTAGAGTTAAGTATTTTAAATGATTCATGTTGCAATATTACACTTAATCAACGTTATCCAAAACCCATTTATTTAGATGAAATAAAAAATTTAAAATTCGACAAAGAAGCTTTTATAAAAATCATTTCAAAGTTAAATACACAAGATGAATTACTATATTCAATATTATTAAATAAGACGTATGAACAGTGGCGCAAATAGGGGGGGGCTTGGGGGGACTTAGTCCCCCCAAAATTTGTAATAGTCCCCCCAAAAATTTTCAGCACTTTTAAAATTTTTTTGTTCTTGAAAAATAGTAAATACTTATTTACGAAACAATGTATGAAAAATGTTCTTCAGTTGAAGTATTTTCACAAAACAATTTTTTTTATAAAAAAAATACGTCTTGGTTTTTATTTGTATTTATTAGTAGCAACACTGTGATATAACATTTGAACTACCTGACATTATTAGTACTGTAAACCAATCAGTGTATCCAAATCTATATAAACATTTACAACTTGCTATAACAATCCCAGTTAGTTCGTCTACATGCGAGCGATCTTTTAGTACAATGAGAAGGGTCAAGACTTGGCTCAGAACCACCATGGCTGAAGATCGTTTTAGTTCTTTAGCTTTATTAAACATTGAAAGAGATTTATCAAACAAAATTGATTCTGAAGTAATTGTTAATAAATTTGCGGAACAAGACCGAAGGATTGTGCTAAAATAAATTATTTTGTATTGTTTTTAGTTATTAAGTTATGTAAAACATTATTAATAAACTATCAAGTTTTTGTTAGTATTTGTATGAAGTTAATTTAATGAATTTAACACAGTATGATTTTTTATGAAGAAGCCCCTCTGTTATATTTTTGAAAATTTATAAAAATATGTGGGACTTTAGTCCCCCCAAAACAATTGAGCTAGTTGCGCCTATGCGTATGAATTTGTATGTACAAACAAATATATTTAATCATTATAAAAGTTATTATAATATTATACTCGAGTATAAAATTCTGTATGAAAAAAAAAAAATTTCAGCTTTAGAAAATATAAATTTAGGTTATTGTCCTGTGCCCATTGATCCACCGAAACAATAAACTTTACCACTTTATAATCAGGGGCGTCATTTCAACTTTTTTAAAGGTATGCTAACATCAGGGCAGGCCAAAAAAATTTTCAGCAGGCCAATATATATTATTATATACACTATAATAATTAGAAAAAAAATTTTTTCTCGCTCCGCTCGAAAGTTTTATTTTTCATCAATCAAATAATTTCATATAATACCAATATTGTACACCCAATACTACACAGTTAAAACGTAAATTATTTTATTTTCAATATCATTATTTCATATTTATAAACACTAAGGAAAACAAAACAAATTCTGAAATCTTTAATCACACATAAGTTATTTATCTACTATCTACTACGGCGTATGGTCTTATAGGGGATATAGCATAAACCATAAATGATAGATGCCGATACTCGAGACCAATTATATATATAAAAAAAAAAAAAAGGTGGGCAAGTGGATGTCAATCTGCTGTACAGTAGGTTACAAGTAGGTCACTGTATAATGGATGATATTAAATTTGAATTCAACGATATAATAACATTGTACAAGAAAAACGATTCTGAGCGGAGACGGTACGTCAGTCTAGGTATAAGACATATTATATACATATCTATGATATTAAACAAAAAATTGACCTATAATTAGGTACCTATAATAAATTCCAAATTAATCATATCACAATATCCATTAGGTACTTATAAGCGTTATACATCAACAACAAACCGTGATACTATCATAGATATATAATAGTACACTTTAGAAGTTTCAAGTACCCACGAATAATATTATACAATCACAACAAAATAACTAAAATAGTTATTTTAGGTTTTTTAATATGTAATTTTGTCCAAATATGAATTTAAAATGTCTGTAAAAAATAACTGTGCTCATATATTTTTTTAGATTTTTTGGCTACAGTATGAACTATTTATGAGAATCTTTTTTTTAAATTTTCAATCCTTAGCTATAAAAACTGAACATTTTATAATTTATTAATTACGATGATTGATAATTTTCGAGATTTTGATAAATTTTGTCAAAATTCGATCTTTAAATGCTTATAAAAAAAAATTGTGCCAATGTATTTTTAATATTTTTCAATTGCTATTGTAACAATATATCAGGAGCCTTGTATTAATATTTTACACTTTTTGGCCCAACAGATAAAACTTTATTGATATTTATAGAAAAAAAAAACAAAAAAAATTGAAAACTGAAAATGTCCGTAAACGGCTCAAAAAGAGTCAAAATATTTTCAAAATTGTATGGTGTATAGGAAATGCCAATATGAACATTCAGTGAAATTTTCATTTATCTACAGTTATTTGTTTTTGAATTACAACAAAATAAGGAAATCGCTACATGAGAAATCGAGTGAATATCCAATGTTGTAAAAATTTGAATTTCAAACGCTCATAAAAATTTAATTTGACTTTCTTATAGAATTTTTTTTTTTGATTAATGTAGAAAATCTTATAAGGAATCTTGTATTACATTTTCATATCTTAGATTTAAAAAGAAAAATTTTTATGAATTTCTAACTCGAAATAATTTTCAAATTTTCGTGATTTTTCCATATTTTGTCATTTTTTGAACTTTAAATGATTAAAAAAAAAACTGTGACCAACGATTTTTAATATTTTTCATCTGTCTTTGAAACAATATAGTAGGAGCCTTGTATTAAATTTTCAAGTATTTTTACTCAACAAATAAATTTTTATTGATATTCATAAAAAAAAAAACTAATAAAATTAGAAACTGAAAATGTCCCTAAACAGTTAAAAATAAATCAAAATATTTTGAAAATGTTATCGTGTATAGAAAATGCAAATATAAACAACCACTGAAAATTTCATGTATCTACGGTCATTTGTTTTAAAGTTACACCAAAAACCAAAATCGATTTTCTCGAAAACAGATTTTACGTAAAATTTCCCGTTTTCCTTATATTTTCTTTTGTTTTTCCCGGCGCTTTTGAAAACTACTGGGAAATAGCTAAATAGCTAAACTACCCACGATATTCACTTTCCAATCGAACAAGATACTGAAGTTGAAAATCGAAGCATTATTTCGACTACTTATCGTGTACACAGACACAAAAAAAAATTAAAAAATTAAAAAAACACATCATTGTAAAATCAATACATTCATCGGTCCACTCAGAATCTAAAAAGGATAATTTTTGCCCGGCGCAGAAAAATTATAGTCGGGCCAAATTGCATCTTGATAATTATAGGTATGCATAGGCATACCCTGCAATACCCCAAATGACGCCCCTGTTTATAATTTATAATTACATATTAAACATGTAAGTTTAAACCTCTTATACATTTTTTCATACTAATAGTAGTTATACTTTATTTTTTAAGAATACACATTTTATTTTATCTACGCACTTGTTAAAATATAAGTCTTAGGAATTTAAATTATGATTTATGTGTAATTAATATTTAATTTATTTAATATTTCAATATTTGTATAATAATTTATAGTTTATAATTATATAATAAACGATTATAATATGACATTTCGTTCGTAAATCGTAATCATTAAATATTTGTAATTTGTGTACAATACCTACAATAAATGTTATAACATTTGAATTAATTTTGTTATTTTTTTTTTACATAATTATTCCGATTCCATAGTTCATATTTTAATTATTGTAATAATAATTTATTCATTCAAACGATTATAATATAATTATGCTATTGTAACAATAATTACTTATATAAATAAAATCAATTACACAACTTGAATCGCATTAAAAATATTAAGTTGTATAATATCACATAAGGTATTATTTATATGATTTTTAGAATTATAAATAATTACTATAACTATAATTAATGTAGTTAACTTAAATGTGTATTTTAAATAAGGAACCTTGTAAACTTTAAAAAAAATATAATATTTTGTACTACCTGTTTATTAGCACATTTTTTTATAATTTTTTAAATAACATATTTGGGGGCCCTTCTGTATAAATACATCCAAGGCTCTTTAAGTACCAGACCGGCACCGTGTTATAGACTATATTATTGACTGTTGGGTACTTATTACAAATACTATTATAGTAATGTACCTATGACCAGTATGACCTGTGTACTAATGTTTAGTGTTAACCGTTTACGCCAAAACAATTCATAAGTGGTCATAATAGTGGTTTTGTATTCAGAAAAAATGTTTATCTGGCTTTAAATTAAAATTCTCTTGTTTAAATATTATTATTATTTTATTCTTATTAATTTTTTTTTTGTGTAACCATTTATTGTTAATTAATGATTTTTACTGTACTATATATTTTTTATTTTTTGGCTGTTAACTATTTACATTGGTACAAATAATTTTACATCATTATTGTGTCCAAATTATGTTATAAAATAACCTAAACTGTACTTATATTTTTTATAATTGCTAAGGGGTTTAATACCCATTTATTATACATAAATAAATAATTTTTAAATCCTTAGATCTTATTATTATACAACGTCTTGTTCAAGGTGTATTGATAGTAATAGTATTAGATACACCTAGGTCTTGTACTACAAGTAGGTAGTATAAGTACACAGAAATACACGATAAAATTATTCTGTGGTAAGTAGGTACTAAGTAGGTACCTATAATAAATTTATGATCTAAGATTAAATTATTGTCATAATTGCGTCCCTGGACGGCGCGCTCTCTAGTGGCAGTGGTCTGTACATTAAATATTTTAATCGTGCACTCGTGGCCGCACTGTTTCCCGGTGTAAACAACAACAACACAGCGAGTTAACCATACATTTTCCGGGCCGCCTTTTCGACGATATTTTTTCGGAGCCAAAACTCGATTTTTATCAGTCTTCTACGGGAACGGTTTTTTTCGCGCTAAACAAACCATCGGCGTAATATCGTGTCCAATCTCATACTTGGTGCCGTTTCTCTTCTCCCGTTGTAGTAGTGGTCAGTCGCGCTCACACACACGCTCACGCAAACACTCGCGCGCCCTTGCAAACATCCACATCCGACTGTACTACGATGGCAGCGAATTCCGATACATTTGTGACCAGCACTCACAGCAGCAGTAGCAACAAGAGTTTCGCAGAAGAGACGACGTCCGAACAAAGTGGGTAGAGACGGCGTACAACGTTTTATCTAGTCGTACGAAAACGTTTTTTAACTTTCGACGTGTTTGCAGAGATCCCGATGAAGGACGAGTCATTCAGGAAGTTACGAGAGACATTTGTCATCCAAAGCAAAATCGGTGCCGGCACGTTCAGCAAGGTGTATTTAGCCTACGCGAGAGGTGACGCTGAGAAGAAACGGTTTGCTATCAAGCACATCAAACAAACGACACACCCGGAGAAGTTACGCCGCGAAATTTTTTGTCTACTGAAGATCGGGTAAGAGAAAAGAGTGTATATTTTTGTACTTATACAGTCTGTTATACCTACTTATTTGAAGGTGGATACTTATTGTTAGTTGTGACTAGTGGATTAGTGACATAACAAGGACGGTTCCATCACAGTATACCACCTCCATCGGAGTTATGATTTTCAATTTGATATTATGCTAATCATATTCATATGACCTGATTAAGATAGTTAAATTAAAATCTATCTCGTCATTGGCCATACACATTAATTTTAATTTTAAATTCAACTATAGACAAAAATAAATGTTTTTTGATTTTGTATTAATCATAATACCTATATATTTTTATAAGTTTATACAATTAATAAGTTTTAAATTTATTTTTAGGGGACAAGATAATGTAATGGGATTAGTAACCTCATTACGAATTGGAAGTTCTGTTTGCTTGGTAATGCCTTATATCAAGCACGACCATCCATTGGTAATTAATTAGTTTTATAGATTATATAGGTACCTATGCATGTATTTATGTATAAATAAAATTAAACAAATCCTAAAAATAGTTCAAATTTCCATACCTTATTTATGTGTAATTAAATATTTGTGGTTTTTCAGACTTATCTATGCACAATGGATGCTAATGAAATGCGATTATACATTAAAAACCTGTTAATTGCATTAAAGAGAATACATTCTTTCAATATTGTTCACAGAGATGTGAAACCTAGCAATTTTTTGTATAACCGTTCAACTTCAACGTGAGTAATAACATTTTTTTTTTTTACAACTTTGCATTTTATTGATTGTGACTAAATCTTCTAGTTTCATGCTCACTGATTTTGGACTTGCTCATCCTAACATTAATCCTACTAGACGTATGGAAATAAAAAGTCTGCCTGATAATAAGTCTGATACGTCCTCTTACAAACAAAAAAGTTCAAGCTGTGGTCTCAATGTAAGGCATTTTTTTTATATTTGTATTCATTATTTACCTATTAACTACAATGTTATTTAAAACTAATATTTTTTTAAAAATGTTCTTAGGTTAACCACAAAAGATCTAATTCAGTAGGAAATATACGATTAAGTTCATATCAAAAACGTATCCTTCAAAACATAGCAGATGACACTAACTCTTTACCTCATGGATGTAATTTAAGAAAAAGAACTAAACTAATGATGCCTAAAGAACCATTACTAAAGGAGAATTCACCCATAAAAAAACAATTAGATGTTCCTAAGAATAATAATCCTAGTAATCAAATGGCCATGAATAGTTTATTCCATGTTAGTATATTTCCAACTCAGATAACTCTTAAGAGTAATTTTTTTGTTGAATTCATGTATTGTGTTTTAATAAATAGGAGAAAAATAGTTTTGCTGTTCCTAAAGTGCAACGTCTCACATGTGATTGTGTAGGAAAATTAAAAGTTTGCAATATTTGTATAAAAAGACCAGAAATGAAAGCTCCTCGAGCAGGAACACCGGGTTTTCGTGCTCCTGAAGTCCTTTTAAAATACAAATATCAAAATACTGGTAAGTGGTAAAGATAAAGTCTATATAAACAATTTTTAATCCACTAAATGTGTTGTATACTTTTGTGTATAGGATATAAAATATTTTT
The DNA here is from genome assembly GCA_949089665.1 of Macrosiphum euphorbiae. Lineage (NCBI taxonomy): Eukaryota > Metazoa > Arthropoda > Insecta > Hemiptera > Aphididae > Macrosiphum > Macrosiphum euphorbiae. The sequence goes on along the minus strand of CARXXK010000003.1, from coordinate 43,881,986 downwards.
TTAACACTGATATGTTTATAGCTCTTGATATCTGGTCAGTTGGAGTCATTATGTTGGAAGCTATGAGTCGCTGTTACCCTTTCTTTAGTGCAGAGAATGATTCTACATGTTTAGCTGAAATGATAACCGTTTTTGGGGATAGGGCTATTAAAAATTTAGCCAAAATGTTAGGTTAGTGTTGATATTTATAATGTATATTATGTATTATTTATTTCTAATTATCTTATCATTTATTTTTACATCAGGTCGCAATGTTATTTGCGAAGTTCAAAAACCTCCTCTTGATCTTCGGGCAATTTGTCGCCTTTTATGCCATCGATCAAGTGTACAGACCTTAAATCCAACGGCTGTTTCTTCAAGTGATGGTTTGGACACCTGTAATTTTTGTATGAAACCAATACAACTATCTGGCTGTGAAGTTTTTTCTGATAGTTGTAGCTGTTACTTAAATGTTGCTGATGATTTTCCTTATCCTGCATATGATCTCTTAAAAAAATTGTTATGTTTGAATCCAGTGACTCGAATAACTGCAGATATTGCATTGAAGCATCCATTCTTTAAAATGAATGAAAAAAAAATTTAAACAACAATTTTATGTTTTCAATTCTGTTATTTAATTATTAAATTTATTTAAATTTTTCATTTGTAAATTTTTAATTGCACTTTTGGCAAAATGTAAAATTATTCAACTTAACAAAAAAAAAGTTCATTATTAAATTAGATTCATATGAACAAATTTAAAAAAAATTTGAATTTATGTTGTGTAGTTATTGTTTTTTGTTAATACCCAATTTTTTATATCAAATTGTATTAAAATTTAATCTTAAAAATTTTTGAACGAGGTATGTATAGTTTTTATAATGTATTTATATTTGTGTTTAGATTTAAAAAAAACCTAGTCACACTTTATTTATTGATTAAAAATTTGATTTATACATATATGAACTAAGTTTTTTTATTGTATAAATTAACATTGAACAATTTACATAAAATATTGTTAATTTATTGAAGCAATGTATTTTTATTCTAATTAAAATTTAACTTGACTTTTTTACATATTTTGGTAATCTAGATATGAAAATATATTGCCAATATATGATAAATTTCTTCAGATAGTTTTGACTCGAGCTAGGATTTATATTCAATATACAATAGTAAGATATGCATTCCATTTGGTTAAATTACAATAAAATATTCTATAATAATATATGAAGATATACAATGAATTTACCAATACTTTCTAAACTCATACAGTGAAGTAATTATCTTATAATTTCATGGCAAATTAAATAAAGTTACTTTTTATGTAGTCTAAATTATTTTTATCACACAGCATTTATACATGTTTTTGTTTTCCTTTTGGAAAATACAATATCAATGATTTTATAAAATTAATAATATGATGTGATCATGGCCTTTTACACCACTTTCTTTTAAATAAACAATAATTAATAAATAATTTATGTTTGAAATATGTAATAATTTACGTAACACTTGAATTATGCAAAGTAAAAATAGATTATGTGTATCAATATGAATTGATTTGTGGATATAACTGATCAAATTGTTAGGATTTTGACATAATGCATATAAATCCTAGCCCTAGTTTAAATCAATAAGTATTTTATTATTATATACATGTTATTATTTTTTTAAGATCATTGAAGCAAAGAATTTGATCATTTCTTCAAATTATAGTTTGTTAAAAATTCAATTATTCAAATATTTTAAATCAATAAGATGATTGTATTTTTAATATTTTATAATCAAAATTAAGATTACAATTTTACATTTGTGAAGCACATTACAAGATAGATAAATTATTTTTATTGTTCAAATTTACTATTATTTTTTTTTTATTGTATTGTGTTTATGCTTACCTAAGTAAAATATTTGTTATTGAATAGCTGTATATTCACTCAAGTATAGTTAATTGTATCAAGCTATGATATGTTAGAAACATTGAATGTTTTGCTTGTATTAGACCGTTAGGTAATGCTACATTTATATATTTTTGTGTGTTGTTCTATACTCTAAAATGTTCTAGTCCACTAAATTACTTAGTATATCGTATATGTAATGAAAATTGTATTTATAAAGTTCAGGGCTGTAGCATGTTTAAATTGTTTAAAACAAACATACTTTTGTTGTAAAACACTTAGTGTGCCAGCCTTGAATGGAAATCAATTGAACTGATTTTTTTTATTTATTAATGTATGTATTTGTAAAGTTGAAATAATATTTATTGAATCCTTTTGATAAGTAGCACATTCTGTATATTACAGCCATTATGTGGGATTTGTAACTATGATAAGGGTAAAAATTAAAAGACTGTTCAATTTAAATGTTTAATTTCTTATGGTATTGAGGTGTGGTTATTTTTTATTATGTTGTCATGATAAAAGCATTATTAATGTAGTTTCATTATTATAAAGTACTGTTGTATATATTTATCATCATTATCATGATGTATAGCATATAACATACTCTTTAGTCATTAATGAATTATTTTAGTAAAAATTTACTTGATAATATTATAAACCCTTGAACCTAGAAATTAATTTACATTGTTTATTTTATTTTAGTCAAGAGTACTTAATTTATACCTATGTATTTGTTTTGTGTGTGTGTGTGAGTGAATTGTATTTTTAGTAGTTATAAGAAATGTATGTGTCCAACAGACAATAGTTACCATTCATGAATAGATTACTTTTTAACTGTTAAATTATTCATAATGTACCTGTATATTGTAGTCATGAAAATGCCTCCATTAGTTATTACCAATTTTATGTTCAACGTAGCAGTATTAATGTTTTTCGAAACATTGAAATAAACCATACTTACATATAAATCGCCTGTTTTGTTTCCGACCACAGAAATGAACTTAAAGTTGAGTGTTGTATCTACCTAATTTAAATTTGAAAAGTTCACAGCATCACTTATAGTCTATATTAGATATATAGACAAAACCTACAATTCCCATTTTATACCTTATAGTATAGTTCCTAATTAAACAATTTTTATTTTATAGTTCTGCATTTTTGGTGTGCAATTGGTTTGGTGCATTTCCTATTGTATACGATACAAATAATAGGTCGTTCTCAATGTCAAAATTCGGACTGTTGTTCACTTTCTTACATGTCGCGATTGTCGGGCTACAAATACACACGCATTTGACGATGCTATTTTTCGGCGCTATAAAGAAAACGTCGGCAGTCACGTCTATCGTGTTGAGCACAAACGGGCTTGGATTGCTGTGCATGTTACTGAGAAGAATGGCGTTTGTGAGGGACACAGTTAGATGTTACAACAGCTTGTCCGAATGGCCAGTGGAAATGCCGGTACGAAAATCGTCAATTGTAATTCTGTACGCCAGCACAGTGGCAGTACTAATTGAATTCGTCGGAGATAACATCGATAGGTAGGTAGGTAATGGTCACTATTTTAAATTTTTGGATAGGTAACCATATAGATGCCCTGGACAGTCGAAAAAATATCGATAGCATACATTTTAACCGAAATTCGTACTTTTATTGTTATTAATTTTTTTTTTTTTAACTTTAGCCCGGCAACTGACTTATATTAGCTATTGTAGGGATTATGGACCATGGTTGATATGGTATTGGTTATGAAGGATGGGTTGGTTGGTACGGGGTAGGTATAAGCAACAAGTGTATGACTTAATATTATATTCATTATTCATTGATATTAGTTCGGATCGGATCTGAACTTTCACTTCGGAACGGATCGGAACATTCATAATTTCTTTTCAAAAATATATTTTCCAAGTTGTCTTACCTATATACCTACTCGTAATAATATTATATAGTTTTAATATTATTCGAAATCGGTCGCAACATCATGACCTTGGTGTTTTTATAAGTCAACTAGGCATTGAAGTACTGAACTCGGCACATCGTTGCCCGTAGCTCTATATGACTCAGACATTTCAAACTTTGTTCAATTCGTTACTTAATATAAGGTATTTTGGTGTTATGATGTTTAAAACATAAAAAAATTGGTGTATCGACAAACGTAACACAGCTACTCATTATTTTCCACTTCGAAAAAATGTACCTATATATGAATCATAAGTAGGTAGGTTTCATCTGATTTAGTTCGCAATAGTTTAGAAACCTTTCTTGGGGTGCTTAAAGCCCGCCACGAAAGTTTTATGGCGATCGGATGAATAGTGTAGGAATGCATAAAGGACAAACTAACAGGCATACATTCGCTTTGTCGTTTTGATAATATAATATAATGTATATAGATTATTATATCCATCTCAAATGGTTCATCAGTGGTATACAATTGAGAGACTTCGAAAAATTGCAGTTACAGTCTGAAGACTTCGAATTGTTGGTCTGTCTACTAGGGATAAATTCGTATAGTGTTATTAACATACCTAACTAAATTTGTCATGGTGGCATAGGTAGTAGGTACTGTAGTTATGGTTACATTTATATATTATATTTTTAATAATTTATTGTGATATTTTTAACACAAATATATTTTTGGGCTCGGTACAGATATCTAAAGATTTATTTTCTAACCGATTTTAAGAAACGCTTTATATCCCCATACCTAGAAAGTAGAAACAAATAAAATGTAAAATGTAACTAACTCTCTTTAGGTATATATAGATACAATTATTGGTTACTCATTAATACATATTTATGATTCATACATTTCCTTCAAAGTAGAAAATATTGAGTAGCATTCTACGTATATGTTTTTAATGCATTTCATCAATGATGACATGGCGTCGCAGATGAGAGATGAGACACAAAGGTACACTGTACTTATTTCCTATAACTGTGCCTAGGTATGAGTCTTAAGGTCGGGGAGACGTTGAAAAAAAAATCAAGCATAATGACAGTATTATTGATAGGTACTAAAACAAAGATAATACGAACGGCGAAGCATGTCTCATTGCGCAACTATAACCCCAACTCGCTTTCCAATTCCTGGGAGCACACCATGCCAAGAAAAATATAAACTATAATATGCAGTTAATTCGCATGTAAATGGACTTAGGTATTTTGTTTTATTATGATGATTTTTCCCAAAAAGAAAAACAAGGAAGTCATCACTCATCACCATGGTAGTGGGAAGTATCCTGCAGTATTCCGAGGGGATAATGATTGGAATCCGCGGATCCATTGCAGATATTATATACATTGCATATCATATTATATTATATATTTATATAATATATAATATGTGTATTCAATATACACATTAGTCATTACCCATGTAATAATATTATTCATAGTAGTCGAAATGTTTTACAAATATAGACGCATGAAAAACAAGCCCATGAACTTGGACAACATTACTACATATGCGTTTTTGGGCTTCGAAATGCAACTTATTCACACGTTCCACGTGATTGGTCGGTTGTACAGCGATTTAAACGACTACGTCGAGTCGGGCCTAATCGACGACTTGGAACGGATACGTCAATCTCGAAAAAGGAATCTCGTGTTGTACACTTTTTGCAAAAAATTCAATTCTCACTACAACATAGACTTGATCATACTGTTGTCGTGCTACCAACTATACGTGCTGTTGGTGTTGTTTAAGCTCATGAATAACATGGCCACGAGTATTGGAACGGAAAAGTAAATTTCGAAACTTACACTCACACTGACGTGCATCATACTAATATACTATAACGGATATACTTAATTATATCACTGAGATTTACTAGCCGCCTGAATCACTGATTGCATGCATTTTTGCCTGTGACCTGCAGACTACGCTCGAGTGGTAATCGTTTCTGCAGTATAACGTGCACAAATTTTAAAGTTTTATTGTATTAATATTTAGTAATGAATTTGAATTGTTCAAACCTTTAAAAGTGACACTCGTCACAGTTGTACAATCATTTCTGTTGCACTTCGCTTTTACTATTATTTCGGTCGTACTTTACAATAATGAATAATGAATAATAATAATAATAATAATAATATAATATATTATATTCATAACGAATATATCGTTGTCGAATCCAATCTTTGTACTGCTTTGTATTATAGATTTTAGCTAGGTAGTTTAGCTCGGTATGTATGTCGTATCCCGGTGGATACTAGGAATGAAAATAGAGTGATAGTGGGATACACACAAAATAAGTCATTTTGATATCAATCTAATCCTTATATACCTTTTAAAAGTAACAAACTATAAAAAATGTGTATTATCATTTATTAAAAAGAAAAAATTACCAGAAGTTAATTTTGAACTCTTAGGTACTGCACGTTGTCCAAAACAATCAAATATTTTATTAAACCAAGAAAAAATATGATTTCAGGATCTAATAAATGCCAAAATCCACAAATGACCGAAAAATTAGAGAAATAATTTTGGTATGTCACTATATTCCTACCCACACTATTAGAAAATAAATTAATGTTAAACGAATTTTGATCGAATATTTAAGTATAATATTTTGATTTTCATCAAATAAATTCATACAAATTCCATATTAAATATTTGTGAAAAAAAGTGGTGGGGAGGGAGAGTTAAGGAAACATACCTATGTAAATATTTTCTATATATATAGTAAATAACTATTACCACATTGATGGTCATGACTGCTATAGCATCACAATGAATTCTGTAAATTTAGCGTCACTTTGAATTGGCCAATGGTATGGCATTCATGGTATTCTATGACTTAAAAAACATGACTGTGATAACGTGGTGTGGCCGTCAATGTGTTAAAATTTACAACTTATCTCTCCATATATTATTAATCAAATGTTTGATATTAATAGTAAATTATGTTTTAGTTTTTCTTACAACTTTGTAAACCTGAAAGTTATTATCAGAATAATACGTATGACAAGATTATTTGTGGTTTTTATTTACCTAATAGAGTCAAGTTCTTATTTACACAACAAGGTAATGTATTATGTGAAGTATTACAGTTGTAGTTACTCGATAATTCGAAAAACTCCATAAATCGAACTAAACGCTGAGCCCCCTGAGAAAACCTCTATAATTAGAAGAAAATACATGTATTCCGGCCCCCTCGATAATTCGAAATGTCTATCGGTGAGACACTGGACACACTCTACAATTCGAATTTTTGTCCTCGAACCTCTATAATTTGAATTTCCTTGAACGCGATTATATGTAAGTTCATATGTATGTACATATAAAGATTATGTATAATCTATTTGAAGCACTCGCTTAATGAAACTAATAACGACGGTGGTTGAATATTATCGTAGTTTATAAATGTTATCGTACCTTACCTACCTAATCTAAAATTTAATAGAAATGTATAATAAAAAAAAGCAGGTAAGTGGATGTCGCTCTGCTGTACCGTAGCTTGCAATTGGGTCATTGTATAATGGATTGTATTAAACTTGAATTCAATGATATTCTATCATTGTATAAGAAAAAAGATTCTGAGCGGAGACGGTTTGTCAGTCTGGATATTTTATATTGTTAGATATTAATTAGTATAATATCATGTAAATTGAATTAATATTATAATATTATTTTTTATTCGTTTCTATGGTGATAAACAAAGAGTTAGAAATTAAAATCCCATTTTTAGCGGTTTTTCGTAATTTTTCGGTGGTTTTTCCCTTGGAATTAAATAACTATTGATAAAATCGAAAAATTACCTGTTTAAAGTACTATCTTAATCCAATTTGCTAAAAGATAATGTACTATATGTTGAAATCGAAGCACTCCTTCTGGTAGACATTTTGTATACAGGATAAAAAAAAAAAAAAAATAAACACCATTGTAAAACCACTAGCTTCCTTGCTCCGCTCAGAATCTAAAATGTCAAAATAAATGTAATATACACATACAATTTTCACCTCTCTTTAATTCGAATTAATTTGTTTTCCTTTGATTATTTGAACACTCGGTAAATCGAAAACCTCTATAAATTGATTTTTTAACTCGGTCCCCTGAACTTCGAATTATCGAACTTTAATCTATATAACTATTAACTATATACCTAATATACATAAATATAATGGTATATACAATATTACAATGGTTCTGAACGAAAAATGACTGGAAAAAAAAATTAAATGCTTTGAATTGTTCATAATAGTTATATATTTAGTATTTACCTATTATTATATACCTGTAATATACAGAACTTCCAATGGCCAATACTATAGTCAAGTATTTTTTTGAATTTAAATTTGTAAATCTTTACCATAAATAATTGTCGAGAGTGACTTTTTTAGTTATCAAGACTGACAAGACTCTAAAAATTGATATTTTTGAATTACCAAAGTATAATTTGATTAACAATGTAGATTGGAAATTGGAGCTTTCTGGCCGTGTGTGTGCTTAGCGCAATATGCATTATATGAAAGCGTGAGAAAATTTGACACCGATAATAGGGTGAGCACTGAGCATTAAAGTATAAGGTGATGATCACTTCTATCCAAAATAATAATTACAGACATAAAATGAATAAATATATGTATATATATATATATTATAATTCATGTTAGGTATATTGTTGGCTTCGTTCAGAATCTTAATAAATAGGTATATTAATTCTTAATATTAAATTTGATTATTTACTTGTTTAGAGCGTTTTTACATTTTATCATATACTACGCAATAGAGTGAATTGTCTGAAGCATCAAACCAAAGAACAGGTAACTTATTAAATTTTTGTCCATACTCCTTCGTTAGTTATTTTTGTCTCTTGCACGCGTGAATAGTAGCAAAAACAAGGAATTATATTGGAGCAATAGAGGCATAGAGATGGGTATAATATTTTTTATGCAAACTAAACACTTTTTTTATATATAATATACTAGATGATCCTGAGCACTTCGTGGGCCATAAAAAAAGACAACTCTTAAAAAAATTGTGATTGTTCAACTCCTTTTTGGTGTAACACACTGCAGTAAGTGCAAATCAGCCACACTAGCTGGTAGGAAATGTGTGAAATATCGATTTGATGCATGCTTGTACCTGATTTGTTCGATTAACCAATAGCAACAAATAATAAATAAATACTATTTCTATTAACTATTTCTCCTATAACCAATAGCAACCATTTATAAACAAATATTTCCATAGTAAATCTCAAAATCCCTGTTTGACTATTAATTGGTCGCAGTGGCGTAGCCAGGGGGGGGTTTTGGGTGTTTAAACACCCCCCATTGACATTTTCCTCCCTAATAAAAATATTGTTTATAGGGTTTGGGACTCCTCGCATTATTTTAGATAAGTTATAAATTTGTCTTATGAAATTTTTTAAATGTCTAATCAAACAAAGTTTGAATTTTCATATTTTACTAAAAGTGTTCATTTGAGCGATTTTTCGCATATTTATTCATATTTTGCATTTTTCTAACTTAAATGCAGATACATACAATTGTCGGGAAAAATCATATTTGGATAACATTGAAAAATATCTTTATGTTTGGTGAGGTACAATAGGCTCTAATTTTGATATTTTGGGAGGCCGAAGCCTAAAACCATACTATTATAAAATTGAATTAAAAAAATTTAGTAAATGATTGGGAGGGCTGTTAAAGTTGTTGGTGGAGCTTGGCTATACGGTTTGCTATATTTTCGTATACTTATGGTACCTATGTAAGATTTTATAAGTCTCTTTATAACAAGACTGTGTTAAAACTATAATTGACATCTACATTCTAGATTGTACGAAGAAATGAAAATCAGTAGATATACGTGTTCGTTTATTACGGTGTTCGCATATCACGTTATTTTTTATTACATATTTATTAACCTAGTATTTTATTCCAGTATTTTTAAAAATCAAGTTGATTTATTTCACAATAGTTTAAAAATGTACAAAACATGCAATAGTGTACTCCGTCCATCACATTAATCAATATAGGTAGGTAGTAGGTACCTACCTATATTAAAATTAGTAAGCCCGTGTATTAATTATTTATATAGGTACCTACTTATTTTTTAGTTTTTTATTACCAAAATGGTAGTATGTTTATATTAAAGAATATGTAGTATATATTTAAGAATATTTTGACAACTTTGACTGCATCATATTTCGATAATATTTAGTGCAACAAGTCAAGTCCCGAACCCTAAATTTATTTATATACGAAAACTGTAAAAACTTGGTTTTAATCTATACTTAAACACCCCCCATTTCATAATCCTGGCTACGCCACTGATTGGTCGTAGCATGATGTTATATAGCTTATAGCCTTCCTCGATGAATGGACTATCCAACAAAAAAATAATTTTTCAATCCGAACCAGTAGTTCCTGAGATTAGAGCGTTCAAACACACAAACACTACAGCTTTATATATTAGTATAGATATAGATACCTATATAATATTATAGTATACTAGTATACTAGTATACTACTATAATTCTAGCCACCTATTTCTCACGATCTCCCACTTGTGATACTATCCTCTTGTGATAAGCATTGACAAAGACCTTGATGTCGTTTCAATGAACAAATACATAAAACAAAAAACCTATTTCTCACGGCGTCGCTCGTATAATAACTGTTTATAGTTTTGTTATGATTAGTAAATGACTGGTAACTGGTTTAAGTTAAGCGTCTTTCATTAATTGTGTTGAAGAATATTAATATTTAATATCAAGTTTTAAGTAAATTTGAGTATACAAATATTATATCCTTTTCAAGCTATGTCAATAACCCTTTGGGCTTTGGTTTTCTTAAATTATGCCTTTTTTGATTTTTTGACTTTTTTTTAATCATCAGAGAGTAATTATTTAGTTTCAGCCCTCAGAGCTTAGAGCTTGATAAAAACAAAGTAGACAGTAGACCATGTCTTTTTTCAGGGTAAGTCATCTCCATACCAAATTTCATCAAAATTGGTTCAGTAGTTAAGCCGTAGCAAATATTATGTTGCAATAATTATTATAATATTATATATTTTTTTTTTTTATAGTTTATTAAGGCTTCAACAACACAGGTTTTTAGCCTACTTTAATTAAAATGTATACAAGAAAGAAAGAAGAATATATACATGTATACATTAAGTTTTACAATAAATTTTACTACATTATTATAGTTACTATTTATACAGTGGGTGTTTAGTGTTTATATTATGGAAAAATGTACTGATTGCAGCTGTGTTTTCATCTTTGAAGGCTTGATAGAGTGATGTTGGATTTTGGAGTATCTTGCGTTCTTCAGTGTACTTGGGGCAGGTGATTACGATATGTTCAATTGATAGAGTCACGTTGCAAGTATCACATATGGGTGCTAGTTCTTTTTTGATGAGATGTAAATGTGTTAAGTAAGAATGGCCTATTTTGGCTCGAGTGACTGTTACTTCGTCTTTTCTTTTTGTGCCGGGAAGGTAGTTTAGTTTCTTGACGAGTAATTTTGTATTTCTCAGTTTGTTGGTAAGGGGAATATTTTCCCAAAAAAGTTGCCATTCTTCCATTATTTTTTGATGAATTGTGCTGAAGATTTCAAATGAGGAAGTAGAGCTGATTTTAATGGACTGTGGAGATGAAATGGCTTCATAGGCTGATGTGTCTGCTTTTTCGTTCCCGGGTATCCCAATGTGTGAGGGAACCCACATGAAACATGTGGGGGTGTTTATTTCAGATATTAATTTCTGTATGTGTTGAATAAGTTCATTTTTAGGGTAGGGGTTAGAAATTGCAGTAAGGGCACTCAGAGAGTCACTGATAATGATGTGACAGTTTGTTGAGTTTGAAGTTGATATGATTAATAGTGCTTGGTAAATAGCATGAGTTTCAGCTGTGTAAATACTAAACGACGACGGTTGTTTAAAAAGATGGTTCTCCCTAATATTATATTATGTAGGCATGTATAGATAAGTTTATACCAGTGGTGTATTTAGAATTTTTTGTAAGGGGGGGGGGTGAAATGAATTTTAGCTTACAGATTACGGTATAATAATTACAATGCATGTATTTAAAGAGCCGTGGGGGCGGATTTGTCCTCATATCCTCCCTCATAAATACGCTCCTCGTTTATACTGCCACCAGAGCCTAGCTTTATCCTGGATCTCATTTGAATTCACAGTGCTGGTCTACGAGTGACTAGTGAAGCCTTTAACTTAGTAGGTAATATAGAGGTGAGCAGACTTTAATCACAGATGACAGATGTATCATACAAAATAAAGTGGCTATTTTTTTTTTTACAAGAGGCCGAATACATTTTGAACAACCAAAGTGTGGCATTATTAATTATTATTACCTACTAAATGAATAATATCATAATAATAAATATGTTAAAAGGTATTATCTACGATTAGGAAAAAATTATGATATTATTTATTGATTATAATTTATGCGCTTCAAATGAATATTTTAATATTAAATTTTATGAATGATGTAGTATGTTGTATGAAAGAGTGAAGGACTTAGGTATGATTTGTCTACAGAGTACAGTGTAAAAATAATCATTTATAAATTATATATTATATCGTTTTAAGGTTTTACCTCGAATTAAGATTGGTACTTACCTTAATTTGTGGTTTTTACTATACGACGCCAGATGTGGGTTGTATTTGTACAATTTTCGTTTGTACTTTGTAGACCGAACATCGAGTTTTGTAATTTTGACTGGATATCTATATGTTGTAATGTATAGGTAAAATTGGTTCAGATCTATTTGATCTACTTAAATATATTAAAAAATAGGCTGCCGGCTGTGACCAAGTGGTTATAACTCGCATCACCACAGCCCACAGTCAATATCGACCCAAAACATTTTGCAGATATCTTCTGCAATGCCTGAACCTTCTGCTACACCCATTCGCACGCCTATGGTAAATAAGTCAGTTTAGGTACATAACTAAACTATGATAATCCAGATGACACGCAATTAATTCAGTGGCGTCATTTCAGTTTTAGAGAGGGGGAGGGGCAGCATTTTGGACCAGCCAAAAATAAAACTGAAAAAACCACAATGTGCATTTTTATCTCAATACAAATAGCTTTCTTACATAATTTTATACTTACTAGTTAATAGTCAGTATCATAAGCATAAGTAACCCATTTTTTTGAGAGATAACAATAACTAAAAAATTAATACATATGTAGAGGGATACTTAATTATATTACCTATTAGGTACTATATTATATGAAAGCCCAAAACTAGTCCATACCCGGCCTGACAGCGGTCCGCTAATGACAAGGCAAATGTCCACCCTGCTCCACCAAATTAAGCCTCTGATAGAATTATGTTTTTTATTAAAATATAGTATTAACTAGGTAACATAAATCACAGTAGTACCTAGTAGACACTAGTGCGCCGAAATGAGATTGACCGTTGTTATATATTACAATTATATATCTATGGTAGGCACCTAATTAACTTTTGAAATTCAAATCTACTTTGGTTTATTATTATAACTATTATTTATACCTGTTATATTAGAGTTTTACTTCGATCATATTATAATTTCATTTTACCTATAAAAATGAATATTATTTTGCAAGTCGACTAATTAGGTAAATTAAAAATACCTACATTATTTATATAATTTTCGTTACCAAAACGAATTACGGTTAAGTACATATTTATGCATTTTTGATTAAAGAATATTGATTATAATAATTATAATAATTATATAAACATTTGCTAAAGTTTGTTAATTAATATAAATTATAGACACTGATATTTGTTTATAGGTTTATTTGTTTTTGAATGAAATGAACGCTACAGAAGTAAATATATCAGCGAATGATTGCTACGACGTTAATAAAAAGTTTTTATACTCTGTAAGTTTTACAACAAAATTCCAGTTATTATTAACTAAATCATTTCATAAATCATAACTTAATCTTATGTGTAATGTCAATAGCTGAATATTTTAAGACCTAAGTTCATAGTTCATAGTTCAATACATTTAATAAAATAATAAAATACTAAATTTTTTTTTAAATTTATATTTATTTTACTTTTACAACTTTGTCATTAGCGTTACATAAAATATATAAGTTAAAATATCTAATAATTAAAAAGCGGACTTGATAAATGTATACACATTTCACACATTATTTATTAATACACATTTCTATAGTTGAATTACAGCTAATATATATTTTAATATTTTAGTGAACCGAACTTATTTACGCATGTCAACGTTTCTATATTAATTTTTAGTTCTATAATAAGTGCAAAAGTGCAAAAGTTCTTATAAACTAATTTTATTGACAAATATTACATTATTGTACCTATTAGGTACAAATTTTTATTGGCATTGCATTTATAATTAACTGTACCTAATTTAAAATCAATGATATTATAATGATTTAATTTGCCTTAAGTTGCCCCCCACGGCTGTTATCTGGATTTTAAAAATATACCAGTTGCCCTCAACCAAATGTACCAGTTGCCCCCAACCGAATGTACCAGTTGCCCTTATATGTAAATATATACACGATAACAATATATAGACCGTAAAATAGGGGAGGTAAATATACAAATAGTACATAAAATTATTTAAAAAAAACCTTTTTTTTTTTCCGGTTAGATCGAGGACCGGAGGAGGAACCGCGTTAGCATTACTTCTCCTCAAGTTAGCATTACTTCTCCTCATTGGAATATATACCTAATATTGTATTTTGTAATAAATAATAATTACTAACAAAATAATATGAATATAATAGTCAATAAAATAATAAATATTATAATTGTGTGACATTCATGTTATAATATTTTCAACAAAAAAAATAGTAGGTATAAAATGATAGAAAAAATTCATAGTAAATATTATTATTATAATGAAGAGCGGCATATTATTCGATTTGATAATTTTTCAAAAAAAAAAAAAAAAATAGTAAAAAAATTAGATATAATATTATGTAAGTACTATATTTTGTTATAATAATTAGGTACTATTTATAATTATTATTTGTGTATACCTCCCCTATTGTATGTATTTACCTCCCCTATTTTACGGGCTATATATTGTAATCGTATATATATATATATTTACATATGAGGACCACTAGTACATTTTGCTCTAGGTATCTTGGGGAGAATTGGTATAAAAAAAGGTACTTTTGGGGGCAACTGGTACATGCCCGTAGAGTATAATATTGTAATTTTACATTTTCACTCATCTGCAGACTGCAGGTTACTTATATAAATTATCTACTTTAAAGTTCAAAGTGATTTAATGACTAATATTATGATAGGTATTTATAAGGTATTAATTGAGAAACTTTAGAAAAATAATTTTTTTTGTTCTTACGCAGGTGTCTAGTTCTATTGTTGGGTTCATCGTACTGGTTGTATCTTTTTTGTGTAATCGATTCTAAAGTAAGTATTACATGTACATTTTAACATTTATTACAATGCTATAACAATATTGTTTTTTTTACATATTTTTTACATCAACAACTGCTGACGATATAATTATATAATTATTTGCATTTATATTTATGTACCTATATAAGTTACAATAGTTACATTATAAGCAGGTGGAGTTTTTTTTATTAATACATATAAAGTATTATCATTGAGTATATTATTTTTATTTAATTTAATTTAATTTTTAGAACATATACGGGCTGTGCCCTTTATTACAGCTTAGGTACAAGTAAAATAACAGGTATATGCACTATGCACAATGAATTACAAAAAAATAAGAGAAAACAATTTAAAAAAAAAAACACATAAATAATAAAAATTCCAAAGTTTATTATAGAAAAATATAGAGTATTAATAAAAACGATAACAGTTTACAAATGATAAATAACAAAAAGCTAACTTATGAAATTGAGGTGGTTAAATAAGAAAAGTGGGGTCCGGATTGGTATAATAATATAATATAATATAGGTACTCAATAGTACCTATTGATATTATATTATACAATCAAATGTTGACTTATAAATTATTGTATTCTTTATCATAGTTTAAGATAAAAAGTTAATAATATTATAATT
Source organism: Macrosiphum euphorbiae (assembly GCA_949089665.1). Taxonomy (NCBI): domain Eukaryota; kingdom Metazoa; phylum Arthropoda; class Insecta; order Hemiptera; family Aphididae; genus Macrosiphum; species Macrosiphum euphorbiae. Next base: position 43,866,084 of record CARXXK010000003.1, on the reverse strand, counting down.
ATATTCGTCATCAAGTCTAAATTACACTCCTAATTTACAAAAATTAACTTCACGTAAAGTAGGAGCTTCAGTAATCTGGGATAATATAAACTTATATATATAAGCTACCTAATAAAGGTTCAATTTTTACTGCGGAATCATACATTCATACGCAACCTCAAAGGTATACAATATTAGTTATAGACTCAAATATTCCAGAAACAACAATTTTCTCAGATTCTTTCTTAAGGCTCTGTCAGACAAAAAGCGTTATTTTCACTTCTAGTGATTTTGTAATTTGTTACAACGCGGCGTTATTCGCTCGCGTGAAAGCACCACGCCGACGAGCCATTTACCACTTTAACCGGCGTTATAACGTGTTCTGTTTGACAGAGTCTTTAGTGCGATTAAAAATGCGTACAAAATTTACGAGATGAATAAGTAAGTACAACATTTGTTACAATAAGGAAGAGAAAAAGGAGACACTATTCAGTTATGCTGATAGCCGATAGATATAGATGTTCATTCTAGTACCTATCATAGAAAACTAGATGGCTGATAAGGCAGCAAAAGATGCAAATATGCAATTTCAAACCATTCAGCAACAGCAGTTCAACTCGTAACGAAGCAAGATGTAATACCCTTAATGAAACTTCATTGTACTAATATGTGGCAGGTAAACTGGAAGTCCATTTACACAAAACTCCATGAAATCAAAAAGATGATTTAATATATATGGACACATCCTACAGACCTTCCAAGAAAGTTCGAAGTCATCCTAACTATATACTTCGGATCGGGTACACGCAAATCACTCACAGTCATCTAATGAGTAAAAATGACACCTCCATATGCACACATCTTACAATTAAACACATAATGACGGGATGTCGTTCATACTCCGAACCAAGATTGATCACAAAACTTCAAAACACTTTTCAGAATCTCTCGGCCACAACAGATTGCAGCCATCATCGGATTTCTCATAAAAGTGAACCTTCAAAACAAACTATAAAAAACTTCTATAATTATGTACACACGTTTGTTTTAATACCATTAGAATTAAGTTAACTCGATGTAAATAATACTTGTATCCCAATGGCCTATGTCGCCGAGGGTATATTAATTATTAATATAAAAAAAAAAAAAATTGAAATTATATTACTTATAATTAGTTATTACCTAAATTCAGTGCTTGATTTGGAAAAAACTAGAAGGGGGACTCAGCGGATGTTTGATGAATGAGCGTTCCACACAAAATTAACTGTCACATTACCGTGGGGGGAAAAGACCCCCATACCCCCCTTCAGCCCCCATAATACAAAAACATCATTAAATTGACTATACAATAATATTTTAAAAGAAAAAAACACTTGTTTATTCCTTATTTCTTTTAAATCATTGAATGTAACATTATTAATTAATTATTCTACAAAAAAAAAAGTAAAAAATCAAACTACGTATTAAATAAGGTCCATAAGTTTTCATATGAGCTATCTTCATGTTAGAAGATCGTTTAGGACAGTTTGCTTCTTCAGAATTTATATTACAATTTATAAAAATATAATCCATAAAATGTATCTATTATCTATGGTATAATCACAGCTGATATATGCTTATAATTTATTTATGTGGGCATAATACAATTTCTTAGCAATTTAAGGGGCAACATTTAGGCAATTTCTAATTTTTTGTCATAGCCGCCCGGGATGTATGTGGTAGTTGTAAATGATTATTATTTATTAGTGTGTGTGAAATTAAATGCTGGTATCTTCTCTCGTACTCACATGCACATGTCAATAACTCGATAACAATTTAAATTTTACTACATGGATTTTACAAAAACACACATTTGTTTTGACAAAATTAAAGTTAGTTAACGTTGTCTGATTTTGATCCTGAAAATATATTTGAATTCAGCAGAAAAATTTCTGTAGATCGTACCAAACATTTTCTGTTTTTAATGTTAATTTCAATAATAATGATTCAAAATGTTCATATTTTAAAGTTTTCAATTACAATTCACAATAATATAAAATTTAGTTTTTACAAAGTGCTTCGTTGAATTTATAGACAATTTTCTGGTGAGTTCAAATTTTTTGTCAGAATAAAAATCGGACAACGTTAACTAACTTTAATTTTGTCAATACTTTAGGCCTTTTCAGCTAAAATTAACGGCAGTAGCGAGGCCCCTTAACAATCAATTTTTTTTTTCATTGTCGATTCAAATGTACAAATATTAAGGCTATATAGGTTATAGGTATATTTTGCATCAGGAAAACTGATGATTCACTATAGTAAATTTTGCGTTCCCAGCGTTCCGTTTCAAATAAATAGAGGGGTGCGCTAAAAAAAATTTTAAAAAAAGGGGGACTCCGCCCCCCCCCCAAATAAACAAATGCCTAAATTTGTTTAACTAAAGATGGATAACCGATAACATTATTTGACGCGGTCCTTTTAAGCACAAACATATTTTTTAGTCTGACATTATGACTTTAGTAATTTTCTTGTTAAAAATTAATTAAAAGTAAATTCTTTAGTTTAGTACCTACTTATACATAATAAACAAACACAAATGTATTTTAATTAAATATTAATAGTTACCTATATGGCTATATAATACCAATATATTTTAAAATTATAAAATTAGTTTAAAACCAATAACATTTTTGTAAAAAACACATTATGTTTATTATATTTTACATTATGTAAAAAAAAATATTTTAGTAGGTACGTTAATGGTAGTTTTTGAAACAATTAGTATCTTAAGCTAAAGGATCACCAGACCCGGTTGCTGGTATGTATATATTATATTTGCTAACTTAAACTGAAAATATATAAAAAAATCAATTAGGTATTCAAGAGAATATTATTATGATGGGTCTAATATAGTAGACAGATTTAAGAGTAATGAGTATATTAATATTACTATATGGGGTTTTTGGTGCAACGTTTAGAATTCAAGCTACTATAATATTATAAGCTACTTATAATACCTATGTTATAACTGTTATAACTTCTGCATTCCCGTCTTTGCAGCGCTGTATTGATATAAAATATTTTTTGCATTATGTTTGAATCCCATCGTCAATGGATGTTGTACACGTATGCAATTGTATTACGGAAACGTTGAAAACCAAATCGTATGACTCTGCGTGAGTCATGTACGTTAGTATAAGTAGCAGTCGCTGGTCTGTGGCGTGAGTGAGAGATTGAGAGAGACAGAAAGCCTGTCAACAAAGAATACGATTGGGCCGGTTTTTACGATATTACACTAAACAGCACGTCCGATCGAAAAAAACACGTGGGAGCCGTGGCTTGTGGCACGCTATTTGTTAATCGTACCAGTGGATTGGCGGCGACGTAGGCGTATGTGTATACACACTATTCACAATACATTAGATGTATCAGAATTTAAATTGCATAGTAAATAGTAGTAGTATTTATAATTTTAAATACGCGGTGGTGTGTGGGCTTATCAGTGCTAGTACATATTACTATGAGGTGATTATTTTATCACCAAACTTCGATAAATGTACGTGCTTTCAAAAATGTATATTTGTAGGCATTTTAAATAATTACACATTTACAACAAAAAAATTTTGAAATATTATTTTATTTTGTACCATTTTTTATCACCATAATATTGTTTAGTTAAAAATACTGTTTTTAAAGACGTTTTAGTCGAGCGAATACTATAATATACAGTGCACCATTATTTTGCCACTCCGCACAGCTCGTCTAATATGTCTGATAAATTATGTTGATAAAAAACTAATTTTACGTAATACATCTACTAGTTGTTTGATTTTCTTATTTTATCTATGAAAATTCCCAGAAAAATGTACTACTACTTCGGAGTATGAAATCAAACGTGCACACATAATATATAATATGTGGTTATTTAAAATAGTTTTGTTCTCGGATTGACGGAGAAACGATGATATCGATTAAAGACGAAAACATGAGATTCATAAAAAATTAGCTGTAACGGATGGCATGTAAATTTACCGAGTCGAAAAATAATGACCACTGACCACTCATCAAAGAATCGCTCTGTATAATATTATAATATCGCGAGCGCGTCGCGCACGTAAATATAGACGCAGGAGCAGCAGATGTGTTAAATCGCGCGACTGTGTCGTAGAGGCCACGGCGGCGCCGGTAGGTACATATAAAAGCCGCACAGTAGTAGGCCATGCCATTCATCGCAGTGCGCGCGACCGCGTACGGTTCACGGCCGTTTTCCCGGTTTAATCGATTTGTACTATATAAGCATAATAACAATCACAATAACAATAATAATATAATCATCACGAATTATTAATATCGTACGGTATCGATTTATTATTATTGTTTTTATTTATAATATAACGTTTGTGCGGTTTTCTTTTCATCTCACTTTTCCGACTACGACGACGTTTCTTGCCGCCAGATTTCGCCGAAACGCGACACCGGCTCCTCGATCGCTGCTGTAGCAGTCGTCGGTAAATGGTAACTATTGCCTATATTATTATAATATTATACAATTTATCACGAAATCGTAAATCACAATAATTCGCTATAGTCACAACAGTACCAACAATCAACGGTGTTTGCTACAATTAGCATATGCACATGCAGGGCTGCAGGTTACCTACCGGTATTGTATGGAGCGCGTGCGCTGACTTCCGTTGCCGTTATAATATTGATCGACGGCGCCCGGTTGTCGTTCAAAAATAAATTCGCATGTGCTCGGCGTCGAGTCGCGTGTTAAGAGACTGCCAGCGCGATATACTCTAGCCCCGCATGCAACACGGACAAAACACGATTACGCGAAATAATCTTTTCTGTGGTTTTGAGTAATCGCTTAGAGTAGAATGACTGAATATCCCATTGCAAAAAAACATAGAGAACAATCATTTTTAGGGTACCTATGACATCAATTTGTATAAATATTGTAAATTTTATTTTTTATTTTTAAAGTCGGCTACAAAGTCTAATGATAATAAAATATAAAACCAATACCTAGTCAAACCCTCAAAAATAGTATTCTCTTTCATTTTTGTAATAAGTTATTTTGCTCTAAGATAACTAAAGAACCATAAAAAACGAGTTTTACGTGATTTTGTTTTATCTATGTCATTGGGTCTGAGAGAAAAACCAATATTGAGCTGACATCCTACAAACAATAATTGAATAAAATAATATTATTTAGCAGCCATTTGTTTAGTATAGGTACTTATCATCTCTCGTATCTGTGAGCCTCAACAAGATAAGGGGTAAAAGGGGTCTCATTTAATAAACAAAAGTGTGTATCTCCATAGAACACTCCTTATGCAGTATAAAAATTAAAAAATCTCAATAATTTTAATATAAATTAAATATAATTTTAAAAGTTCCAACAATTAGATCTTGTATATTATCTGTATTATTGAAGAAAAAAGGGGATGATCATGTTTGGTGAATCACTCTGTATAATATAATAGTAGGTATATCGTGTACACATTATACATTTTACAATATATAATAAATGTACAGGATGTAAGCTATATTATGCCGTCGAGACTCGAGACGTTGACCGGTGTACGCTAGTGTGTTTTAATGGCAACAAACTGACAATTTACGGTTCAATAAAATTGAGTCACAAATATTGATCACGCAGTTGTAGCAACAATATAATTCACTTTATTATTTTGAAGTTGAAAACTTCTTTTTTAGTGGAATTTAGTTAGGTTTTTTCAGAAAATGACGATGATCGAATTAATCCTGGGTCACTACCTACACTTGTTTTAACTTTAACCCTTTTAAAGTTTAAGGTTAGATACTATACACAACAATGAGAACTGTTACTTTTATAAACTTTAATAGAAAATCATGTTTAGTTATAGATGGAACATCGATGTATAGTATAATATATTAATATCAGTATGTTAATTAGTTGGGAAGTCAGTACCTAGCTCCAATAAATAATAATTCGGATTATAATACAGATATTGTGAGAATGTGACTATAATAGCCTAATTTTTAACTTGGTCTAAAAACAAAGATAAAAGTTTTTTTTAGATATTTTTTTAAAATTGAAAATAGCCGTTTTGTAGAATTATTTATTAATAATAAAGAGAAAAAAATAATTTTGAAATCGGTTAAATTTTGAATGAAGCAACTTACATTTTCAAAAATATATTATATTAAAATTGTAAAATAGTATGGTTTTCACACTTTGATAACTAATGCTACCTTATCCAATAGGTAATAAACTAATAAATAACACACTATTCGTTATCATTTTATTTATTATTTGTTTTTATTATATTGTTCAATATATCGACCATGGACTGATATGTATAACTGTATAAGTCAATTTTATAGTCCCTTTATTTTAATAACGAAATTAACGTGTCGCTAGTAATACGACTTCACACATTTTTTAATTATACTTATAGCTCTAATTTCATTACAAAGATCATGCCATCATGGGCCTGTAAAATTTACCTGTGTATACTTATAGTTCTTGGTGGATATATTGAACAATATTATACAAATAATAAATAATAGGTACATATAATTTTAACAAGTAGTGTGTTATTCTTTATTAATTATTACTTTTTACTTATTGGATTTGCATTAGTTACGACTTATCATAGTGTGAAAACCATATATGAATGTATACAATTTTACAAATTATGACAATTTTAAAATTGTTTTCTCCATATTACAAATAAGCAAATCTCTCCTAATGTCTATTTTAAAAAAAAGTTTAGCGTTTTTTAGTTAAAAAAACTGACAGAGATCTATGGACGTGCAGGACAAGAGTTACCAACCCCATACAGTCAGGGATAAATTGTGAGAAAGAGCTTTTAGAGATTTATCATCTTAGAAACGTTTATCGAGTAAATAAGGTATTTTTATTATGTTTAATTTTAGTAGGTATTTTCTACTGGTATTTGGAATTAAATTCATGGGTTTTACCTCTAAGTTGATTATCTGTAAAAATGTAAAATATGTCTACAATTGAAATAAGCCTTCTAGTAATTTAGTATATATTTTGTACATACATTTTTTTTCCGTTAAAACCAATGAACAGGTGGGAACTGATTACTACTTTACTGCCACCGGTCCCTTATCGTTTATTCACCAAATTTAAACATTTTATAATTTTATATAGGTATACCTTTTACCTACCAAATTAATATTTTATGACTTGCACGCACATATGTTTTTAATTTTTTTAAACATTTTAATTATATTAAATAAGAAAGAAAATTATTATATAATTATGAGGTATTTAATTTTAAATAATTATACTTTGAGAAAGTACCTAAAATACTATATCCAAGCACTTTTTCACAAGTATTTAAACTATGTATTTGAGTAGGTGCTTATAAAGTATTTGAATACTTTTACTAAAGTAGGTACCTACTGTGAATACATTTCAGTAGAAGGTTTTTTATTTACGTTTCTACACGTTCATCTTAATTTTTATGCCTACGTGCTACAAAATATAAACGGAATGTGACACTGGCATTTTCTACTGATGTTTGCTATTATTCTTTTTTACAGCTACAACCGTGATGTATACTTGTATTTTTAATAGGGACATAGGGTAATACGAAGTTACAACAACGAGCTCTGATTAGGTTTATATATTAGGTTTATATAGAGGCTCCAGCCCACTATGTGCAGCAAATGTATAAGGACTTTTAAATGTTCAAGCGCAACGGTCAACATCTTACAATGTCATATTATTATTTCAACAATTATATACCTAAATATTTGTGTTGTTTCATTCCGTATTTTATACGCTGACGGCGTAGGTATTACGATTAATTGTATTATCTGGCCAAAAGACCTTCAACCGTGTATTAAATTGTACTTTTGGCACTGTACTAGTACTTACTATAGACTAGTAAGTCTATAGTCTATATTTTATCATATTCTAAACTTAATGTAACCAATATAGGTATAGAGTAATAATATTATATTATAAGTTATTACCATATTTACTGAAAATAATCATAAGATCAATTTTATGTCATTCGCATTGTACATATTATCTACTTGTATTTTTACATATTATATGCATTAGCATGTGACAAATTAATGGCATTATTTCTATTACCTAGGTATCTATATAATTAATTATTGTACCTGCAGTATAATAGGTATACAAGTTAATAATATTTATTATGAGATAAATGTCTTGTTCTGTATAAATTATTACCTACTTGAAAACGCATCAGTTAAGTTTGACATAATAATGTAATAAAAAAATAACTAAGGTATGGCTTAAAACTTAAAAGCAAATATATAAAAAGTGTGATATTGAGTAAATAAGTTTGAAAAATGTTTTCCTTTTTTACTCATACGCGGAAACACACACATTGAAAGTTGGGCAGTTTGATTTCGTAGTAAGTTAATCAATTGCTATAGGTATTTAGTGCATTATACAATATACACAATATAGGTACCTACTTGTGATTTGGATTAACTTTTATAGTAAACACCTATGTAATATACTGATATGTATCATAAATGCACATAATATCTATACTCCGATTCTGCGCATCCCTGTCACCATGCGTCGAAACCGGTTCCCCATTGGCAGGGTGTTGCGTGGGGGAACCAGTTTTCGTCGGTGTGCTGCGAGTTCTCTCGCTGAACAGAGTATAGCGATAGGCGAAAGCCAAATATCATATGGTATATATTATGTAAAAGATCTACCATCTACGGCTAAGGACAAGCAGCCTGCTCAGATTAATTTGAATAATAATAATAATAATAATAATCAAAATCCAAATAATGATCAATTTAATTTTTTAATACTCACATTATATACATAAAAAATTACTCTCCGATCGCGGCTGTTTCAACGCAAATATAAAAAATGTGTATAAATTTAAAAAAGTTGAATCTGTTTATTTGATCTTCCAAGAAGTACCTATCATGGCGACGTCTATATCTGTTTTTAATATTTCTTTTATTGTTTAAAATATAATACGTACAATCATTTTTTTTTTGATGATTGTGATTGTACGTTGGGGATGGAAGTGCTAAAATAAAGATTATACAAGAAGTTAAATCTTAACTTAGGTTATTTAATATTATTATGTATAGCTACTATATCTACTAATATTGAAGTAGGCCCAATAAGCTAATCTGCAGTGTATTTTGTTTGACCTAATGTAAAGATACGGATCGTTAATCCTTTTTATAACAAGGATTTAATTATATTATGTTTGTTTAGCGTTAGCTTAAGTAATGACGACCAATGTAAACACTTGTGTAATTTTATTAATGATTCATTACGTTGTCTTTATTTATATATATATGAATATATTTTATTAGTTTTAGTAAAGAACTGAACCACTTCATACAGCATTACAACAACAAAAAGACCACAGCAGCTGTTGGTTGGATAGTAATTTTGGAAAAAATAAAATGACGTTCGACGACCTATTGAACAAAATCGGCGATTTTGGGAAGTACCAGAAAAGAATTTACTTTTTCTTGTGCCTTCCAGCGATATCGTGTGCTTTGCATAAGCTGTCCGGGGTCTTTATCCTGGCCAAAACTGATTACAGGTATATACCGACGATGTGTAACGTGCCTCCTATATATATACCATTTTCTATCTATATATTATATATATTTGTATTATATTATATACGATTACTAATGCTATTTTTCCGTTGTATAGATGTCAATTACCAAGTGAGCCCGCCAATGCTTCGTATTATTTGCCTCCCAACATCATGAACATGTCATATCCATTCGATTATAAGTTGGACCATTTTTCTTCTTGCAAGATGTACGACACGAATTTCACTAAAGCGTACTACTCGTCCAATATAACGGCGAACCAAAGCATAGACTGCCACCGTTGGATATACGACCGGCACGACTTCCAAAACACCGCAGTGATGGAGGTAAATTTTTAAGTAATGGTATTTTTTTTACAACACGGTTTAAATTGGTCAAATTTCTTGCTCAGTTCAACTTAGTGTGTGACAGAGCTTGGTACAAAGGCACGGCGGACTCTATGCTCATGGTCGGTGTGATGTTGGGATCGATAATATTTGGTTACTTGTCGGACCGGTGAGTTATTCTATAATATAGTTATCTATCTATCTATATTTTATTATGAAATGAATGAATGTCGCTTTTTTCCGCACTCGTAATTTTAAAAACTACCCGTCCGATTCACTTGAAATCCAATATAGAAATTCAGCCGGATCTGAAGAAGGTCAGTATCTATATGAGAATCACCTAATATACCTCCCGGGCTCAGCATGTAACGACACAAGTTCGTTACTGTAGTCTATAACAAAGTAAATCGTAACTCTCAACACGAATATTACGAAAAAAAAATAGATAACTATATATATATATTTATGTACCATAATCTGTATATCAGTGTGATACTATGCAATTTAAATGTGCATTTTTTTAGATTTAGATAACACACTATATGGTTGAGTGGTATTATAATTTGAATTCTAATATACTTCTTTTTTATTAAGACATCGACTATTTACTATAAGTCATAGATATAAGTATAAAATAAAATAGACGGTAGGATGGCTGGATCCTATTTCAAGTGTACCCAATAATATTAATATACCTTACCTACTACCTACTTAATATGTCTTATTATAAACATTTGTATTAGTAGAATTTAAGTTAATAAAACATTTTGTGTCGTTTATTTCTTTTAAATAATTATCCGTGTATATGTATATAATCTAATAATTTACGTAACATACCTAAATTAATCTAATTAATGCGCACTTACCTAATATCTAATAACGTATATTATAGATATTAATAAAACTGGCATATTATATTTTTTATGAGTGTGCTTTAGAAAAAAATATTGTTAAATAAAACTACTGTAAGTAAGTCGAAAGTAATTTATGAATTAAGATGTTTGTAAAATATATAGATAAGTTCGTATATAATATTACTATAAACAAACTGTATGACTTGTCGGCACATTTTTAATGAGCTTAAACAAGTATCTTACCTTTTAGGTAATAAAATATTTAGATTTATGATGATATTATATTATATTATTATATATAAATATATTATATATTTATATTCCACATAAATAATATTAAGATATCAGATTTGGGAACATTTTGATAGTTATTATTCGAAAAGTTGTACAGTTAAACCTCTCCCAATGTACACCTATAAATAACAGACGGTTTCTAGGGAACAAACTACAAACTTTTTACAAACTGAACCCTTTGAGTAGCTGACATATTTTCAGCGAATGAGAGTGTTCGGCATTTAGAAGTATCACTGTATATGTAATATGTATTTGAATTAATATTTTTAAATCATTTATAATATTTTTATAATAACATAACATGTTTACCATAATATGATTGTAAAAATTGATTCAAATACAATTTTATATTGATACAATTTTTCAAATAATGAACTACTCTGAATAGTACATAAATTAATATATAAAGTCCGTAACATGATCAGCCTAAGCGTCCTATACCTACTATAATCGCGTCTTATACTTTTTATTGTTTTCAGGATTGGGAGAAAAAATATTTTTGTAATATCGGTATTGCTGCAGGGAATTGCCGGTTGCGGTATGGCATTTACACAAGAGTATTGGAGTTTTACATTTCTCAGAGTTTTGGTAGGAGCATCAACTTCAGGGCTATACCTAGCAGCTTATGTCATCGGTAGGCCGTGTACCATAGTCTATTACTAAGATTTTACATATATTTAGACAGTTGTATTTAATACGAAATTGAGTCGTTGTTAAACACTTAAACAATGCTTACTGCACATGGCAATATTAATAATATGGACTTTAAAATGTGACCTAATAAATATTTCACTGTTTAATCAACAGGTAAAAACTGTTTATCGCGAAGAATTAATAGTTAATTCTTTATAATATTTTTTGCATTATCGCTGCATAAAGTAATCATTAGATTAGTTTTAGTGTTTATTTTATGTAATATAACATTTATTGTTGTACTATTTTCATTCATAATTTATTATTTATTGATAAGTGATAACTTATTTACGTTTTTAATTTTTTTTTTTTATTAATGTGTACTTATATACACTTTGTATTAAAATGTGTATTTAAATATACGTTCTCAGACCATGAGATGTTTCTGTTTCAAATTATAAAAGTACAATTATTCACAGGTTTGGAATTTGTCAGCTCCAAATATCGAATGGTGGTCGGCGTGATCATACAAATGTTCTTTTCTGTCGGTTTTCTTTTAACATCCGGATTTGCGTACGCCTTCCACGAAAATTGGAGATACTTTCAACTGGCTATTACCATACCGACTTTGTTCTACACGACCTATTATTGGTCAGTAGTGAACGTATTGGTTTCGTCACCAGTAAAGTGTACTAAAACAAATGTTTAACTTTGTACCAGGTTTGTACCAGAATCGGTGCGTTGGCTACTGACAAATGGTAAACAGGAGAAAGCCGTACAAATTCTCCAGAAAGTGTGCAGGGTGAATGGTGTGGACATTTCAGGAAAAGACATAATTGAAATATTGGAATGCGATGTTGAGAAAAAGCTTACAGTACAGGCCGATGCTCAACCCAAAGCGTCGTTTTTCGATCTGTTCAAACACCCAGAGATTTTGAAGAGATCCATCATCATAATGCTTTTGTGGTAATGACAATTACTAGATTGATGGGATGTAAATTAATTAACCTATAAACTTACTATCTGAGACTAGAGTAATATATATATATATTATGAAGATGATTATTATATGCCATATTGCATTATACTACGAGTGTGATTGATTATACCTAATAAGTTTGAAAAATAATTTATTAAAATAAAACATTTTCCGCTTATTGGAATATGATGAATTTAAAAATAAACAAAAATATTTACAAGAAATTAAAAATCAAAACTAAACATTTTTTTTTTAAATCATTCTTACGCAATATCTGATATCATATACGTTTCAATTTCAAATAATGTAGTCATCGTATTTGCCATCATTATAAATATTTTTAGCAGATATCTCATCAGTATACAGTATACATTTCTTGATATCAGATAACAATTTAATACTTTGCAGCACTTTAAAACTTAATAGTTATAATGATTAAATGTATATATAATATCATGAAATATGAATAAAGAGCTGAGCCCGCAGGAATTACAATTTTTTTTATTAAAAAACTGGTCGTCTGCTTACGTTTATATGAATTGTTACGTATTTTTAAATTATTAAAATATTAATTTTTTTTTGGGTCTTTCATCTATGAGTGGAAATATTTTTAGTTATTATAAAAAAAGGCTTAAAAAATCTACATAATACCTACTATGACAAAATAATTTGAACAAGACTAATTAATATTAATTTTACGAAATAATTATGACATAATATATTCTTCTGTTATAAATATATTAAGTTAGTTTAATAAAATAATTTGTTAGTAGCCCACAAAGTAGAGAATCAGTACCTATACCTACATTTATATATTTAAATTAATATTATGCACCTTAAAACAAAAATATAATTGTAAGTGAATATTATTTTTTTTTTAGGTTTGTAAACAGCACTGCCTATTATGGTCTGTCTTGGAGTACTTCCAATCTTGGAGGAAATCAATATTTTGTGTTCAATTTATTCGGTATAGTTGAGTTCCCGGCCTATATATTTTTATTAGCGACCCTCAACAAATGGGGCAGGAAGATAAATATATCTGGGTTCCTAATATTAGCCGGATTAGCACTTCTAGCAACGCTAGCTATACCCAAAAGTAAATCATTTATCCAGTTTATAATTATTAATGAATGAAATTGATTATTATTTATTATTAACATTTTAAGGTGACTTTAACTTTTTTTTTATTATATCACCAAAACGTATTGATTATCTACAGTTAATCTGCTCTTCTCTATAAGTTTGATCGACAAATTAAAAATTTAACGTACAAATGGTATTTAATTCTAGCGAATACGTGGGTGGTTATCTTCTTTGCGATGATGGCCAAGATGTCCATAACTGCGTCATACGGAGCTGTGTACGTCTATACTGCAGAACAGTTTCCGACCGTGGTGCGGAATATGGGCTTGGGGGTAGGATCGTTTTTCGCCAGGATCGGAGGAATTGTGGCACCATACATTAACAATACGGTATGGAGGTGCATTAAAGTGCAGTTAAAGAGCACTGCATGGCGTTTACGCATTGTACAATATAATATAATACTACGGGTCGTCACAAATTTCCTTTCAATTTTCAGTCTGAAATTTGGGTTAATATGCCATTGGTCGTGTACGGTGGTCTGGCATTGTTAGTCGGAGTGTGGTCGCTTGTGTTACCCGAGACGCTAAACAGAAAACTGCCAGATACAATCGAAGATCTCATTGCTATGTCAGAAAAGTGAGTTGACTTAACAAGGTCCTATACAACAAACGTACTTTATCGTATTTAACTTTCTATACAAGTTTGCAATGCAAATTAAAATGTACAGAAATCAAGTTGAATTCATCGGGTGGGATTTATTTCAAACTCTTTCTAAAATACAGATGTAGGTACGACAATAAGACACGGTGTTATAGATTCTTAAGTTTCTTTAGATATTCGATAACATCGACAAAAAAATGTATATTTAAATTTAAAATTGTTTTTTTCAAGGAAAAAAACGAATTTATATTTCATAGTATAATAATGTTATATCCGGAGATTATATCCATATTAGAATATGTATTATGAATTCCCACATAAACAAAATATTTTGTATTTGATGTATCTATACTCAATTTACTTTCAGTTATTCTAATTAATTCAATTATGCTAATTTATACATTTCAACACTCAACCCAACCCACCGGTTGGACACAAAGATTAAAGAAAGATATGAAATAATATGGACCATTAAATTGTAATTTAATTCATTGGATTTCGAAATGTATAGCTATCATTATCATACTATTATTTTGTCTACACAATAATGCAGTGTATTATAATATAATGTTGATAAAACACCCATGTTTGTAATATTTATGTATTACAAACCCACGTCTTATCGTAAGTTATAGCGCTATAGAATTTTTTTAAATAGATACTTCAATAGTTAGTACCTATAGGACCTAGGTATATCGTGGTTAAATATTACTAATCAATGTATAGATGAATTTCTACAGCTAACCATCATTATATAAGAATTACAATTTACTATTAAGTACACAGTTCGCATACATTTGACGACAAGACTTTCTAAACAGATTCCTTACTTTAACACAAAACTGAAGCATGGATCCAGATATTAAAAATATTATAATTATACAATTTATCTATATTATATTATTTGTATATTATACATCCATACCGTAGTCTTATGGATATTTATTTTAAAGCATATGGTCTATGGAGACAATTTTCTCTAAAGAGTTAAGATGACCATAACACTTGATGGATGACATTAGATTCCTAACTATATACCTATATACTTTATTTATTTAGTAAACATTATAGAACTAAATTATTTCTAAAACAGTATTCGTATTTGTTTCTATTTTATTCTGTTGTTTCTCTGGAAATTAAATTTTTGTTAAAACCAAAAATTCGATATCAAAATCCGGAAATATAATTCAACCTTAGGATTTATGTATAGTGCAAAATATATTGACTTAAGACTTAAACTAAGGTATCTCAAATAATTAATGTAAAGAAAGAAACACACGGATAATGCATTGGACGAAACATATTGTATTTGTTTTATTCATAGGTAGTACATTTTGATTTAATTTTACACCAATTACAATATATTAACATTTATTACAGTATAATTATAGATTAATATAATATGTATGTTTATTTAATGATTTTTTTTTTCAAGAAAATACAAGCTAGTGCTTAAAAATGACCCGGCAACAAATGGTGACGCGAAGAAGGATAAAGACAAGTATTAAAGTATTAAATTATGTAGGTATATAATGATATTTTGTATTTTTACACTATGAATAATAGTTACATGTTTTGTAATAATATGAAATAATGTTCCGACTGCTATTTTTTTTTTATAACTACTTACTATTATTCGACAACTTAAACATTGTTGTTTGTGCCTATTTTGTATTACATACTTATGTTTTTATAACATTCTGAGTGAATTACAAACTACAATAATATTAATATTATAGGTGTTATTTTTGTATTATGACCTTTTACATTTTGTATATAGTGCAAACGGTTAACAATCCTTCGTTTAAACAAATATTTTAAAAAGATTACCTCTACTGGACTGCATTGAATTCATAGATTTATATTAAAACCACAAATGATTTTCACGTTCTTAATCAAATTTGTGCTTTTTGTGATGCTCAATATTGTATCTATGCTATAGTGTCGTGCGTGAAACTGATGTCATAGGTAGGTATCTAATATGAATACAGTGCTCGCATAATAAAAATAAAAGAAGTGAGACTTTTGGACTTTGAAAAAAAATTAGCGTCCCTTGATTGGCTCAAACTCAATCTAATTTGCAAAGCACCTCACATCCTTCAATCATTAATTCCGAAATAAATAATTACAGAATATTTATTAGTATGACATAGTAGCAACGACTCAAATTATGAGCGGTTAAAATAAATATTTATGAATATTCATATTACAAATAATTATAATTATTAAATTGCTTATATAATTTATAATTTTTAAGAATTACAGTTAAATTATATTACATAGCTGTATCTTATAATTCAGAATCATAATAATAACAAATTGTACCTATGATTCCTTACAATTTTGTAAAATAAACATTACAAAAATAAATTTTTTGAAAAAAAGTGCGTAGGTACCTAAGTTCTAATGAAAATTATTAGACACTCTAAAAATATAAAGAAAATATTAGAGAAGCTCACCCCACTGCGTCCCACCAATTCAACCCCCGAATTCGGTCATCCTTGATCATAAACTATCTAAGCATTACGTACATTTATTTATGCAACGGCGTGCGTATACCTATTTCTTTTGATATCTAAAAGACAAAATAATCATATGTATTGATGAACTAAAATATTCCTAACAGGACGGTATTAAAATTTAAAATTAACTTTGACTTTGTATAGATGTACCTACCTATATTATTATTTATTACATTAGGTTTTATATGAATAATTTGTGTTCTTATCCAATTTAGTTTCCATGATATAAGATTCAGTAGTTTTTGTCAAACTACTTTATAAGATTGAATAATTTGGATGAATCGTATTTTTACCATATGATCATAATTTTTAAACGCGTATTACCATTGCTCTTATTTAAACTATTCGGTGTTCATACGTCATAAACTCATAACATATCAAATGATTCAAAATAATTTTAATTAAAGAAATTAGTTTTAAATTTGTTATTGCCTTTATTTGAATAAATAAAAATAATTGTGTCGGTGAGTTGACAATTACCTAATACAGGCAATACAGCTATATTGTTTTTATAAATTGACTTTAAAGTAAACTCAAATATTGCCACTTTATCAATACCAATTACCAATAGAGACGAACAATATGTATATTTATTTACATTTTTCCTATTATTATTGCATAAAGAATTTAAAAGTATCAATGTATCATATTGTAACTAACTGTATAGGATTTGTTGAGATTTTAATAAGAAATGAGTTTTATATTCTATATGTTGTTCAAATAATAAATTGTAAGTACTGATTTACCTAATTATATTATATTGTATATTTTACTTTGTAAAATAACTTTAAGAATAAAATATAATTGAATACACTGATCTTGTATTTAGTGTTAAAAATATTTACCATATTATCGTTAATCCATAATGTGTTGTAAATGTAATAATACAACGAACGATTGTTAAATCTATTAATGTAACTATGTAAGTAGGTTCTATGTATAATATGATGGTATTCTTAAATATTTCAAAACTAGGTAGATACATACATTTATTTGCTTATTTTCTTAAAGTGATATTAATGTCTAATATCAGGTTTAAGCTACAGCCTATCTATAACATTTAGGTGTATGATATCTTATATTTTAGGAACTATAATATTAGTGTTCAAATTACTTAAAGTACCTAGCTTAACCTAACCTATTATTTTATCAGAACTGGTTAGTAGTCTGTAATATATTTCTTTTTTTTTAAATAGTTAAAAACCATGTAATATACATACATAATATTATGTTTTATGCATATGTCTATATCCCTCTCTTAACGTAGAATATAATATCCGTAAAAGCTACAGTGTATAATGTATGTATTAATATCAGTGACGTACGTAGGGGCGAAGGCTGAAGGCTCATTGCCTGCATTATAATTACTTGGATAAAAAATATTTCTAAAGTTTAAACTGCCGTCAACTAGTAAGCAAGATTTAAATTCACATACTTCTTACCAGAATAAATCAATTTTCCTAAAATTATTAGTCATTTTTTAGTAAAAGTATGAAAGACTTGTAGTAAAATATCAAGCCTTAGCTATACAAATTTAACATTTTATAAATTTAAACTACAAATTAATTGTGGTTTTGCATATTTTAACTTTAAATGCTTATAAAATATCATGCCTATATGTCGTTAATATTTTTAAATAGCATAACAAATTTTTGAGGAACTTTGTATTTCATTTTAATCATTTTGACCGAAGGAATAATTTTTATTGACATTTTTAGAAAAAAAAAACTAAAATTAATCAAATACAACCCAGTTGAAGACGGTCTTAATTGAAAATGGTTTCAGAACAATTTCAACAAATTTTATTTATTTGTTTTTTTTTTTTCTCTGATTATTTTAAAAAGTAGGAGAATTTTCGGTCTTGAGCTCCACAAAGTACACCTAAACGTCTAAAATTATTAGACTGGAATATAAAAATAAAAAGAAATTTATTATCAAGCCCCCCTTCGCCCACCACTGATTATTATTATATATCGGCATATCGCAAGTATTTGTTTCAGAAATATATGAAAGTTGTGATTACTACAATAAGTCAATAATTAAATCATATTTTTTTTGCGGCACATTAAGTGTAAATATATAGGTTAGATTATAAACAAATAGCAGGATTTTATTAGACTGTTGCGTACCAATAAATATATCGTTAATCATATAAATTATACATTTATAGCAATTTATTATGTCTGTTCTGATTTACCTACTGGGTAGTCGGGGCGTTGAAAAAATGTACTGAAATATCTGGTGTAACACTGTATGTACCTACTAATGGAATTCACTGGAGTACAAGATTGTTCAAGTAATGTGGCAAAATGGGGTCGTATAATTTACCGATGGGACATAATAACGGTTTCCACCTAAGCTTACCAGGAATGAGAGAACTTCGTGTTATATTGCAGTGTAGCACTGACTATTATACTGTCGTGAATTGAATATACAACTAAACATTTATAAATATATAGTAAAAAAATAATTGTTCACTAGAAAATTAATTAGGATATGCTTATATAAGTTAGTCACCCTGTCCTAAATTTACCTCATATTACGATTGTAATGTGTGGGTATGCATTAATTCGATGCACGACTGCAAGTACAAGTATACGTACAAATCTCAATGTTTATCATACTATTAATATGATAATCATATAATTTCATCATTCACATAACCAGTCCATTATTATTAATATTATTTTATAATTAGCCACATATAAAACAATATTACACCATCTAGGTGTACCTATCTATATCATGTTTACAGGAAGTAAAAATATCAGTGACAGACTACGTACATCAACGTGAATTTCAGCATTGTAAAATGCATATATTAAAAAAAAAACAAATAAAAATTGTCAGTTTCTTATTTTGACTTCGATTTGAATTTAAAAGGGATTGTTGGTAAAAAACACCAAATTTTATAAACTTGAATTTAAGACAAGTCGTGAAGTACATTTCATTTTAACACGTCGTGTTTCACAAAAGAGTGACACCGTGGTTGACTGTCATGAATGAAAGTTGGAAATACTATTATACTTATAATTGTATTAATTCGATGGTATCCTAATGGTAAAATAACGCTTTACCTACATATCGATGTGTTTCTATTAAAAAGAATAATACTTTTCAAACCCTTGAGTAGTTTTGGTTATGTTAGTTTTTAACTATAGAAAAATTGTTTGACTTTCAAAATATTTTAAAATACACATGGGCATAGTAGTATTATTATGGGCTTTAAAAGTTAAATAGGTACCTAATGGTAAATATAATATTATCAATGAGTGTACTCAATAGTTGTGTGTGTGTTTGTGTGTGTGTGTGTGTGTGTATATCAATATATACACATATTATTGATTGACCGCTTTCGACTTTTTGATGCAATTGTATGTTCAAAATTAATCAAAAACTACCTTTATGGAAGATGGTAAGGGAAAAAGTGCGTACAAACTTAATTACAATAATATATTGTAATAGTAATAAAATAATGGGTTTACGGTAGCTTTGCAGTAATACGCTTAAAGATCATACATATTAATTTTTATAAACATAAACGCATGCAACAATAATATTTGAACGTACATAATTTTATATCGAGTGCGCCTGACCTCGTATTCAATAAACATAATATCAATATAAGATAAATATCGTAGTTTACTGTTGACGTATCGCATTATTAACTACATTTTATACTGTCATGCGGTGGTGGAGTGCATGCCAATACTCTTTAGTGGCCGCGTGTGTGGGCTTTATATTTTATTTTTATACACGATAGACGCATACAAATAAGCACCTAAAACATTCACGATTATAAGGACAACATTATACGTAAATACATGTTCGTAAATTTCCCTTAACACAGAGTGTGAGATCAGATTATATAATATTATGTTTGTACATAATATAATAATAATATAATATAGACTAGCATTTTAATCACAGCGTTTATCATTTAAAATCTTCAAACTCATCGTGGGCTCGTTGGCTAGCTCGACAAGAACGTTATCACTTATTGTTATCATCTCCTGTAAGTTTTGGGTCTATCATGATGCTGCTCTTAGACGTAGTCCGGGGCAGTTTGTACCAGCTGGGCGGCATGTACTTCAGACTATCCTGCCTTGTGGGTGGGAACTTTGTCTCCAGCGCTTTGGTCTCTTCGGTTTTGTGACTGGAAGTCGATCCTTGCCGTTTCATCTTCTTGTCATCTGAATCAATCACGACGATCACCTCTTCCACGCACTCATCTTCTGAGCTAGAGAGGTTCCTGAGACCGGCCCCGCTCTTATTGGAATATGACTGGCCTCCCCAGTTCTTCTTCATACCATAATCCCGCTCCAATTTCCTGGTCTTCTTTCTGGACATTAGCTTTGTCAATTCGTTTTTGAACCTTGGGTGTGTGATAGCGTATATCCAAGGATCCATGCAGCTGGCAGCCTTGCAAAGCACCGCTGGGATCATCGAACTCAGTGGCGTGATGTACTCTTTCCTATCGAATACACCTAGTAGGGCCACCATGGCGTACGGCGTCCACGACACGAACCACAGCATGATGACTCCAACCACCACATATCCCAGTCTTATCTCCGTCTTCCTCTTCTCCTCCTCCTGGCCGAACCGGCTGGCGGCCATTTCGCTGGTCACCCAAACCGCCCTCAGTATCTTAATGTAACAGTACGATATCGTGGTGAACGGTATGCACCACGCCGCCGTAAAGAACACCAATATGAACCCTTTCTCTTGGTTGTCATCCGACAGATAGTCAAAACTGCAACTAGTTAGGTATCCTTCCGGTACGTATCGGTTGTACCCCAGGTCCATTACCGGTATGATGGAGAACAAGAACCCATACATCCATATCAGGCCAATCCACACCCTGGCCCGCTGTTTGGTAGTTTTCACGGCCGCGTTCAGAGGGTGCACTATCACATAATACCTGTCCAACGATATGGCGGCTAACGTCATGATGGACACAGTTCCCGTCAAGCCACCAAAAAATCCATAGACCTGGCAGCCTACAAAGGAAAAATCCGAAACGAAAGTTAGATATTAAAATCAATAGTAACATAATGTCACATCGTTATAAATATACTTAAGTTGTATTAGTTGTATAGACTTACCCAATTTTCCCAGCGTAGGACCTTGGTAAAAACTGTTGTAGATGAAAACCGGCGTTTTCGCTAGCATAATAAAATCGCTGACTGCCAAGTTCATTATCAACACGTTGGCGGGCGTTTGCAATGATTTACACCTGAAAAAACATAGATCGGAAAAAGTTATAACACTGCTAAGTTTGTTTGTTCGCAAGTTTAGAGATATCATATTAATGTATTATGCAGGTACTATAATGACGTACACAATGCAGTGTATGATATAGTTTAGGTCATAACTAACTTGATGTACATGAAAATCACTAGTGAGTTCCCGAAACAACCGAGTACCATGATGACGGAGTACAGAAATCCGAGAATGTAGTGTGACGTGGCATTAGGTGGCATGAATTTGAACCAATGGCTGTTGATTAACTTCATGTAATCGTCCGTGTAAAACCCGTGTTCTTTCCACGTGTCGATTGGATATTTGGTCTTGAAGTCTGACATGACTACGATCTCCTCTGTGTGATTCGACATGTTGACATTGGGCGTTTTGTGCGCGGCATCGCTTAACCTTTTGTCGGGCTTAGGCCAAACCGTGCCCTCGCGGTGCCTCAAATTGTTTTTCTGTACGAATTTACCAGGTTTCGTGACATTGGGAGGCGTCTTAGTTGTAGTAACAACGGATTTCGGGGGTTTTGGTTTTACAGTTGTTAGATTTGCAGTACCAAGATTTATCTTGGTAAGGTTTGTGTTGGTTAAGTTTTTGTTCAAAACAGTCGCCAAACGTTTCGAAACACTTTTTACTGCCTTCGAATCACGGCATGTTAAACCGTTATTACGATCCGATTCGATGTTGCAATCGCTTGTTAGATTCGTAACTTGCTTTTGTTGCCACAGCACAGATGGAACCTCGGTATTGACACTTGTAATTAATTTGACGGTTGTCAGGAAACTAGTTTCAGTTTTAATAGTACTTGTACAAAACGTAAACGTATTGAAGACAAAACAACTTATGCATATGAAAATGCGTAGAAATAATACCATGATTTGAACTTGTAACCTTGTAGCTTCACATTGATAGTAAGCTTACTGAAAAAAAAAAAATTATAAATCAGTATAGAATAATGAGAATTTAAAAATAATAATAAGCAACTTATAATAGGTATATACATTATTTGAGTGTCATTATATTTATGAAATCATCGATTTGAAAGTAAGATAATCCCAAACATTTTTACTTGGGTGTATTTAAATCTTAAATAAAATATATTAAAAATACTAGCCAATAGACAATAATTTAATATTAGGGAAGTGATTTATTTTGATTTATAAAAAACAATATATTCAAATATGTGTCTTCCGACATTCAATATACATTTATAGCTCAAATATTTATACCAATTTACACAAAAATTATCAATTTAAAATTTGAATAACAATCACATATATTATATGCCTATACACGTAGATTGGGATCAGTGCAAACAACGAGTGCATAGAAAAAGTAAAAACTACGGCCTTATAACTATTAGTCATTGTTAGGGCTAAGGACTTCATGCCCTTAAAAACCTTAAAATATGCATTCACTTATGCCCTAGAGAATCACTAAATATGGTATTAAAATATGCATTAAAAAAAAGTCATAGTACCCATTGAATAAAACCTTTTTATTTTAATATCTAGATAATATTTTTAAAATTTAAAATCGTAATTTATAATAAAAAATCTTGTATATTAAACAAATAATTGATATTTTTTTTTATTATTACATACCTACATACAATGTACGGTTGATAAACTGAACACTAAATAAACCCTTATCTGTGTTTACATTTTATCCGAAGGGAACACATCCGAAATTACTTTTTCTAGCTCCACGTTGTGTGAAATGTGATGAGAAACACGTGAAACTGATATAGTGATATGAATATTACTATACCTCATAAATGAGCGTCTTGTGCAAGAAAATTATAAACATATAAACTGCGAGTAATTTTTCAAAAATATGTTATCCATCTAAATTTGTAAATTAGGATGCGATAGGTACTTGAAATAGTATATAATATTACACCTGCATTATTCGCATCAGATACTAAAAC
The DNA here is from genome assembly GCA_949089665.1 of Macrosiphum euphorbiae. Lineage (NCBI taxonomy): Eukaryota > Metazoa > Arthropoda > Insecta > Hemiptera > Aphididae > Macrosiphum > Macrosiphum euphorbiae. The sequence continues at coordinate 43,841,992 of CARXXK010000003.1, read as the reverse complement.
TAATTACAATAAATAACAACAACACAACACATTTTAAATTATATACCTATTGCTATCACAGAACAAGAATACTTAAACAAATGTTCAATACTGCATTGAATCTCTGCTCTTTACTTTTATAAATTGTAGGTTAAATTAAATAATAAATGTGGGCATTGGGAATCGCACTGATTTTAAAATTAGATTTTTCTTTTAAAGAATATTTTTCTGTGAATATTTCGTTCGAGCTAAAGGAGTGATTTAATAGTTTTTGACAATCTTGTATATCGATTAAAAATTGATTACACATAAGCATAAGTTGTCTTTTTTTATTTTTCAATACGTTCTTAGAGCAAGGAAAAACTGCTGACGTTGAAAGTCAGAATCCATCAACGTCGTGTGACTAGATATTCTTTGTGCAACAATATCATTCGTTACTATACAGTCTTCATATAATAAATTTTCATCAACTATGATTTACGTTCCAAAGTAATCTTTAAAATAATATATACAGCAAAGCTGCACCAATAATTCGATTTCACGGGGAATACAAGAAAACAATTTAAGATAATCATAATATTTATTTATTGAACATTATTATTCAATGATGAAATGTGATGATTGCGTTCATTTTTTTTTAAAACAGTTTTATTCCATAATCGTTTTAATCACGGATGTATGTAATAATACACTTTGCGGGGAAAACGCATACTGAAGTTCAATTCTGAGAAAAGCAAGAACAAATATCAATATAAATACACCCACTCAGTACCTACCTACCTACCAAACTATTTACTTTATTTACTAAATTTGTTTAATAGCGTGTACCTATGTGGGTTTTGATTATCTACATTTAATTATATAATATATGACATATATATTGCACATTCGGATTTATGTAATGTTTCTGTTTCCTCTATTAATTATTTATATTCAATTAAGGGTCAATGCAAAATAAGTTACCCATTGAACAGTTGCACACGTATAAAATGTATAATATATAACAAAAATATATATATAAGTCCATAAAACATATACATAATAGGTATTTAAAAGCTATTTAAAATAATATAATTCATTTAATATTAACCATGCCAAAATGTCTTGCCAAATGCCAATGGAAGACTGTTTTTTTTTATCTTCATTCACGTCTACACAATACTTTTCAGTGAACTCAATTACTCACAGGTTCTGTTCAGTGTTCCTTCATAAGTTTTGTTTCAGAGAGGTGACTTATTATTTTTATATTGGTCAACGTTAATCACGTTCTGACATATATGATTTGCACATTAAACTATCCAATTATTGAACGCACACTTATATGATGCAACTATTCTCATACATATAGATTAGGATACCTATTAGGTATAGTATTATGTGCATGTAATTTGAATTTTTGATAATCCATAAAATATATAATATGGATAACTAAAAACAATTCTCTTCCAGTAAAACGAAAAGACTCAATTTGCATGTTCTGCAGAATTTTACAACGGTGATCATTACGGAAAATTAATTCCGGGCGAAAAATGCTAATTGCCATCACAGTTTTGTCGGTAAGCAATTTCACATTTACTCGTAATTAAAATTAAAAAAAAAACATATCTGATGGTAGGTGGTGGTAAAGTGCACTTGTCTCACTTTGTAAACAGCAATTTTTTCCGATACATATGTAATATGTATAAATATATAGGTCCATATTTTATGTTTTTATATATTATACATAATTAATTGAAATTCTTTTTTTTTTTATCGAGTTCGGATGGTGTACAGTGATAATCATTCATCAGTTGCTCTCGTCGATACGCAATGTTATCTGTAATATTTATCCTACAATGTTTCGAGTTCACTTATGTACTTGACACTTGTATTTCGTTAATGTTTCATATTAATAGGTATGTGAATTATAGACAGCGTTGTATAAAAAAACAATTCGACGATATTTTTTAAAATTTTTTAGTCATGTGATTGATTTTAAAATAGCAAGCCAAATAGGTAATTAAGAGACGTATAATATTTGGCTTATGTGTATATATGTATAGGTAGAGTTGTTTGGAGTTTTGGGGTGTACTGCAATGTTCTACGTTGTCATTGGGTTTGATATTTAAATATTCCAGAGTAGGTATCATTTTATTTTTACGCACAGGGATAACGAAAAACAATCGTAATATTAAATTGATTAGAAACATTTATATAATTTGTAAACAATTCTAGAGCCATAACTATTTTTAGGGTCATCCTCATATTATTTTATTACCAATTAAGGCACCCCGGGTAGTCATGTTTTTGCCTCCTCCAACTTAACACAGCTCTGAATAAATCAATATATTATATAATTGTATTATTGTATATTATATTTACATACAAATAACCTTATAGTTTTCGAACGCAAGGGACACTTCACCAACAACTACTGGACATTTTTGAAGAAATCTCAGTCAATATGGTTTTGACTTATGGCTACTCGCTACTCAAGTATTTTTTAGGATAAATCCAAAATCAAAACTTCCTTACACCATATTTTTCTTATAAATGGCATTTATATAATATAATCATAATATACTAACGACCACCTACTACCAGTGTTGTTAACGTTATTTTTATATAGGAATCCGTTCAATTCCTTGTTCCTTTAGTATAAATAGCGATTTGTTCAGTTCCACGTTCATTTCATATTAAAAAGAACACTTTCAATTCATTGTTTTTATAAGAAAAGGAACTCATTATTTTCCTCGTTCCTCATGGTTCATGAGTTATTTATTATTATTTTAATCACTAATCAGATCACCAAGTCATATGTGAATAAAAAATGGTAGTCTCGTCTATTATTTTTTCTATAGATTTAAAACATGGTAAGTAAAAGCAATTTATCCCCCAAATGTTTTTAAAAATTTTCCGAGTAGAACAAAAGAATTTTAATATTTACTTTCTTATTCCTAAAACTAAGGACTTATTTCACGTTAATATTCCTTTAAAATATAATGATTTGTATCTTCTATTTTACTTTGGTCGTATCCAATATTTCCTAAATTTACAAATGATAGATTTTATTTAAATAATAAATAACTTTTAGTTTTGTACTTGAACAGTATAACAAAAAATAAAACTAAAATTTCAATAAAAATTCATGCCGAAGTGCCTTCGCGGCTTCGCTGGTTGGTTCTTCCCTCAAGATATTCACGCTCATAAATTATAATTTTAAAAATAACCATCATTTATGCTTATTGTACTTTTTTTATGTACAGATTGTACATAATTTTAAGTTGTTAAAAATCAACCTTTTCCTAAAAATTAAATTATTTTTAAATTATAGGAACTAGATAATAAATTACTGGTTCAAAACATGATCGTTATAGATCGAAATACTCCGAATAGTTCAATAATATTTTTTTCTAGATATTATTAATAATAACGATATTCTTGTATCAGAAAGATGATCAGTATGATATTGTTACTGACTATCTTGATGAAAACCAGTGGCGCACACAGGGGGGGGGGGGTTAAGGGGTCGTAACCCCCCCCGAAATTTCTCCGAGGTCTAGGTTAAAATTTACAATTTTTACAAGTTTCTAATACCGAGTAATACCTATTATTATTGATATAGAATAGTCTATACTATTATCAATGCGGTAGATACATGATAATAATATTAAGTCATTATCATTTATCTCCATTAAAAATATTATGGTCTTTGAATTTATTAAAATGATAAAATGAAGTTCTAATCCTTATTGGTAGGTATAATATGATTATTACCACTGATACATAACCATTGTTCTGTGATAAACTGTGGTTTTATAACAAGGTTTATTTATTTATAATATAAATTATATTATAATCTATAAACTTTGGTTTTATAATATCTTTACATGGATTGTGGATAACAGATAACCATAAATTTGATAAAACAATTGTAATAAGAAAAGAACTATTGACTTGATTTCTTTTTTCTTTTTTAAGTTTTTAGCATATTTTCCAATTTTTAATTTTCACTGTGGGGTGGTTAGAATTATTTGTTGTGATTTTGAGAGTAGTTGTGATTTGTTTTTTTTTTAAAATGGCCAAACGTGACGGATCAATTATTTCTTTTTTTCTCAAAGAAGAATAAAATGTATGAAACTGTAAGTACTTATTTATCTGACTATCAAGCTTATTAAATTACAAATTTATATTTAAGTTAAATTATTTACTACATAGACTATACTAATGAAGTAAACAGCATTTGCCCTTTGGTACAACAATAAATTTAATTTTTGCATTTTGAATTAATTAGTTAAACCTCGAGTTAAACAAACTTAAAAATGATGATGATGTTGATGATCCAGATACTTATACTAATACAATCATTGAAGTACCCAAAAATGAATATGAAGACAATGAAATGCTTGAATCTGGTTCTGTTACCAATATACCTGAGTATTCAGTAAGGTTCTAATATTGGTTAAACTACCTATATTCTATAATTATAACTAGTGTACAGATAATATAATTTGCTAAGGCTAAAGCTTATTATTTATTATGGCAATTATATTAACGCATATTAGCTTGTATTCAATTTATGAATCGCTAACTAGGTATTGTCATAAAGCTATTTGTATATTTTTTGCTTTTTGCTTTTTATATCTTGCTTGTAATTTAGGCGGTTGGTGTTGGTGAAATAATGAAAAGTAGTGAACAAGAACAAGAATGTAATGATGATATATCTTTTTATGTAGGGAAAACTGTAAGTTTGATATAATGATATAATATATATATATTTTTTTTTGGTTTGAGTGTATAATTATTGTTTCATGTTTATTATTTCTTTCATAGTTATCTAGTGATGAAAAGGTGCTTGCATTAAATAAGCTTTGGATTCCAATGCCTGGTTATAATTTTCCTAAAACTGGAAAAAGAAACTTAAAGTTCCAATACATTTGGCTTTTGCAGTATAAATGGTTATGTTTTTCTAAAAAAGAAAATGGTGCATACTGCAAACTATGTGTTTTTTTTAGTCATGATAAAAGTGTTGGAAAAGGCAACCATCAAGTCTTAGGTAAATTGGTTTTTGAAAAATTTGATAACTGGAAAAAAGCACTTGGAGTTAAAGGATTTTTTAAAACACACGAAGCTACAGAATATCATAAAACTTGCCAATACAAGTATGATACTTTTTTTGCTGTAAAAAATAATCAAGTTGAATCAGTTGAAGTTCAGGTCAATAATAATTTAAAGAAAGAAATTCAGGAAAATCGAAATCGTATTATTCCTATAATAAAAACAGTATTATTTTGTGGAAAGCAGGGAATTGCACTCAGAGGCCACAGAGATGGAGGTATGATTGATATTGAAGATGAAAAAATGCATAATGATGGCAATTTTAGACAGTTATTGAGATTTAGAGTCGACGCTGGTGACAAAGATCTTGAAAATCATTTGATGACATGTGCTAAAAATGGTATGTACACAAGCTGGCGCATATAAAATGAAATATTAACGACTTGTAATATTCTTATTCTACAACACCTTGTAAAAAACATCAATGCTGCAAAATCATTCACAATATTAGCTGATGAAACAAGTGATATATCTAAGAAATAAATATATTCATTGAAAACATTTTCACATGGTCAAAAAGCTTGAAAATTGAATACCTACAAGGTTCCACCTAAATTGTTATTATAGTACTTCAAAAATATTACAGATACATGTACATTTTAAAATGTCTATAGTCTAAATGGGTATCTGGGTGAAATAGGTTCCACCCGTCTTGGTTATAAAAAAAATATATACTGGGACGCAAGTAGGCTATTTCAATAAAGAAAAGTAGGCAAGTTGACCTTTTTGATCCGGACTCAACATGTCTATTAAAAAAAATTCTAGGACGCAAGTAGTATGCACCACTTCAATGATTTTGTAAACCATGTAAAGTATTGATAATTATTCACATATCTGAATTTGAATAGTTTATATAAATATATTTATACATGATCAGAATTTTTTTTAAAAACACATATTTATGTGAGTATTTGATAATTTTGTAATTTAGGTCACGCGTTTTCAAATCGAAATACTCAATACCAAGTGCGTATTTCTTGTTATTATTATGATGGTAAAATATTTGTCGCCATTTCCGCTTCGTGTATAGAACCTTCTATTTAAATACCAAAAGCTATACAGTAGGAATTTCAAGATCTGAGATTTCAAGAGGAAAATGTCGGTTACCATACACTAATGACCCAACCACATTATTGCAAGTGCCTATTGTTAAGTAGGTGAGTAGGTTAGGTTCACTTCAGAAAATAACGAATATGTATATTACGAGTTCAATAATATTTTTTTATTTTAATTCAATTTTTCAATATACAGCAGAATAATATATTATATTAAAGGTACTGCTTAAAGAAAAACCAAACTGAGAATAGTGTTTTAATGATGTGCATATATTTTTAATATATGTTAACATTCTTAGTACCTATCAGCATAATATTTCTATTAATATAATATATAGGTATAGCGGTTTAACATTGATTTTATTGTTGTATAAAGGATAGGTACCAATCAACTATAAACACAGGCTATAGATTAAAGTTGACAAGACTATAGAGGATATAATACATACGATTTTAATATGATGTTCATCATACGTTCTTATAATTCTGATTGGAATTATTTTGAAGATATTATGTGTTCCTGTTGCGTGGTTTTATATTATTTTTATCATTAAATAGAATATTTAAATTGAAAAATTAATATTTAAATACCTTAATGTTTCAATAACGGCTGCCATTTTAAATACCTATTCTCAACGAGTGAATTCCAATATTAGAATCGCCTTAAATTGGTTTCATAGGTAGGTGTTTATATGTATTCATAATATTCATATTATATAAAAAAAAGTGTTAGTGTGAAAAATTTGATTATATATATTTTTAAATTTTTAATAATTTATAATGGAAGTGAGCGCAATCAACAATAGCCAACAGGTCATAAATTGTAGATTTATGTTACGGGACATTAGAATATGGTTAATATGTCAGTGGATTCATTTTGTAGTACCTTAAGTTAAATATTGGAAAAACGAGAATATATTATTTTATTTTATAATATCATTTTGAACGAGAGAGACTCCTAGATATTCGACGGAGGTAGACACTCAGTTTAGGTACCTATATGCATTTCTATACAGTATTCACCATAGTAGGTATACTATATGGTATAACTAATACCATTGTACTTATCTTTTACTGGTGGAACTTTTTCATTGATCTTATATTAAATAAACCTTACGATGTTGTAGAAATATATATAATATTGCCACATAATACAATTATTGCGCCGTTGGTTTGATGCAGCGGGCACAGATTATATACTCATATTAATAATATAGGTAGTATACACATTGTGGGGGCGACACTGTAGAATAACTAATTTTTAACTTTTATTATTTACAGAAATTTTCGACGGATAATAATGAATTTTATTCAGTAATGGAAAAGTTACTAAACTGTTTAAAATGTTTTTACCAAATCGTTTTAAATCATAATAATTCTTACCCACAAAACGCATAAATACATAATATTACGACGGTATTAAACAATAATATATTAATATTACTATCAAAGGACATTTTGTATTTCAATTACGCCCTTTAATTCATTACCTACGTTGATTGAAATTTTAAATATAATATTATTTAAAGTAAATTTTTATATTTTTCCATTTTTAATTTAATCTTTCAAACTATGTTAAATATTTACTTGGAATTTTGAATTAGTTATTTAGTACATTAGTAAATACCAATATCTACCAAGATATTATAATACTTTAATATAAGAATATAAGGTAGGTATGCTACCCTACTATATAAAATATATTATATTGAAAAAAAAACGTAATTCTAAAATGTAATTTCTCAAGTAAAATAAAATATGCATGTCAAGAATATTGTATTCTCGAAATTGTATAATCTCTATAATCTCATCAGTCTGAATTAGGTATTGAAATACCTATTCATTCAAATAAATATTTATTTAGGTACCTGCGTAATGTTGTATTTAAAATACAGTTTCAAATATTTTTATCTGTGTCTTATAAATAAAATAAAACCGGGGAACTCACTCTGCTGGACAGCAGGATTCAAGTGTACTTCAAATATTCAACTTGTCAACATTTTAACTTGAGTTATCTATTAAAAAAAGCTGTGCATACATAATATGTAAAAATGAGAAGTACTCATATGATTAATAAAATAAATTATATCAGAGCCAAAGAAAAAGAAATTAGAGAATAAATGCAGCTGTTACATTCAAAACAAATAACAAGATTTGAATTCCTATATAGGTATACAAAGTCTATCGCATACGTTTTTACCAATATAAGACATTCAATTTATTTATTACAACTGTATACAATTATTAACAACTACATTATACCTATCGTTTACATTAATTAAATGTTTAAAAATAACATTATAAAAACATTTTTTATAATTTTTTATTGACACCTGTAGAATTTTTTGTTAAGGTACAGACCTTGTCTGTAAAACTGGGAACGAAGATGTTTATTTTATAATTTTTGACTGGACTCAGTTATTTTTAAAACATGGGTTTAGGTAATATATACCTATAAAACCTCCCAGGTCTCAATTCGTTCTAAAAGGTTTTATTAGGATTCTGTGGTAGCAACCGTAGCCACAAATGCAGTGCGCGCCCCTTTACAACTCAACGAGTAGTATAATATTATGTAAGTTGTATATTATGTAGTGAACTGTGACGAATGTTGCAAATACTGAAATACAGAACCTTTTAATTTAAATTAAATGTTGTTTTTTTTTTATTCGAGTCAAATAATACTGTAGTGAATTTTTATATTTCAAAAACAACAATAATCATATCCAGTTCAAATTGTATTTTATTGTAACAAATTACGATGACGGTTGATAATTATTCAAGATAACTATATTCAAATTTAAAACTGAATAGGTACGATAGAAAATTAATCTGAAATTTCACATTGATTAAATAATTTCTTTGAATTGGATTATTTACCTTCAACTGACACTTCCGAAACATTTTAAGAACTACCTTCTATTGCTACTGGCAATGAAAAATATCAGCGTTTTCTAATAATGTTTTAGCAAATTTTAATGAAAATGACAGCATCCACCACTTCTCTGGACTGAGCCACCTTCAAACGAGCCAAGTACATACAACTACCAATAATGGTCCAGAATTATACCACCGTCACTTGAATGACCTATTTCATAATCCATGTCCATCAATTTAGGATTATTAGATTGAAGTACTTAAAGAACACCAAGCAAAAGATGACTTAAAACTACAATACAACAGACGAAAAATTATAAATTAGAGCACTAAAGTCATCTCCGATATCAAAGCATACTACTTCGAAATTATGGGCTTCAAATTTCAAGTTAACTTTTAAGGTATAGGTAGGTACTCATCATAATATTACTGTAAATTAATCTCAATAATAACTATGGTTTTAATAAAACTTAATTTAATTTTTATTTATTTGCGCCTATGTGTTGTAAAGAAGGTAGTGTAACAAGGTTGGGGAAACTTTTATATTTAGGCAATTCAGTTGTGAGGGGGGAGGGAGCTCGATGAATTATAATCTTAACCGCAACTTGGAAGCTTCAGGAAAGATAGATCAAACAATAAATTTCAGTTGATATGTTTATTATTACATAATTCTTAGTTAAATACAGTATGATGAAAGACTTACGAATATTATGGTCATATGGAGTTCGTTAGCGTGCGTGTTGCTCTTGGCTCAGAACTTTTGAACTTAATATGGTGTATAAATGTATAACCGTATGTATATCGTATGTATCATGTTAACAGTATTTTATGTCTTATTCCTTATTATCAATATTTATGTTTATACTTTATAGGTAATTTGTAGCAGTGTCACACATCCGTGATCAGTTACAGCAGGTATTTTTTTGCGGTTATGGGTTGTTTATTTGGAGACCTATCGATTCCTACAATGTAGCATCGATTCCGCCAGTATCGACTCTGTCAGCACCGGTAGTCTAAAAACAACCTATCAATCCGAAACCAACCAATTTTTACCACAGCCTACTGCTGTCAACCTGTTTCTTTCTTAACTTTATCAACAAGTATATTTACATTTTACTTAATTAAAAAATTAATGTTTTGAGGAATAAAGCTCAAGTATATAGGTACTTACAAAAACAATAGATACCTATATTATAAACTAAATGTAAATACCTATAAAACAGATGATATTCATACGTTAACCTATCGAGTACCGGCTACCATACGATAATAATAACAATTATAATAAATCTGCAAAATAATACAACAGTTACTGATCATTTCATTATTGAAATAAAATTAATAATTAATATATATGTATAATAAATATAATACACATATACGTATGTTTCTAAAACCAAACGTAATCCCTACCAAATGCTAATGGCCAAAGTTGCCAATGCTTTAGTTCAATAACACAACAGTAACTGATTATTTTTTACTCTTTTGGGTCATATTTTGCTCTTATGGGATATAGCCCAAAATATTTGCAGGTATTTGATTCTTCCCATTTAGTTGTATAAAAATGACGATGCTGTGCTGCTACTGTCTGTATCCAATACAACGTTTTACCATTTAAATGTAGGTATATCACTCTAGCATTAATTTACATTTATTTTGGATGACACAACACCACCTTAGAAATATACATAACACATCATATCAGTGGCGTAGCCAGGATTATGAAATGGGGGGTGTTTAAGTATAGATTAAAACCAAGTTTTTACAGTTTTCGTATATAAATAAATTTAGGGTTCGGGACTTGACTTGTTGCACTAAATATTATCGAAATATGATGCAGTCAAAGTTGTCAAAATATTCTTAAATATATACTACATATTCTTTAATATAAACATACTACCATTTTGGTAATAAAAAACTAAAAAATAAGTAGGTACCTATATAAATAATTTATACACGGGCTTACTAATTTGAATATAGGTAGGTACCTACCTATATTGATTAATGTGATGGACGGAGTACACCATTGCATGTTTTGTACATTTTTAAACTATTGTGAAATAAATCAACTTGATTTTTAAAAATACTGGAATAAAATACTAGGTTAATAAATATGTAATAAAGAAAAACGTGATATGCGAACACCGTAATAAACGAACACGTATATCTACTGATTTTCATTTCTTCGTACAAACTAGAATGTAGATGTCAATTATAGTTTTAACACAGTCTTGTTATAAAGAGACTTATAAAATCTTACATACCATAAGTATACGAAAATATAGCAAACCGTATAGCCAAGCTCCACCAACAACTTTAACAGCCCTCCCAATCATTTACTAAATTTTTTTAATTCAATTTTATAATAGTATGGTTTTAGGCTTCGGCCTCCCAAAATATCAAAATTAGAGCCTATTGTACCTCACCAAACATAAAGATATTTTTCAATGTTATTCAAATATGATTTTTCCCGACAATTGTATGTATCTGCATTTAAGTTAGAAAAATGCAAAATATGAATAAATATGCGAAAAATCGCTCAAATTAACACTTTTAGTAAAATATGAAAATTCAAACTTTGTTTGATTAGACATTTAAAAAATTTCATAAGACAAATTTATAACTTATCTAAAATAATGCGAGGAGTCCCAAACCCTATAAACAATGTTTTTATTAGGGAGGAAAATGTCAATGGGGGGTGTTTAAACACCCAAAACCCCCCCCCTGGCTACGCCACTGCATCATATGAATAGTAAATATTCGTTGTCATATAATATATAACACGGAAAACACAATACAACACAAAGACGTATTATAAATGTATGTGAAATATGAATATCACCCAGTTTTACAAATAGTGGGGACCTATATAATACGTGTGACTGTGTTTTTGATATATATTATGCAGCAATGAAGGGTATAATATATGCGGTTTAATATGCTTGAACGTGCCGTGGGTTATGTAAAATAAAATCTCTTTCGTAGGCTGCAAGTGTGTATTGTTAAGCGTTTCTAGGGTTCAACGATATCATTAGAGAAATACATCGCACACACTTAAAAAAACTCCATCGTAGAAAACGTAATGAAACAAGATTAAAAAAAAAAATTATACAAGTACTTAGTTGATATTATAGGTAGACCAAACATTTTTAGATATTTTATTGATACAACAGGGACAGTGCTATTTTTCACGGGGTCCTGGAAAAAATAAATTACAACTTATACCTATATCCCAATACGGTCTAAATTAATGTTGGCGTTGAACCAAACGGAAATTACATTTGAGTACGGAACACGATTGAGAATGGAATTTTTGGTAATTCAATTGAGGATGCTCTATTAATTATATTTTTTTTTGCCAACGTTGCCTTACCTATTTAATAATTTTTTTGACCCATTAAGCCACAATGATACTTGTCTGGAGTATCGAAAATCAACTTTGAAATGCATGAAAAGTTTGATGACATAGGAGAGTTGCTTATGTCGTTTGTTGGTCTACAATTTATAATAGTCACGAAGAAGTCAAAGATGCGTTTTTAGAGTTAATAATCTACAGTAGAATAAGGTAAAAAAAGAATTAGCGAAAACATAAAAAGACAAAATAGAAACAATAAAAATATGTGATAGTTGCATAATTCTGTTAATTTTTTAAAATATTTAGAATTTTATGTTGCCCAACACAATCCAAGAATTGACGTATAGGTTTTTATAACTCATTATAACCTATTATTTACTAATCAGCTTATACAGTTTTTTTTTTATTAGATTATAATTATTATAATGCATTACTATGACATTGAACATTTTTATCACACATTGCTTTTATATAATATTATATACATTTATTATAATTTATTTTAACAATAATATGTATTATTATTATTTTTAATTGCACTTAAATTGTCAGTTTAAAAAAAAGTTGACGTGGTGAATCATAGTTTGATAGTCAACTAAATGATATGGCAACGTTTCACTCAAAGTCGTTCCCACTCGTATATTCGTATTAGTTTTTTTAGGTAACCGGTGAGTTATTTGTGAATTTTAAGTATTCTTAATCATTCAGCCAGAAATGTTTAACATTCTCAATGGTTTGATAGCCGAATATACCTAACACTTTCCTTTGAAATACAACAATATTCAATGGCGAATCTTCAAAGTGTGATGGTATGCACAAGACTGTGCAGTACTTAGATGATATTTTATGACTATGCATTTAAGTATACCTAGTATAGGGAATTATTATTTACATTCGGGAGCGGACGACGGTGAGAGATTTTCAACGAAAACTCAACAACGGTGCTGGTTTGATTATTTAAACTAAATGTTTTTATAATGTAGGTAGTTATACAGTTATACTCCCAAAAAAAAAGGTGAAGTTTTATTTTTAAACTATAATGTATATGCTTGTTTAAATTTATTTATGGGATTTTTTTTTACGCTTTAAAACGCTTAAAATTAACGTTAGAAGGATGAAGGAGGGACGTCGGGAGATCGCCATGATGTATGACTTCCTCAAATACGATCATACATCATTTTATTTTAATTAAGTTGGTAGGTACATAAATGTATCCATTTTTTAGGATTTTAAATGTGTTTATACTTTATAGTTATTTTGTTTTTGATACCTTTTAAATATTTTTCATAGAATTTTAATTTAGTGACGGGTTGTTTATTCGTGTATAATTATTCATTGGTATACAAATACAATACATTTGTAATCAACAGTTTTATCTGATTACTTATTGTAATCACCTAACAAAATATAGCTTACAGCATTCGGTCAAAAATATTTTGGTAAGTTTACGAAAAGTTGATTATGAATTATGATTATAATCTTAATCACTAAACCACAACCACCTGTGTCTAATTTTTTATAAATACTGATCAGCGGGTGACATTTTTGGAGTATTTTTTACAACTTATAGTGTTAGTACGAACTATGGTTATACAGAAGAATTTTAAGAATATCATGGACTGAGAAAATTACCAATGTTGAAGTACTGCGTAGAATGGGAAAGGAGAAAGAATTAATGATCACAGTCAAATACAGAAAACTCCAGTACTTAGGAGTTAGGACATATTATGCGGAACAAGAGTAGATATGAACTTCTCCAATGTATCCTACAAGGGAAAATAGATAGCAAAAGATCACCTGGAAGAAGAAGAACATCGTGGCTAGCCAACCTCAGAATATGGTTCGAAAAAAGTTTAGTAGAACTATTCTGGAGCGCAACTAATAAAACTCGTATATCAATGATGATCGCCAACATCCGAAACGGATCGGGACACTAAGAAGAAGAAGAAGAAATAGTGCAGTAATTAGCTGGCATAATATAGTGTTCAGTTTGAAATGGTTTCATTCATTTTTAACACTTTTGACGACCGAATATTAAACAGCGGATATCAGATTTAAACAACGTATATATTTGTCCACTGTTTTTATTTGAAATAATTACTAATTGCATTAAACAGTATGTCGTAATCAATTAGTTACAAATGTAAATTGTTTTCTCGCATATTGTATACTTGAACGCATTTTTTTTTTAAAGGCAGTCGGTATTTTAACGACTCAAATGTTGCAACTATTAAAACTTAATTGAAAATTAAGATGCAGTGCGATAACAACAATTCAATAAGTGTACCTACGTCAACAACGAATTTTTTCTCCGACACTTATTATTGAAAATAAATATTGAACATCACTTACTAATGGACGGATGACAAAATAACTTATATCAATATGCACTGAATTTTGTTTAAATAGTTGGAAAAATATATCAAGTGGAACGGGCTGAATTGTTGTACAGAAAATACATAATATGTTGGGATCTATTTACTGCAATGGATTGTAAACTCGATGTTGCCACGTATTTATATAAAACTGATTACTAGGGCACGGATGTTGTAGTACTAAAAAAATAGTAAAATTGATTGCAGTATTGCACTAAAAAATACCAAAAATTGCACTTAAAATATTAAAAATTGCACTAAAAAATAACAACGTTTTGTTATAAATGTTTTAAGTTTACTGTTATAAATTATAATCTAAAATTCTAAATAATTCAAAAAAAAATATATACATTACATTATAATCATGCCATTATAAATTTATTATATTATACATCATTGCATTGTACTATAAGTGTTTGTTTTAAATTTTCGAAATCAAACCCTCTTCGATTTGGAGCTAGTAAGTTCTTATACGTCGGTTGATGTAAGCGGAGCGTATTTAAAATAAGATAAATCGCTTACTGTTAAGTCTTCGGGTAAACCATCGAACGATTTTCTTTATCCAGTTAGTATATCATTGATTTTAATAATGGTTTTAAGTCATATATAAGTTTTAATATGGCTAAAATAGTTGTATAAATGAGTAAATTCGACAAAATTGCAAAAAAATTGAAAAAATCCCAAAAATTGCAAAAAATTGCACTTAAAACTTTTAGATTTGAATTCGTACTTACATGAAACGTATTTAAAACTTACTTAGCAATTAATTGAAAAAGTAGAAAAAAAGTTGCAAATGCAACATCATCCGTGCCCTACTGATTACAATAAATAATTATTTTCCATAGAAATTTGTCCTGAGAGTTCGACGAAAAAGGGACAAAAGTCGTGAGTAACAGTTTTTGTGGATTTAAAAACTATATAAATATATGAGTTCAAAATTACAGCCAATTAATTAGGTACTAAATATGTTACTGAAATTACCTATAATTTTAATCGTTATCTTTTTTTCAATAAGAAGGATATATAATACAATTAAGTGGTTTAAGAATGGACCGAATTAAAGAGACTTAAAGTACCTGACCCACACGTAAACCGTTTTGTTAAAGTTTTTATTTAGAATAAATTTGTATAAAGAATAGGTAGGTATTACTTTTTTTTAGGAAACATATATAGGTAGGTACTTAAGGTTTATATCTTCAATAATATTAAAGTGCTGCAAGTGTATTAAATTATGTTCAAACTAAAGTGTTAAATGGAGTAAATAAAAAAAATGATATTTAAATAAAATGGTTTATGTTTTTTTATGTTTAGGTTCAATCGTATCGACGCATGTCGATACCATACGCGGTAACGTTACTTTTTTTTAAATTGTTTAACGAACATTTTCAGAAGTCTAATGTTTATGTAATTCATACTTTGGATTACCTACTAACGGTAACGTGACTTTTTTCTCCAATTGTATAACGAATATTTTCAGAAATTTTATTCTTATGGAATTGATACTTTGGACGACTACCAACTAGCTCTGGTCTACGGCAGGGATGGACAACTCAAAGTTACTAAAGGGCAAATTTCTAGAACTATGCAATTTTATAAAAGTTTATGAATCTTGCTTTTCAATTTCTACCGCCATAGGATTATTGTACGAATTTATTGTTAAATAAATCATTTATAATTACGTTTAAACATTAAAATTGTATAAAGTAATTTGAAAATGTAGCAACAGCCACATAAAAAAGCTACTCGAGTCGCCTACAGTTACACCCTGCTCTACTGGAATCGGGAAAGGAAAACAACTAAATTAAACTCCACATTTTTTGAAGATCCTTTTCATATATTTTTAATAGCTTTATAATATTCCAATAAGCCTTGTTGTATATTTTTAAACTTTGGACGAGAAAAATGTGAAATTTATGGTAGGTTTACTCAGTTAAAAAAAAAATAAATTTTGTTTTTTTGTTTTTCTTATACTTTATTTAAACATATCAAATATAAAACTAAAAAAAAAACAAAGCGGGTAAGTGGATGTCGCTCTGCTGCACAGTAGATTAGAAGTGGGCCACTGCATAATGGATTGTATTAAATTTGAACTCAATGATATCATATCATTGTATAATGTATACGAAAAACGAGTCTGAGCGGAGACGGTTTGTCAGTCTAGATATTTTTTATTGTTATTATGTTTTATTGTAGCCTGTAAGTTGAATTAATATTATAAATTACAATAAAATAACTAAAGTTTTTATTTTTATTATAATTATTATTATTTCAGTTCTATGGTGATAAACAAAGCGTTAGAAATTAAAATCCCATTTTTAGTGGTTTTTTGTAATTTGTCGGTGGTTTTTCCCTTGGCATTAAATATACAGGATAAAAAATAAGAAAATAAAAATAAACACCACTGTAAAACCACTAGATGATTCGCTCCGCTCAGAATCTAAAAAACCGAAAGTTCTAAATAAGATTAAAATTTTATTATTTAATCACATAAAGTGTGAAGTAGCTAAGTCTTGTCTTGGGGAGCAGGAACAATTTTACTTTTTAGTAATAATTGTCAAGGTTAGAATGTATTTCAAACAAGAATAATACGGTTTTAATATTGCTTTATTTTGTTCAATGCACAAAGTTGCAAATTTCTTTGTGACAAGTACCAAAACAGTATGAACTCCTTCCACTAACACTTTACAGTTGTTTATACCGAAATTCATAAAGCCATATAAAGGAAAATATAATTTTTTTTTTTTAAAGTAGTTTCTAGAACAATATATAATGATAAAGAAAATACGTTCAATGTACTATATTTAAACATTTTAATGGGTACCACCAATGCAAAAACATCAACATTCAACAAACGTTACAACGAGTATACCGTTTAAATTGTTACAAATGGATTAAATTATTTACAAAGCAATTTAATCCAGAACTACACAGAAACAGTCAAACCTTAAATTAACAAACAGTTTATGATATCTGATTCCCTTAACATGCATTTGGTTCATTGTTGAACTAAACATATTTTAAGAAAACTGTTTGCACGACATTTGTATTAAATTAGTATTAAACTCTATCATTATAATTGTATACCAAATTATATTATTTTTAAACTAGAACCGTGATATTTTTCATTGATTATCCTAATATTAAACAATAAACAAATACATTCATTAATATAGTTTCAAGACTGAATTTAATCTGTTGGTTTATTTATTCTACACGAACAATATATACATAATATATGAATGAAAGTGATAATAATGTTAAAAATAGGTATTAAAGTATAATGATATTAAGCTATTTTTTATGAAAATAGCTTAATAATTTAGGGTTAAGATCCTAGTTATTCTTGTTTTAAAAAGTTAAAACATACATTAGTGTTGTGCCTACTCGGTTTTAAATCGTTGTTGACACTCTATATTAAAACTTAAAATTATACCTATTACCCATATTTTTATTTTATGTTAGATTTTACTTAACCATTTAGGAATTTTGGCACGAGATCAAGGAGTTAACTTGTAAGTTATTGTGAACATGTTTAAATAATAAATTGTCGTACTTAATTTGTCATCATAAAATTAGAACTTACTCGATAAACCTTGAAGCAATATAGCAATGTGCACTAACGTGAAAAAACGATCATTATAAAATGTAAATAATAACTTTAGTTTTATGTACAATAGTTATTTAGTTAGAAATTAAATCTTTATTATTATTTTTATTATTATTAATATTTTGTTTTTATATAATATGTCTGTGATAACATGATATAATCATATATATTATATACAATATACATATATATATAGACTATAGAGACTCGAATGAATATGAATTCTACATTCCAATAGTTAATTTTAATATTTTACTATATTCCAAATATGAATACTGCATTGTTTTATCATATTATATTATTTTGTTGATAGACATATTTAATTGTTAAGAACAGTTATGACTATAACTAACTTAGTAGTTTAAAAACTAATGAACGTATATGAAAATTATTTATACATAAGTAAAGTAGGTATATAATATAATGGTTTAGATTATTATAAAAAAATATTAATTTACATTTTAATAAAAACAACAGAAAACAATACGAACTAAATATTAATTGAAATATGATATAGAGGAAATCATCATGAATTTTAAGTTTAATAAAAATACAATTTTTAGTTATTTTCAAAGTTTATTCTTAAGGATATGAAATTGTATACCATTTATGTTAATCCAAATGCGAGATCTCATTTCTAAAAAGTTTTATTTTTTACATAGTAAAAATACGTATTGTATTATTATTATAATAGAGTAAATAATATTTAATTTTCAATAAAGAATACTTAGTTAAGGATATGAAATTGTATACCATTTATTTAAATCCAAATACGAGATCTCATTTCTAACAAGTTTTATTTTTTAAGTAGTAAAAATACGTATCGTACTATTATTATAACAGAGTAAATAATATTTAATTTTCAATAAAGTATACTTAGTTATGGAACTAATAATTTTATCTTTCATCGTAATGAAAATGTAAAACTTAAAATTAAATTTCAAACCCAAGACATAATTTAAATGTTCAAATTAACAAAAATAATTTTATGTCTTCGATTAGGAGCTTCAAAAATCTAATACTACAGAATATGCGTGTGATGTTGTATGTTGAACCGACACCTCTTAATTTGAACGGGTATATTGTCCTTTACAAATGGTTTATTTATTATAAAATTCTATAAATATTTTTTAAAATGTAATCTTAATGTCAGGTAAGCTGTAAGTCCAAATTATACGTTTCCTCAGTACAGTTGGGCGCATATACAGGTGATTTTTTTTAAATTAACAAAATAAGCCAAGCATGATACTTAAGAAAAAATAACTTAAAAATTGGTAAATGTATTATAGTTAATAGCTTATATTCCAGTCGTAAGATTTTTTTAAGCATAAATATGGATCAATAATGAAATCTAACCGAACTTTTAACAAAGAGGCTGTTTCACTATAACTCTCCAGGCACAAACTTATCACAATTTCGTGTTTGTTTCTTGACAACAAATTAGTTTCATCTTATCGTGTTCGCTTTTACTTTATAGGTACTGAATTATACAACCCTGCACTTATATAATGGGTATTGACACATTGTTCAACCACCAAACAAATTAAAAATCCGTTAATACATGAAAAAAAAGTTTGGGAATGAAATCTTTAATAATAATCGTATATCGTGTCAAAATTATCTATTCGAAGTAGGTACTCAAAGTATTTGAAAAACGGAGTTCAACGCATAATATATAAAGAACAGTTATACATATGAGAACACTGTTTAGTTGAGTGTTGGTACTTCCATAGACGGAAATTGGCAGACGGCTTGAGGGTGGAGTAGTCCCCTAAAAATGTACAACAGAGAAATTAGCCCCCTAAACCATTTTTGTGGTCATTGGTCACTACTATAATAAATAATAAATTTATAGTAACTTATAATTAAATTATAATTGGAGAGTAAATAAATAAAGTACAACTTGAGAAACAAATTCGGTGATTTATAAAGTTGTCAACTAGACACCTAACTTTATTATTTCTTTAAAGTAATATTTCACAAATGCTGATATAACATCCGTATTACACAGGTACTCGTATATGTTTGAAATATGATTTATATAATAAACTATTTTTAAATATCATGCACCTCTGAAATTATGGTAAATTTTCACCTATGTGCAATCTCATTCCATATTATGATTCAGGATAGTGCTTTATATTTGTATTATACATTTAGAAGAAATGATAAATTATTGTATTTGAAAAACAAACCTGATTAGATCACAATAAATTTAAAGTTATAGCCAAACTTATTAAATACATAGACGTTACGTTTTTACCCAAGTCGTAATAACTCAGATGTTTTCATAATTTTGAAATAGCGTAACCCCATGGAGAGGAATCATAATGTTATAATATCGTTTATAGGATATCGTTGGATACTTGTTATTCAAATTCCAACATAAGTGTGAGATTGAAGGTGCTGTGGAATTACTCTACATTTAATCCTACAATGTAAAATACTTGAATACAGCGTACTCTCCTATTTCAGTACTATATAACCTACGTTTAAGTCTTGTATAACGTAAGACAATTAAATCCTGGTTAAATAAAACAATTATTAATTTTAAGATGGTTAGCCAAAACACGCACAGATTTAAAATTGTGTATAATATAGGAATTTAGATTTTCGTATTAAAAAGTTTACTTTTAAAACTTTGACTATTCCCTTGTTTAAAACTTTCAAATATGAAGTAGGTATAAAGTATTTTGTTTTATTTTATATATAGAAATGTATTTTGTAAGCACGTGAATGTGTTACCGTCCATTCCTGATTACTAGGTAATGGTAGGATTTATCATTTACCATTAATTACTGTTTGTACTCAGCAAAAGCTGAAAATCATAATTTTATTCGCGGTCTTGCTAAACACGTTGTGACATTGTGTACATCTAGGGTTAGAATATTTACCGATTTGGCCGGATTTTTAATATACTTGTTCCGCGTCCCACTTATCTTCTTAGCGGGACCCGTTTGTTAAGATTTGTATGCATTTTTAAAATTGTTGCCTAATGTCTCGTTTTACAAGCGAGGGGGACAAGAAAGTCCCGATTTTTTACAACCACTTGGAGCAAGTGTACTTGTTGAATAACAAAAAAAAAAAATTCAAAAGTCTTGGGAATTGGATGTCCTTATTATATTCTCCATATTATACACAATTTGGGTTAACGTGTTTGTAAAGTACTGAAGTTCGATTTAGAAATAATTATCATAAAATCTTACAGCAAGTTCAGTAATTCAACAAAAAACACAACATCCCTGAAGTCTTTTTTCGATTGGTTGGACACGGAGTGGTGTGAAGTTTTAAGGCATGTTCCAACTAGATGGCTAAGTTTGATACCAGCTGTCGAAATATTAAAACAAATTTTGAACCAGTTAAATAGTACTTTTATCCCAAGAAAATACCTCAAAAATATTGTCTGATTTTTTTAACCATGAACTAGCAGAGGCTTATTTAGTTATTTATGATTTTTAGAAAATATCAGCCATTTATATTAAATTCTATTATATTGCAAGTTGAATAGAGTAAATCTTTAATTGTTGATCTATATAATATAATGGAAACATTAAAAATTGATTTAATTGAAAGAAAAAAAGAAAAGTCTTATGGTAACTGTTCGTTCTGAAATAATATCGGCTTAAAATAATAATAAAAAAAGATTTAGATGAGACTGATATGTTTTATGATCAATGTATTTAATATTTTGATAAGTAGTTTCCTTTCGAAAACAATGGATTACAGTTATTCAGTTGCTTATCACTAAGTACAAAAAATTAGGAAAATATAAGTATACATGAAATTACAAAGGTAGCAGACACTTTTTTAATTAAAATAGAAGACAATTTTTTGTTCGAAGAAATAAGAGAATTTAAGTTATTTTTGGTAAAGTATGCATCAGATAATACTTTTGAAACTACCTCATCTGATAAAAAATGGGTTCGAGTTTTAAGAGAAACTAATGCCCCTAATCTTGAAAAATGATTAACTATGTATTATTAATAATACATTCGAATGATATGTCGGAATGTATTTTCAGCTTAATGAAAACTGAGTGGAGAAGTGATTGAAAAAGGTTATTGTTGCAAAATTTAGAATCTAAATTAATCGTAAAAACTAATTTTGAAGAGACCTGCAAAGAGTTTAGAAAGTTTTTGGATACTCCCAGAGGAAAACCCTTTTTGAAAAAGATAAGATCATCTAAAAAATATCAGTAGTATTAATTTTAGAATAATCATAATTTTTGTTAGGTAATTATTTTAATTTTTTTTTTTTAGTATCCCGAATCCCGATTTTTAATAAAGCGGAACGTCAATATCCCAATTTTCTTACAGTAGTATTTGTATTGTATTACATTTCAAAGAGTTGTGTGTCCTGTGAGTTAAGAAATAAAATCCTAACCCTATGTACATCCTATGGATGTACACATTGAGGTTAGTAAAATTTGATTAATATACGACAAATAAAATAACACTGTAAAAGATTACAATAGTCAATAATTATATATTATTAAAACAAACTACTTATAGTTTATACCTTAAAAGTTTTTTAAACGACAATGTCTTCATTAGCTTGTTTGATCGACCCTTTAGCCATGTATTTGTATATTATTATAATGTCATAATATATTTTTACAACTGAACATGCTACCACTACTTATTTAAATGTTATACCATTCTCCAGCTTACAAGAGAACTGAAAAGGAGCTTTTTAATTACTCGCAAATCCCCTCTTTACACAACTCTTGTACACTCGGTATAACAATAGGTAGCGTATTCAGAATGATTTCAAAAGAAAAGTTTTCATATATTTGGAAAATACCAGATTTAATATACCTAGTCACCTATGACCTATATAGCTATAACATGGTATACATATTATATTATATTATGTACACTATAGAATTATAGAACATGCGTTATGTACCTATAAAACAGGTTCGTGTTGTTTAAACTTAGAATAATAATTGCACAAAGAAAAAATAATAGATCGCACATTCATATTACTATGTAATTTAAAAATAATAATTATTATGAATTTATTATAATTAACAAACTCGATAATAGTAAATTTAAATCAGATTTAATTTTTAAATGCTGTTTACGTGATTGGAATGTACAAAAAAAAAAAATGTCTAATAATAAATACTTGTATGTTGTAAATCATACTGTTATTAGACTTATGAATTTATTGTTATACAACGCTATCTTTGGGCTGTAGAAGTTTCTGGTTTGTTTGATTAGAGTAATAAAGTTTAATTTTTGGTCGACAAGTGGTAATAGTAATTTTCGAGTTATATGTTATTTTACCCCTAGTCTGAGGGAACTTGGAAGGAAAATAAATTGGCATTGTCTATATATAAATATAGGTATGTTTAATATTTAATATATTTTAGAAATCAATACGAAATCGTGGAAGTTGTATTCAAACAACTTTATTAAGTAAATATGTATGTATTCAATAGTATAAAATATCCTCAAAACATACATTTTTATACTCAAATCATGTAAATATTTCTTGATAGATAGAATATATTATAGAATTTGCAATTTGCATTAATATTTAAGGATGACGAATGCAATAATATACTTGTCAAGAATCAAAGAACGACAATATAACAAACAATCTTTAAAGGGTTTGTTTAAAATATTATTGTAACAACTTGACTTATTGTAAAGAAATTATCAAATGCCCACAAAATAGATTTATTTGTGTGTCCACATAAATGCATAATGTAGATATATTATCATGATTAAATAAAGTAGTTATATAAAGTACCTTTCATTGTTTTAGAATGTTGAACTGTTAATATTCATACTATTTCGTCAAAACCAAAGGGGAAGTGTGTCTCACCTCTAGTACAAAACAAAAATTAATATCATAAATATTTTATTATTGGTATTTACTTACAAACAGGCTAGATATACACTAATTTATTTTAAAAACAACAATTTAAGAATTAGCAATTTTAATATAATACATGATATAATCAGTAAATACAATATTGTAATGGAGAATACCAGCTGAAACGACTGCATAGATTCTAGAACATAAATACGCATAATTTACCACGTCGGTCTAATATGTAATATGCGAGTTCGATGGAATTCATCGTATATTCGTATGGCTATTAACTGCAATCGCAAATAACATACTAACTGTCAATAATTACTATCCAATCTAAACTGTTTTTTTTTGTGTTCATTGCAGTATTGAGTACATATTATTATAAGTTTTGGAAAATAAGTTTTTGCCGATGAATATCGCTTATAATCTAAACTGTAGTATTATAATATTATATATATATATATATTTTAGATTCTGAGCGGAGCGATGAATGTATTGGTTTTACAATGATGTGTGTTTTTATATTTTTATATTTTTATATTTTTATATTTTTATATTTTTGTGTCTGTCATCACGTTTTGGGACAGTAAAAGTGCTTCGATTTTCTTCAATAGTACCTTTTCTGATAGGAAAGTGAATCTAGTTGGTACTTTGGGGGGTCAAAAGTAAACATTTCCCAGTAGTTTTCACAAGCGCCGGGAAAAAACAACATAAAAATTAAGGAAAAACGGGAATTTTTACGCAAAATCGATTTTCCAAAAAATCGAATTTGGTTTTTGGTGTAACTTTAAAACAAATGACCGTAGATACATGAAATTTTCACTGGTTGTTTATATTTGCATTTTCTATACACGATAACATTTTCAAAATATTTTGATTTATTTTGAACTGTTTAGGGACATTTCCATATTTCATTTTTTTTTAGTTTTTTTTCTAGAAATATCAATAAAATTTTATTTGTTGGTTGCGAAAGCTTGAAAATTTAATAGAAGGCTCCTAATATGTTGTTTCAAAGGCAGATGAAAAATATTAAAAATCCTTAGTCACAATTTTTTTTTATAAGCATTTAAAGTTCAAAAATTGACAAAATATGGAAAAATCACGAAAATTAGCAAATTATTTTGAGTTAAGAATTCGTAAAAATTTTTCTTTTTAAATCTAAGATTTGAAAATGAAACACAAGATTCCTTATAAGATTATCTACCTTTATCAATAAAAAAATCTCTACCGGACAGTCAAGTTAAATTTTTATGAGCGTTTGAAATTAAAATTTTTACAACATTGGATATTCACTCGATTTCTCATGTAGCGATTTCCTTATTTTGTTGTAATTCAAAAACGAACAACTGTAGATACATGAAAATTTCACTGAATGTTTAAATTAGCATTTTCTATACACCATACAATTTTGAAAATATTTTGACTCTTTTTGAGCTGTTTAGGGACATTTTCAGTTTTCAATTTTTTTAGTTTTTTTTTTTATAATTGTCAATAAAATTTTATTTGGTGGGCCAAAAAGTCTGAAAATTTAATACAAGCTTTCTTATATATTGTTACAATATCAGTTGAAAAATTTTAAAAATACATAAGCACGATTTTTTTTTATAAGCATTTAAAGTTGGAATTTTGACAAAATTTATCAAAATCTCGAAAATAATCAATCGTTGGAATTAAAAAATTATAAAATGTTCAGTTTTTATAACTAAGAGTTGAAAATTTAAAACAAAGATTCTCTTAAATAATTCATACTGTAACCAAAAAATCTAAAAAATATATAAACACACTTATTTTTTACAGACATTTTAATTTCAAATTTGGACGAAATTACATATTAAAAAACCTAGAATAACTATTTTAGTTATTTTGTTGTGATTGAATAATATTATTCGTGGGTACTTGAAACTTCTAAAGTGTACTATTATATATCTATGATAGTATCACGGTTTTTGTTGATGTATAACGCGTTATAAGTATCTAATGGATATTGTGATATGATTAATTTGGAATTTATTATAGGTACCTATTATAGGTCAATTTTTTGTTTAATACCATAGATATGTATATAATATGTCTAATACTAGATTGACATACCGTCACCGCTCAGAATCGTTTTTCTTATACAATGATATTAGATCATTGAATTCAAATTTAATACCATCCATTAAACAGTGACCCACTTGTAACCTACTGTACAGCAGAGCGACACCCACTTGCCCACCTTTTTTTATATTTATTTTTATTATTAAATTTTACGTCAAAGCTTGGTTTACTTGTCCATTGCCAAATAAGTCCCCAAATCAAGACTTACAATTTATAAAAGATATGAAATTATATGAAGTATTTGATAGAGAAATATCTAGAGTATCAATTCAAAAATTATGCAACCATTTGTGGTATTTAACTGAAGAGGCTGCTGCATTATCTTTCTTTGATGATTCTATACCACTAGAGGTAAAGAGTCAGATGGTAAAAGCCTTAAAAAAAAAGCGACAAAATATCCGGCCAAACGATTGATAATTAAACCAAACCAAATAGATGATAAATTTATTGGTAAGTAAATAAACATTAAGTTTAAAAAATATATTGAATACGTTTAATAATTCATAAAATAAAAAATAAGCAATTAATTATATTTAATATTATAATTTTTACAGAAAAAAATATTGACGCATTTATAACAGAAGAAAGCTTAAAACTATTTTCCCGATTTAACATTGATGACGGATTCTTAAAACATGATCCGACTTTTTGGGAATCTAGTGAAAGTTACATAAATGGTAAAAAAAATTATTAATTCATTAAAAATAGTTAACGATACTGCAGAGAGAGCCGTGAAGTTGATGGAAGAATACAATTCTACACTCACATTAGATGAAGAACAAAAACAATTTATACTAAAATGTGTACAAGAACATCGGACAATTTATCCAGATTGTAAAAAAAGCACCTTACAACAACAATATTAATTTTCATTATTCTATAGAATTTTTTTTATGATAAAAATATTTCATTTTTTTAATATATATTATAAAACATTAACATAATTATTAATTATTCTATAACATTGTTTATTATAATTAATCGTTACTATGTTGCTCGTATTTCCAAAGATATCGTGTTTTTTTAGAGTCAAATCAATATAATTCACGAACCATTAGAGATATGAAAAAATGTAATAAAATAAAAGTTATAGCAAATTTAATTTTCTTTAAAATATGTATTATTAAAAATATCAATATTTCTAAAGGTTAATGAAATATTTACAAAAATGTCGAAAATTTTCGTAAATATTGAAAAATGTAGTAAGTTCAAACTTAAATCATAAGTCGGCACGGGTTAACCTTATCTGATCGAACCAAAACTTTTTGTAGTTCGTTTTTGTACATATAGGCACAAAATTAGGGGGTGAGACCAAACATACTTTAAAATCAAAAATTAAGGAACACCCTAATATATATATATGTACAGTCTATCTGTGATCTGTCTATTAAACATAAGAAGGTGGCTAGACAGAATGACTCGGTGATCAATCTATTTATGTATAGTATACGTTATCATTGCAGCTGATATAGATTAAGATTATTTTATAATGACTAACTTTCTGCGATTAGTTAATAGAAGAGTTTCCATAGTTTCGAAATTTACGGTCATCATAAACATGCATGTCCATTTAACTTTGTTTCTGATAAATAGTTTAATAATAATTTTTCAATTATAAATGGACAATTCCTCTGCATTATATAATAAATAAATTGTTAAAAATGTTAAGACGTCAAAAAGGTTATAATTACTATAGAGTAACCAAATACTTAATAATAAATGCATTTGATTACATTATAATTTTTTTTTATTTTATTATCTGCTAAGGCTTCAACATCGATAATTTTTATTTTTTAAATTAATAATTTAATTACATTTTTTATTTAGTTGTTAAGAGTTATGTAGCAATTGTCACAATAATACTTCAATTTCACAAAAGTTAAGTAGAATTTTAATGAAATAAAATGTAAGGCTGAACACAATAATAATTTTTTTTTAGTTTTTCATCTTAATTAAAAATGCATTTTAATAATAATGTTGAAAATAGTACGAGTGGTAGTCACGTTACATCCGCACATATTGCAGGTGAAGTCTAGTGTATACGCTATTAAATTAAAATGTGTGATTCTACAAAAATATTCATATTTATTTTTATTAAAAACTAAATAATAGTTTATAATCATTTAATATACAGTAATATATTAAAACTATGCCGTTTATTAAATAATGAAAAAAAAACAAAAAAATAAAAATAAAATTAACTAAAAATATCATTTATAATTTACTTTAGTTCAATAAGAATATTTATATAATATAAAAGGACATAATTATTATAGTAGCTAAATGTATAGTTTTTTAAAGTTTTTACTTTTAACCATTTATAATAATGATCTGAAAGCG
The DNA here is from genome assembly GCA_949089665.1 of Macrosiphum euphorbiae. Classification (NCBI taxonomy): domain Eukaryota; kingdom Metazoa; phylum Arthropoda; class Insecta; order Hemiptera; family Aphididae; genus Macrosiphum; species Macrosiphum euphorbiae. Next base: position 43,813,381 of record CARXXK010000003.1, on the reverse strand, counting down.
AAAATGTGACGATTTTTTAAATGAGTATTAAAAATTAAAATGTATAATACCTACCTAATGAAGTTAAATGACATTTTAAAAACTATCGAGTAAGATAAATTTACCATCAAAACATATGGAAGTACATAATATCAAATAAAATCGTATAGTTAAATACTACAATGGTTAATAGTTATATTCGTGTAAATATTATTTCATTAACGTTACAACAATAAACAAAATAAAATAGTGCACAATATTAATTATTATATACCTAGCCACATAACAAACAGCTATTAAATTAATTAAACTCCAATAATTGAAATCTATTGCAGACCATCACTGATTATCAGTGTAACGAATACCAAAATATTTTATGACTACACTTTATAAACAGTCCGTCGACATTGATATCAATGAAATTATTCCAAAAAACAAACTGTAAATTCGGTAAGGAATAAAAATAATATTACAATATAGAGCCGCAACCACTCATTACGGACTACGAGTGCAAATCTTAATTTTGGGCCTAAATTTTTTTTTCAAAAAAAATTATATACGTAATGTAATTAATAGGATAGCCGGCGTTTATATTATTGTGTATTAGAATGTTAGATACTAGCTTTTAACGGTTTTAACATTTTATAGACATCAATTAATTTTAAAGTGAAGTATATTGAAATGTGAATGTGTGATGCATATAACTATAACATGTATGCAAATTTTTTTATAGATTTTTCAGAGCAAATGTAGCCTTACTCAAACAGAATTTTTTATCTACTTTTCCAATATAATTATTTGGAAAATTGGAAAATGTAGTTAATATTTTGGATAGAACACTCGAATAACAACTAACAAGTATAAACAAATAATTCTGTTGTAGGTTGTATAGATAGGTAACCTACAATTTTTATGCAGTTGTAAAATATGAACAAATTATTATAACTATTAATATAGCTACCTATATTATAATATTAATTTAAAACAAAAACAAAATTGTTAAATTGTATAAATAACACCGTTTTATACAAATAAACAGTTGGATAGGTAGGTATATTATACTTTAATAATATTATAATGATCAAGCTTCATTTTTCTTTCCTTTACTCAAGTAAAAATGTCTACAGCCATGGCAATATAATTTATTTTAATACACCGACAAGGGGCTTAATTGGTATGGGATCGATTTGGGATGAGATAGTTGTCATAGCTGGTAGTTGTGACTCATGAAACTGATGAATCTTATAGAGTATTATCGTTGGATGACTATTCTATATTTTATAGATAACAATCAGACAATTTTAAACTGGTAATTTTTTTAAACCATATTCAAAATGTGAAAATGTTGTTTTTGAAAAATGGTCTACAGAGGTAAATACAGTCAATGGAATTTGGTATTCTAGTTGAAATAGTTCTATTTTCTTTCTTTTTCTTTTACTTTGCTGTTACTCTATATATAGTCTATATATTAGAACGGCATACATTTATTTAGGGACGACATGACGACGTGGATCCTTTTGAGGATAAATTGTGTAATTTCTTGCGGGTCAAAGATCACAGGATCGTTTTTAAGTTTATCTTTTAGTCGATCGAACAAAAAGTTGTGTACTAACGTCAAACGAATTTAACCCGGAACACATAAAATTTACCGTCAAAATGAGGAAAACATGGACAATGTTGGCTGCGTATATATTAAACGCTATAACACATAATATATATGTAGGTAAACGGTTTGCGGTCGACGGTCGTTATATCGTATATAGCCGGGTGATTCAGCAAGCACACTTACCCCAATTTTAGATTCTGAGAGGAACTATAAATGTATTGATGTTACAATGATGCGTGATTTTTATTTTTATTTTTGTGTCTGTCATCATCTTTCGGGTCAGTAAAAAAACTTCGATTTTATACTTTAGCATTTTTTATGTTAGGAAAGTGAATCATGTCAAACTTTGGGGGGAGGTCGAAAGTTAAATATTCCGAGTAGTTTTCAAAAGCGTCGGGTAAAACTGAAAAAAATTAAGGAAAACGGGATTTAGTATTTACCTACTCAAAATGTTAAATTTGTTTAACTTAGGATTGAAAATTTAAAACAAGCTAGGTTTTTCATAAATAATTCATAGATATTATAAATAAAATATTTAAAAATATATATAAACATCTTTTTTTATAGACATTTAAATTCCAAATTTGGAAGAAATTAGATAAGTACTTAACGAATAATTACGATTTTAGTTATTTTGTTGTAATTTATAAATATTATTCGTTGAATTCAAATTTCTCTCGACGCTTATTGTACAGCAGAGTAGTACCCACTTGACCACCTTTTTTCTATTAATAATGAATTTATTCAAATTTTCGTAATTATACCTACCATTTAAATTTACATTTTCACTGCTAAGTTTTTTTTCCTAAAACCCCCAACTCTTCTAAATTACTTTCAGTTTTGTTTTTTTTCAAATTATAAATGTTGACAGGTGGGCTAATATTAATTATCCTCATTTTTAAATTACCGCAGTGCTCTCATATCATCCAAACCCATTACCGTGGACCATTTATCCTTCAAACGTTCAATTTGCAGTTGTATAATCTTATGTAGTGTTTATTTATCGGGAGTGCTGTATGTATATTTGTTCGTCGATCAATGACCAACACAACCATTATTCATTATATGGTGAAAGATATTATACCCTACAAGTAATATCCACCATTCACCTATATACGTTTAGTATCCAAACGATTTGATGGTTCCGCATTTTGTGTAAGTAATTATATATTATTATAAAAGAACTCGTATAACGCAAATCGCAGTATAATGTATGACTATGCAGTGCAATGCTGCGTTATAAATTATCGGTTAAACAGGCGTTAATTATTACGATAAAACATAGACTACAGTGCGGTAAACACTGCAGAAGATAGACGACTAGTTTGAGATAATTGTTTTGGGGTACGTATACTGCTCAATTGCGATGAAATGTAAGTACTAAGCTTTTAACTAATAAGTACATCGGAAATAAGCACATTTTCTTAGTTTTAATCAGTGCTGTTCATAATGTTTATATAGGGCAGGCTAACTCAAGTGCCACATTTGTTATTATTAGGGTCTGATATAATAACATAATATCACTACTAGCCCTCGATACAAATTGTAATTTATTTCAATCAAGTAATATTAATATTTAATAGGTAGGTAATAGGTATACAACCTAACTTGCCTCATCTCACTTTTTTTTTTTTATTGGTCTTAAAATGTATACAATTTCTGCTTCAACTACTTGATCATTACCATTATCTAACATATTATAGTAGGTAGGTAATACAAAAACAAATTCATCATTCCTATTGAAGAGAAAAAAAATGTCTATACTAAATTGTTATACAAGTATAATTTAAGTACCTATATAGTGTCCTGGTTGCATACAATATTTATTTTTAATGGACCAATCATGTTTAAGGGACCATTAACTCAATATTGATTCTTTTAACGTTTAGTGATTGCTTGTGCGATCTGGCGTAAGTGTTCTAAGTCATTACGACATTTTTTCGCTCAACAATAAAATATTACTATCATTTCAAACTCAATTTCGTTATTTATTATTATTTATTTAATACCATTTAAGTTATAATTAAACGTAAGAAAGAGCATTATTAATCTGAATTTAAGTTAAGGAATAGATATATTATATAAGTTTAATTAATGAAAAAGTGTTCACTTTTTATGGCACTAATGCACTATTTTTATTTTATTTATTAGACACAATATTGGAAAAAGTTGGCCCCTCTGGTATAATGTATACCTACTTATTATTGATTTATATCTTATTTAAACCTTTATGTATCTTATCTGAATAAGTAGGTATAGGTATAAATATCTGCCAACTGATAAGATAAATATCTACTATTAAAGATATCACAACTTCAGGACATGTCCTATATTTGTATCTTTATCAATTAATTATTTTAATTGAAAAATATAAAACAAAAAGTCAAATAATAATTTTGTTTATGTTGACAAATTTATTTTTGAAGTTATTTGAAAATGTTCATTAAAAAGTAAAATATATATTAAATATGCAGTTAAAATAGTAAAATAAGCCCTATAAAGATCTAAAGATCAAAATATGCAAAAATATGCACTAAAACAGTTTCATATTTTCAATATCTATTATCTGTACCATATGGAACAGATGTTGTGCTTACTTAGCATATTATAAGATCAACCAGAATAAATATCTGATTGTAGATAAATTCACGCTCTACTTATTTTTATCACTGGCGATTGGTTGTACCTATCTTGGTTTTCGTAATAAAATATTTAAAAAAAAAAACATAATTAATATTTATAATATTGATAGTAGGTACTTATCAGCCCCGCGGCGTGTTCAAAGTATTATGTATTTACCATTTTATTATCTTTTATGTATTTACCATTTGTAATTTATGTGCTAATGACTGTTATAAAGCATTTAAAAATTTAAAAATGTTAAATTCAATAAGAACTACTTGTAATAAATTGTACCTAAATATTTTTGTTTTTCTTATATACATTATCGAATAGATTATCTTATACAATGTTCCATATTATTATGTTATTATTTATATTATATAATAATATATTGTTGAGCGGGTCTAATATTTTCAGTACGGTTTAGAGACGACAGCTTTCCATAAATCATTTAAATCAATTACATTAAGTGGTGTGTATGATAATATAACAGCGGAACATGCAAAAATAAAATCGATATAATATGTTATTACTTGATCAGCAACTTAAAATTGATTTGTTCGTCGGTGCAATGGAGTACGCTGGCAACTAATTTTAATATTATAAATTAAAAAATCTTAATCCCCATCCCACCATTATAAAATCGTGCATACTATATTACTATGTGCCATAATGCAGTGCGCAATGTCACGGCGTAAAATTGGAAAAGTGCACTTGCGTAATACTTTAAAAATACCTATGATATAATATAGAGCTAGAGAGAAAAAAAAAACGAATCGGTGACTGAACTGTACATAATAGACAATAATAGTAGTAGACAATTATGCGGTGGCGTAGTCACGAAGGGGTATTACTATTATTTTTCGTTTTTATTGAATATTATGGCTTAACAAATTTTTAGGGATTTTCCGAACTATTTTCGACTTTGCTGAGACCCCCCCGTCACCTCCCGGGGATACCTCCCAGGGGTTTGGTACCAGCACATGCACATTGTGCAATTTCAAGAAAAAAATTGTGCCAATTTATTCAAAAAATTCTCAAGATTTTTGTATTATGCTGGCATTCCTGGAGTTTCGGGGAAAGTTTAACGTTTTTCCACAGAACTGGAACGTCATCCGTTTGTACCTAACCATCTTAATCTCAAATTCTCAAATATCCTATCTAACCACGGGGCAATAATTGTTGGTGCATCTGAATTCAATAGATATTTTTTTTAACCTATACTACTTTATTACTTTAACATTATAATATCAATAGTAAGAGTTGATATACTTATAGATAGTTAGATATCGTAGATTCTAGCAAAGTTACCACGCCGGTTCCTAACACTACATTTTTTTATAAACTTTTGAAGATTATTGAAATCGTAAGAGATTTTGAAATTTTTTTTTTTTATTATTTGTTCATTGAAACGACCTCTAGGAATTCGTCAATGCTTATCACAAGTGGGTAGTAGGGAGAACATGTGATCTATTTATCTATGTATATATCACTCTATATGCATGATACTACCCCCTTCTCCTGCAAGAGGAGGCATGTGCGGTCTTCACTCCCAGTGGAGTGGGACCTAGTTGGAAACCAGATGACGCAATCGGACGACAGCAGGGGAAAATGGTGATCGCGTAGAACCACACAAATTTATTTTGCACTGAGCTATGAATCGAACCGATGACTGTGTGAGTCGTAGTCAACTGCGTGACCACTGAGCCACTCTGGCCCCAGATTTTGAAATGAATCACAGTTTCTACTTTATAGATGAAAATTCCATACTTCTTTTTTGTTTGTATTATCTTATTATTTACTTTGTATTACTTACCTTAATAAAAAATATATTATATATGAGTATAGGAAAACTGATAAGTATGAATAACTAGATAACCAAGAAAAATAATAATCACGTTCACTTTACGAAAATTATGATTGATGACTAATGAGTAATAATTTTATTTCATTTATAAATTCATAAAGACGAGAGAAAACTTTCCCGGTGATAGCCAACAAAGTACAGAGTGCAAAAAAAGTTGATGATGATAATAATTATCTATGGTTTTGTGAAGCTAGTTGGGAAGGTCTTAAATTCAAAATGTTCAATTTTTTTTAGTTATTGTCAATAAATAATTTTTTGTTCCGTAAAAAATATTAAAAATGTTATGCAAGGTTCATTGTAAGTTGTTTCTATAATGCAATTAAAAACAAAATTGAGCGTAAATTCAAAATGAGCATCTTTATGAGCGTCTAGACTTCAAATTATTACGACATTGAATATTCACTCGTAAATCAACAAATTCTCATCGAACGATTTTGTTATTTTCTTGCAATTTAAAAAAACTACTGTAAATCCTTGAATTATTCACTAAATGTTATTTTTCTAAAATGTTAACATTTCCACAATATTTTAACTCTTATTAAACTATTTATAGACATTTGAGATTTTGAAACTATTTTTTTTATTGAAATATCGTTAAGGAATTTTTCATTGGCTCAAAAAGTTTGAAAATATAATACAAGGTTCCTCATAAGAAGTTTTATTTGCAGTTTATAAGCATTTAAAGTTTTAAGTATAAATTTAATTAAAATGATTCTGTGGTTAAAATTTATAAAATGTTCAATATCTATAGATAGATAAAGATTGAAAATTTAAAACGAAATTTCTCATGAGTAGTTTTGAGGGTTTATCCGGCGCTAGTGTTGATATATAATTACATTTTACAATATTTTATAATACTAAGTTTGTACCTATATAACATAATACTAAACATTAATAACACTGCTGTAAAATTGTTTTTTTTTTTTTTTTAACTTTGTGGTTTACACCCGTTTTTTATGAGGATGATTTATCTGTTCGGTCAGAATATATTTGTAGTTCTCTCATTTGTATCATTACCATTTGAGCATGCTAGGGTTTAGTAAACACTAAACACTGCTGCAGGGAATGTGTTCGTGACGCAAACATCATACCATAAAAAATTCACAACAGACGTGCTGTTTCGTGATCATTCTTTAAATCTCACTAGTCGCCATAGGCAGAAATCAAGGTCGAACTAACCCCAGATCCCCCCATAAATACTTCATTAGACCCCCAAATAAGTCACTTTTTAGTTTTGTTGGATCGAAGCAACTGCCCCACTCACATTGATGTTAAAAATGTTGGCCTCCCCCTGAAATTTGATTGGATTTCCGCTTATCGTCTTTCATCTGGGAGCATCTGTCGTCTTCCGATATCTATATCACCACATGCTCGTCCAGGACGTCAAAAGTTCGGCAGCGTGTTAATAATAAAATCATACGCTTATAATATTACACGATACACGTTAGATGCCACTGTATTATTGCTGTAAAGTACTACAGTCTTAATGCGAGGACGACGACAATGCTGCTTCGGCTGTCTTGCTGCAGATGACGGCTTGTCGTGTTGTCACCAGTTTAAGTTGCAAAAGTATCGAGATTGAAAAAAAAACGGAAATGGGAAAACGAGGTTGAGAGTGTGAGTAAAAAACGACAATAATAAGCTATAAAGTCATAGAGAGAACGTTAAAAGAAAAAAAGAAAAATATTTCATCGTATATATTATTATTTATTATTATATGAGTGTTCGAAGGCAAATTGGATGACTACGTATACGATTTGACATGCGAGTAACGCGACGCAGAATCAACAATAATACAACGAGTTCTGTATAAATCGGATGTGTAAAACCGTATACGACGTCGTCGATAAGGAGTGGGAGGAGAAGCGTACCTAAATCAACTTTGTCGACAGTATATTATACAATAAGTGCAACAGCAGCTGTATGATACATTTACATATAAATACAGACGCCATTAAAACAGATTGTTCGTTATTAACATTTAACATTTTTAGCTCATCATTCCTATAATATGTATATTTTGACATTATCCAATAATTATTATTTTTATTTTAGGTATTTAGTTTTATTTATTTATTCCTACGCGTGACTGAAATTTCAAATACACATACATGTTGGTAAATATTAAAATATATAAGTAACAATTATTAATAGTTATATACGTATAACTAATAATGAAAGGCAAGCAAATTAATAGTAAAAATAAACGATTTGAATTAAAACAAAACCATTCAGCGTGATCCGAGTCTATACAATTTATCTTACACATCAGTCACTATGACTAAATGTCTGGAAGACTAGGGTTCAAATTAATTATACTCATGGTTTTATGAACAGGGTCCATAGACCATAAATAATTAGCTTTACTAGTGTTGATTTCGAAAATCTGTTTATTACGGGACCCAATCCTATGTTTTTGTATTGAACCAAGGACACCCCTGGGAAGCATACTTTCGAATTGCATCCATGGCGGGACCCAATCCTATAAATGTATGAAATGTAATCTTACTAAGTAAATGGATACCATCGATATTACGAAGAACTAAATTGTTAATAAATCTTATTTCTAGTATATATAAGTATTTTCCTTCTGATATCAAAGTTAGATAAGTTCAAAAATTCGGAAACCGATGTGTTGTCATGAGGCGGGTGGGTAATTTTTAAGACATAACCACCGAAAGACAGAAAACGTTTTTGAACTCTTCCAATTCTCTGAATGTCCTTCTGAGCATAAGAGGACTATAATATAAGTATATAATAGACCCGTATTCTAAAATCGACCGTTCTAACGAGGTATATAACGTTATGATGCAATTGGCTTGGTTAAAGTTCCTTGTATTATAGTTTATTTATTTATTTAAGTCTTAAACGGGCCAGGCCCAATTACATAAACTAGATGACAAGTTGATACATAACAAATTGATTCGTGAGAGCATAATCCCACGCACCACCGACGTTATCGGTTGTATGCAATATTAATTCATATTCATCATATTTTTTTCTGTTATTACTTATTAATATTTATAGGCTATTGAGTACTTTTTAATTCTAAGAAAAAAAATGACTGAAGTTAATACTTGTTAGTAGGTACGCAATGTCATCTTCTGTTATATAAGTAATAGGTACAAGCTAAATTATAATAATCGACAGATGTACCTATCTATGGAAACTAGAACAATCTAACCTTTTAGAGCTTTTTATTACAGTATAACCGAAGATGACCCAACGATAACTACAGTGAGCATATGATATTTTCAGTATTTAACAGCAGTTTCGTTCTATGTGTCATCTAAATGGTATAAGTACACTACGTAGCGCACACGCACCTACAAAATACTGCCACAGGTGAGCGCCCCTTTTTTATTTAGACCCTCACCTAACAAGTCAAGTGATATTGAGCATGTCACGTAGAGCACTATTTGTTTTCCCTTTCTGACCCATTTTAACATTAGAGCGAATTCCCCTATGATCAAACTTTAAAAACATTACCTGTGTCTATACGTTGGAAATTTTATGATATTTTAATTTTTGTGCAAGTTATGAGTATGTAAATTATTACAATTTAAAATTACTTATAATGTGTATAAAAATTAAAATGTTATAAAAAAGTCAACTTAGAGACTTAGGTAATGTTCTTAGCTTAAAGTTTGATAAGAGGTGGGTTTAGTCTAATATTAAAAGTAACAACACAGAGTTGTTGAGCTATAAAATGTATAATGACAGACACCTTAGCTATTAGATAGGTACTTTAATTAATGAAATCCTTTATACCTACAAGATCTAAATCACAATTTGTTATTCTGCAAACACTAGAATTAATTATTCCAAACGGTTTTGGGGCAGTGGCGTGTATAATAAAAAAAAAAATGATGTTTCTCAAATAATTTTAGGTGACCTATCTTCATAATACTGTTATACCGACCTATAAAATTTCCTATTTTTCTTCTATCAATACCCACCCACCCATATTTAAGGTGTTGCCTGAGCAACACTTGGACCTCATGTTAAACGCCACTGGTTTTGGGGTTATGGACTTATGGTAAGATAGTACGATACATTGGTAAGTACTTATCCTATTATAAAATAAAATAAAATACATGAAACACTTTATTCTTAATTTTTCTCACATATTTTAGAAAAAAAATGCCTTTTATATAATAACAATACTGGTAAAATACGGGACAACTAGGGGCTTAAATTGTAGGGCCCAGGAACACTCAGCCACATTCTTAGACAATGAATACGGGTAATATTAGAGATATTTATAGGTTTAAGTGTACGACTATATTAGGTTTTTTAATACAATGTATTGTCTTTTACGATTTGCTAAGAGATACGGAACGAGTCAAATAATAATTGTCATCAATGCCAACGCGATGATCGATTCAAACGGTCAAGTGTCTGTAAACACACTTTGGAGTTTTAATCTCTTCACGCACTGTGAACAAAACACATAATAATATTATATACGCGTGATTAAAAATATTAAATGTGATTTCCGAGTAAAGTATTAGAATAATGTTATTTGATACTTCCAAGTTCCAATTATTGCGAAGCCCTATCAAGCATTGAGACGTGCGACCTATAATATTATTATAATACCTATGTTATTATCCGTTTTTCAACTGAGCGACACTTTCAACACTTTAAATGGTGTTATGAGCTGCACATGCACGTTTACGATTATTCTGTGTTAAACACCAATTAATAAAATGTGGAAAAACAGTGACATTTTTTTTACAATGATTTAAAAACAATTTTACTCTCAATCATCGCACAACACTTCAATACCTCATGCGTGATTTGACTAAACATTTTTCTCTCTGAATTTAGTATGGTTAAATTGGTTTATTTATTATATTTCATTGTAATATTATTCTTCCTTACTAACACTATACAACAGTGAATATTACTTTATCCGTGTACTCGCGTGTATTTATTATTTACTGAATAATCTTAACTTGAAAAACTATATATTATATTAGGTAGGTCGTGGGTATATTACCTACCTATCTAATGTACCTAACGGTATATATTATAATACTTAATATTATATACATATTACAATTAGCAGGTACCTGCAGAGCTAAACTTTAATACTTAAGCAATAAGCACCGATATAGCTATCCACATACAACTTTTTTTACTTGTTAAAATATCAAACATAGTTCAAAGGATCGCACTTCTAAGTCGATATCATGTATTATAATTTATTAACAAATAATTCGGCTATAATTTATCAACACAATAATATGAACCAACTAGTATAAAATGTTTAAATATTTCTAAATTTGAAACAAACCTCTGTTTTGAGTTTAATATAAATAAAAATGTCTATGAGAACTGTGTTATAACCACTGAACTAAATACATGGAATGAGTATTATGTGTAATTCTCATTTATTATGTAAAATTAGCCCATACGAGAGCCGCCATATGATTCCGATTTGATTTTTAACATTAATATTATGACGATGATAACAATTTTCATAGATAACATAACATTTCACCTTGTTTTCCCTTGATTCGGAATGCATATGGCGACTTCCTATGAGGTTAATTTTTTGAATAATGCACGCGTTCCATGCATTTAATTCTGTGGTTATAACGTACCTATATATTTTGTCTCGTTATTATCCAACTACACAACCAGATGACCATACTAGAATTGACCTGCAGCTCGACTTGTTCACTGAAAATCTTAGTGAGTAGTAAATGTGTAATTTGGGTATAATATCGTATATAACATCGATCGTAAAAATAATTTTAAAAAAAATGTAATATCTACAAATGTAATGTCAATGTACCATTATTATCAACAATATTTATCCTACACCATATCAATTGTTTTATTTGGTTTAGGGTTTATCTATACTACTTATAATTTGGAAAGAAAAATAGATGACATATTATCAAAATATTATATTCGAAAAATATTTCTGATTAGATAATGGACTAGGTATTATAATATTTAAAAAAATTGGAACAGCAGTAATTGATCTAGCTTTTTAATATATTATTATTATGTAGGTATAACATCTGTAAATTCAACATCATCAAAGAACACTCACAAATAACCTGTGCCAATTAGTGATCAATGTGAGATAAGTGTTCAACATCGAGTCTCAGGAGTAGGTAGAGTAACCTTTCTGGATTTTTTTAGTTACAAATCAGTAATAATCAAAATAATTATGTTTGCAAACTGGTGTTAATTTCTCAATTTTTCAGTGAAAATGACATGTATTAAGTACTTACCACATTACATGTTTAATTTCAAATCGATTCACGATTGATAGGTCTGCTTGAAAGTTTAGTATTACTATTTTTATCCATAAAAATTAAAACGTACCTACTAAAAAAAATTAAACATTGTTGTAAAAAAAATTTAAAAAAATACCTACAATTTGATCGTTGTATTTGTTGAACGTTCAAAACCTAAGCATTTTTAGACATATTATTACTATTATATATTATCTATATTATGTAGACAATTTTCATTTTTTTGTTCTGTAAATTAAATAAAAATAACTAAACAATTCTTGTTTTATGATATTTTATTTTATAGTTACCTACATATTTCTAATTTTTTTTTTTAATATTTATAAGATAATTACCCAATTAGGTACGTACATTATTTTTATTAATATTTTATACTCCAATATATCTAAAACGTTTTTATCATAACTATTATAATACTCTTGCTCAATCAAACTTCAATAACCTTGAAATTTCAATATCTGTACATCTGTACTTGCTATTTTTTCTAATATATGTTTATCTTTAAAACCAATTAGAACATTACTATAGACAGTGAAATAAGGAGCAGCAGTACTTTTATACATTTGAACTACATATAGGTACACATATCATTTAGTCATATTTATTTTATTGCTGTTTGTACAAAGAGTACTAGAGGGATTTCCTTAAAGCAGGATGATGATGAAACCAGCAATACCTGTAGCTCACTTACAATTAGTAAATCATCTTGAGACAGGTGCACCCTATTTGTCTATTGGTATAAATAGTGCGTAGGTACCTATTATACAGGCTGTTTCTTTTGACACACATACACTGCAATTATTAGTAATCATTTCAGTAAACATTTTGAGAAAAATGTTTTTATACGATTTAATGTACTGAAATAAAGATTAAGTTACAACACAATGAAGCCATGTATATTTGTGAAATAAACCTTTTTCACATTTTAGTGATAATCCATCATTAGCAGAGTATAAAATATGTCTAAGATTATCTTATGAAAGCTCTTCTAAATTATTAAATTCTCATAAACCAAAAAAACATTCATTATTCATTTTAAACATAAAAATGTTGTTGAATTATCCTTGCAATAAAGTTTATAAGTTTTAATTAAAAATATGAACTGTCGCACCTCAAAAAAAAAAAAACTTAAAAATTTAAAAAATAGATTTGTTTTTTTATAACTATTTGTTTTTTTATAACTATAGTCTTCAAAATTTTCTGTGGTAAAAGTTTATGTATATTTTATATTTATTAATAACACAAATTAATCGTAAATACCTAATATTATAGGTAGACGCCCTATTATTTTTGGGATATTTAGGTATTAAATGGTTAAATACATTTTTTTTCATAGTTATAACTTAATTAATATCGATAAAACCCCTTTTTTCAAGTATGAAGTAAGTCATTTTTGCAATTACAGGAAACATTATTAATTACTTTGGAGATCAACAACATAGTTTATAGTATTACGAAATTGAAACATGAATATTGATAGAAGTATAAAACCATGTTTAACGTACTTATGTTCATCTTGTACAGTGTATATTTATTTTATAGTACAAGATAGAGTATAATTTAATGTACAGTGGTCGCGTATGGTTATTATTTTTTTACAATCAATAATGATACAGTAAGTAAGTACAATCTGATGAAATGGTAAAATAATAGCGTAACAAAAATTGTAAACGTATTATGAATGAACATAACGATAATCAATTTTATAATAATATATTATGTGAAGTACCTTGTACCTAGTTAAATTACTCGTTTACTCAGCACTTAAATATAGGTACAAATACTCATAAAAACATTCTGTCTTTACTTAAATATAAAAAAATATAATATAACGACATATCTCTTTATTAATAGTTTATTGTTAATGTAAATTAATAAGAACATCATCAAGTGAAGTTCTATAGTTAACCTTGAGAGATATTTCATTATATAGCTTATAAAAACATGTATTATAAATATATATTCTACTTAATTTTTAAAAAGGAATAAGCACGTCTTGCCGTTATATATTTCAATATGCTGATGGCTACATTATAGGAAATATTTTCGTAAACAGATTTGATGTGTATAATATTACAGTAAAATAAGCATATCATTTCTATAAAACCAACACTCAGCAGAGTCTTAAATTCTTCATGTAGGTATGTCAATAATAATTTAAAAACCATGTGTCCAATCGAATGAATTATTACCTAAAAATTAAATTATTTCTATATCTTTTTTTTTTGTGTTTTTCTTATGTTGTAGTAGAAGTTTATCCCAACAAGTTATTTGTGTGGAGTTTCTTAATTGTAAAACCGTGGTAACATTTTGGATTCAATTGTTAAAGTTTAAATCATATTTTCTTGTTATGAGTTTGTTATGTCCATGGTCTCAATAATTTAAAAATTGTTTCGATGGTCAACACTCATTTACCATCGCGGTTAATAATTAAATATATATATTGCGAGAACTGCGAATTAACTTGGAAAATAATTTAACAGTAAACACTATTATATGTTAATAATATGGTAATTTATAATTATAGTTTAATTTTAACGTTGAATACAATAATATGAAGTACAACACTATAAGTACGACTGGTCAGAATCTGGTCCTACTTTTTTTTTTATGGCCGAAGACATGCTAGTGAAAACAGATCGGTGACCTTGAAAGGGAGAGGGGATTGCCGTCTTACCATCACCAACATAATTGTTTCTTTGACCACGTGCTACTGGGTGAACGTGAAAGGAAGCACAACTGGATAATTTTGGAATATATAAAAAGTTATAGAATAGACGATTTTAGTTTTTTATATTACCTATGTCTTGAAATTATACAAAAATTACCCATTAGGTACCCATATATTATGTGCGTGTAATGGATTAATGACATCTGTGTAAGACGGCCAATGGGTACAGCGTATAGAGTAAAGTAATTTAATTTGCCTACATTTTACTCATACTTTGGTGAGCATAACCTTTCAACAAGAGACAGGAGTATTACTACTTATAGTACTACATTAAAAGAAAATTGAAACCCTTTAGGTAGGTAACTCATTGAATATAAAGTTGTGTACAACTTTATAACATAGGTATTATTAAAAATGCGGATTATGACTTTCTTTTCATCATGTTTTATGAATATTGGATACTATCGAACTTACGATATATTATTAATCACTAGGGCTAGGATTTGTATGCAATAAAAAAAATGGTAAAATATGCATTTTATTTACCAAAATATGCAAAAATATGCATTTAAATTTTTATGAGATAAACTCAAAAATATAGTTAAAAATAAATATATATATAAAAATAAAAATAAAAATATATTTATTGAAATACATCAGTGATTGGCTGTTTGTCTTAATATAATATAATTGAGAAGTAAAATAAAATAAAATAATTTAGAAATAAAATTTATAATTCACATTCACTACGTGTGTTACATGCTACGACCACATATTTTTTTAAATTTTTGAAATGAATGATTGGCTATTAGATCGTAGTATGGCTTTGTATTGACTGAAGCTATAAAATAAAATTTATGTGTGACAAAAAAACCAAGTTATATGAAATATACTATAAAACATGCGTTTTTCGCATTCTTATAATCGAAATATGCAATGATATTCATTTTAATCAATATAATATGCAATAATATGCATTTTATTCAAAATATCCAAAAACATGCAAAATAAAAATATCAGCATTTATTTCATCATGAGGTGATTCGTGGACATTACTGATAAAATCAATAATCAGAAGTCCTAAAAAAAACATGCTGTTGCATATAAATCCTAGCCCTGTTAATCACCATTTCGTAATTTCTATATTTTCTGTAAGAATATAGGGTAATTTATTATAAAACACATATAACGATCAGATTGTTGATTTGATGCAATTAAAGTATGTATTATAGAATTATACAACTGTTAAACCAGTCTATATATTATGGCCACTTTTAATTGGAATGTCATTTTTTATAAAAACTTTTAGAAGCATTAATAAATTGTCAATTATCTGAATTCTTAACAATGTCAATATTGAACATCTTTAAACCTATTAAATATCAATTAACTTAGATAACTTATATCATGTATTTATAAATGAGGCAAGTGTACCTAATTTAAAGTAATTTGAAATTTTATATTAATTTTGGTAAAACTAAATAAAATGATCAGCAAAGACTTGTAGATGAAACGTCTACGGTACAAATAGAAATGTTTAAAAAAAAATGTTCATTTACAATCTGAAAAACTAAAAACAATTACCTAGTAAAATTGGTGAGTGATAATACAAAAGCTGATTGACGTACTTTGAAAGAGGACACTATATTGACACTCTTTGCTATACTTCAGCTTGCTAGTTTATATTATTTAGGGTCACGTGACGGATTTTAAGGTAATGTCTAATGATGAGTAATTACATACGAAACATATTTGGTTTTCATCTGTCTTTTGATCAACATTATAATATTATACAGTGATTCAAATAATTAACATATAAAATAGGTATAAATACGAAGTATAAAACAATATTCTGATTAGTTTGTGTTCGAGAAGTATAAACCAAAATTATTTAATGGCTTTAATTTATTAAATTTAATTTTGATAATACATATAATTTTTTTTTATTACATCAGCCGTAGTTTGGTACACTTTTAAATCGTTACATAATCATAATTACGTACCGTACCTAGTGATATTGTTATATGTATATTATTTTGATTTCTTTTGAACGGGTACTATAATAGCTGGAGCCAGGTGAAACTTTAAAAAAAATGCTTTGTAATTTTAATTAAATTCAAAAGCACTTAATTGAATTGATTAAATTTAAATGATATAAATTGTAATAAATCACGTAATTTAGGGATCATTAGAATAAGTAAACAATTTTAATTCATTTGCCATACTTGTGCAAAGGTTCGGGGAAAATGAAATAATAAAAACTACCAAAAGCTGCATATATTTTTATAAAATATATTGGTATAAATATTAGGACTGAGCTGTTAAAGTAATATACATATACCTATAAGTATTTACCTATAATATGTATATTATTATTTGCGTTTGAAATTCTGTACATTTGTTTATTTTTATTAAGTTAAGGAACGTGCCCAGCAACATATTGAAGTATGATTCCAAATATTGTATTCAATGCAGGAACGAAAAAATATCTAACTGGATTATAGTGTTAAACGAATCACGTGTGACGTGTCTTATGAACAATATTAGCTCGTATAATCACTTGTTGATCCTTTTCAGTTATTTGTTAACATGTATTTGGTGCATTTATTTTAATATTCAAGTTCAATAACAGAATAATTATAATAGTGAATTAGGTATTTATAGCATATTATACTGAATAACTAATTCAGTTGGTAAATGATAAAAGCAAAACAATTAATAAATAAATAAATGTATGTTTAAAGTTATTTTTATAGAAAGTTATAGTGAAAATAAAATCTTATGGGGGTTGTTGACCAGTTAAGCACAAATACCGGGGAGAGATAGCTAAGACTTGATGGACAATATTTTTTCCTATGAAGAGTAGATTCATAATGAAAAAGTAGGAATGGTTAGGCAAAAGAATATTGGCTTATTACATTTTTTTGAAAATGTCGAAGATTTTTATATTAGTGATTTCAATTTCAAAAATGTATTTAAAATTATAATTATATAAAAATTGTTTAATTACTTGACAAGATATTATGTTTAAACACTTATAAATTGTATTATTTATTGTAATTCGACTTTTAATATTGAAATATAATTACATGTCCTACATAATTTTTTTAGAATACGATTATTGTAAAATAGGAATTTTGCTATAACTTTAATAATATATACGTTTAAATTTTAATGTTTGTAAATAGCTGTTTTTAATTATAGGTACAATTACTTATCAGTGTAAACAAAGAATAAACAGCGAAATTACAAATTAATTACAATAAAACACAAGTAATAAACTAATAAATATGCATAAAAGAATTTATTGAACATGAAAACAAAATCTACTATAAATTATAGGCAATAGCTTTGAAAAATTAGCACTACCCTATAAAAATAACATTTGCATATAGAAATACAATATATTCATATAGAATTGAAAATCTTGTCATCAAAAATTATATTATAGATAATTCATTTTAGATAGGTAACCCCTTTTTATTTAAATAGATAGATAAAAAAATACTTTAAATTATTTTTATCTAGATAATATGATAAAAAGATAAATATTTTTATCCCGATGAATTATTTAAATAATGTAAGACACTGAATATTGTATATTTATGTAAATGTGAGCAAAATGACATGCAGTCTATATCAGTGTCATGTTTTTATCAATATAGTTTTACCAGTAGCCTATCTATTTAATGATTTTGTCGTTAGTTCATATCCATATATTATATAAATTATATAGGTAATTTGAATAAGTAGGAAAGACGATGGAACATAGTTTTAATCATCAATTGAGTTCACGTTTGATCTATAGTAATAAGTTATAACTTATATTATTAAAATATATTTTACGATATTTCGGTATTACACACTTTATTTTTAACAGCTGTTGACTAAACGTATTAATTAAATATAAACAAAAACTACAGTCTACATTTGATTTGTTTACAGGTTTATAGGTGTGTATATTTATTATTTCATCATAGTGGATATAGTCGTATAACTTTGGGTACTTTTACATTTTTACAATTCATATTTTATACTTTGCATCTATATAAAAAACGTCAAGAGCAATGAGATGTATAAATATCTTATCTATTTTTAGATTACCCTTCTCTTGATATTTAAACAATTATAATTAATAAATAATTTGTCAGTGTATACGATTTTTAAAATAATTAATACGAATCCAAATCTACATAATATTCAAAAATATTTATTTCGAATGTTGATACATTATTTTAACAAATAATTAGTATGAGAGAAAAATGTTATAATTAACTATTGAGTTTGTTTTAAAACATATTAGATACAAGTTTGTATTGTTTTTACCATTGTTATTATAATCAAACAGAAAACGAAATATACATAAAATATTAATCAAAATTGAATAAAAAATTCTATTGAAATTATTTAGGAAGGTATTATAAGGGAAAATAAGATTTTTATTAGAAAATACTAATAATTATTTACAGGAAATTAATTTTTCCTTGTAACTTTCAACTTTGTCATTTTTGAAACGTCATGTATAATATATTGAGTTAATTATAGTTTGCACAACTTAGAGTTAAAAGTAACTTCAGGAATCTACACGTGGTGGAAAATATAACTATATCATCGTAAAACTTTTTTTAATATTTGTTAATTAATGTCAGCCTTACGACACATATGGTTTGGCAGTTCACAAAGAAACTCCAAGCGGTTAGTGGTGGGGGTGTTGAATCGTGCATACTTATATGTTGTACTCAAGGTATTCTTACTTAGGTACCTATATATATCTATCAATTGGCATTGAAAAATTAAAAATATAACGTCTTAAACATGTACTAGTCTCACTAATGTACTTGTATTTAAATACCATCGTTGATTTACTAACCATTTCGAAAAAGACTGACGGACTGTTCTTAGTTGATATGGAATATCCGATCTGGAATTCAAGACAGTCGCAAAAACAACGGTTCACCACGAAAACACGACATCGATAGATTTTCAAAATCGCGAACGTGTTTCACGTACGCCAAGCTACAGTTAGGTGGCGCGTCGTAGCCGGGCGAGTAGAATGATCGGTCACGGACAGCGTCGTCTAATATTGAACTTCCGAAAACGTGCGAACGACGCTATGATGACGAGGGTGCCCGACGCGCTGAACGGACCAACTTCGCGCACGCCCTCTACTGCGGCCTCCTCCTTCTCTTCCTGATTTTTCCTCACCTCCTATTCATCCTCACTATCTTTCACTTTGTCTCCTTCTCCTTGTCCAGTGGTTCTTTCCCTTGCTCCTTTCTTGTCGACAAAGCCACTGTCGCCGTTCGAATACTACAGGTTTATAATGTCAAAATTCTCAATTTGTAGTATTATTTTATGTCCACGGGGACATATAAACATACCTATAATCAGTGTTAGAAAGTTCACTCGAAAATTGAACTAGTACACGTTCAATGCGAGAAAAATGAAGCCGTTCACAACCACTTTTTTTAAAAGAAACATGTTTATGTTCACGTTTAAAAAAAAAAGTATGAACGAGTTCATCTGATGGTACATTAAAACTATTAATTTATAAATCTTTTAATAAAACGTTGAGTAAGGTTGGTTTAATAATTGCATCATATGAATAATTACATAATATACAATACCTATTAGATTATCTAGATTGTAATAAAATGTGTTATAAAATAAAATACCACTACTTATTCAATACACCCAATATAACTGCAGGGATATCAAAGTAATTGTATTTAAGTACTCCTTATCACCTTCCGAAAACCCCATTGCAATACAATGTTATCCAATTGACATATTTAATGTTACCTTAAATTGTGATCACACTGTATATTATGATCTGTGATAAAATATATACAACACCGCAATCAAGAATTGAAAATATACGAAAGCTTTATAGAACACGATTGCAGATAATAATATATTATAGAAAAACGCATGACTATACTATTTTTATTTTGGATTCTGAGCGAAGGGAAGGATTTATTTATTTAACAATGGTTTTTTGTTTCTGAAAACACTATTTTTTATGGAAAAAATGCTCTGACTATAATCTTCGAGGGAGGTTTTGTGCTAGAAAATTGAAACTATTTGGTAATTTTTGGAAGACAAATTTTAAAATTCTTAGCACATTTTAAAATGATCGGAAATTACAACATTACAACAACAACAAAAAGGGGGAGAAGTATACAACCACTCTACTGAACAGTAGGTGTCGACTGTCGAGTATTTCTCATCATTGAGTAAATCACCGTAATGTATGTGTTGAATTTTATTTCAATGATAAATCATTGCATACGAGACACAATTCTAAGAGAAGACTGAACTTATCTGGCTTTATTATTAAGTATATTTGATTATATATTTTACATTCTGAGCGGAGCGCTGAATGTATTTTGATATTGCTATTAAAGTAGGTACCTATAGTTCATTATACCATTAGTATAATAACGTTAAATTGAATTAAATTTGCCCAATATATCGTATTTGTATTATTAATATTAAGTTATTATAATATGAGATACATTTTTAGTATATACTATTTAAATTCGTCAAATTCTATATTAAAATGTTCATATAACGTTACTATGGATTTACAATTATTTTTTTATTAAAATTCAATTAGGTACCTATACCGAAATAATTTAAATCAAATAGTGTAAAATGTCATTAATGTCATAATATTATATTGTCTGCAGTTTTGAAACTTAGAGTCTAAGACAAGTAGGTCATACGGATGGTCACGAAATGTTCTAAATAGTCCGAAAAATTCCTTAAAAAATCGACTTAATACACTCAAAATGTTATACGAATTAAAAAAATTCCTTAAACCAAAAATTATTTTTATTTTATTTATTTTTCGATTTTATCCTTTGTGCATTAAATTAATATTGTATTCTATTCCTTGATATTCGACTAGAATACGTAGCTTTGTATACCTTTGTATTGGCCTGTTGATTGTGCGTTTTGGATATCCTTCTCTATAATATATAGGTATACAACTTGTAGAGTACATTTAAAATGTGTTTTACAAATAATAAATTATTTAAAATCACAAAAAGTTCAAAAGAAAAGTTTCTTTTTTAGATTCTTTGACGTATAAAACATTTTTTCTACATACAAAAACTGAAAAACTAAATAACATTTTATGTTCACGATTCAGTCTTATTTTTTTTTCTTCAGTAACAAAATAAAAATCTGTTTGATTTTAAGTATCTTACATCAAATAAAATAATTAAAATAAACAATATTATAATAGTAATAGAAATACTAAAATTAAAGTACACAGATCGAAATCAATCTGATATTCCTATCATATAAAAACATGTCTTAACAATAATAGTAATTTGAAAAATATTGTAGATATAGTTTACCAATGAATTATGAAGGTTTACCTAAGAGTATATGATCGGATGATCGTCTAAAAATGTATCTAAATCTATTAAGCAGATTTTCATTACCATTTACCGAACCAGTAACCTAATTAGTTATTAGGCATTAGTCTATAATTTTGATATGAGCACTGTGCCACTGTCACTGTGCATTATTATTATTTATTTATTTACAAAATACAAGAATATTACAAAATATAGTGTACAATGTATAATGGGCCTCACTGAGTATGCTCGTATAAACATATAATCGGATTTAAATGTTGAAAATATTTTCCAATTATTATATTATTATTGATTTGTATTTAATTATCTATATAGGTATTATGTTTAATGTTTACTCATCATTTACTATCTATAAAACAATATTTGTTTTCAGAGAATTAATGATAGTTATTTTTAATAATAAATATATTCATAACACCTATTATTCATATTATGATCATAATGTAAAAGCGTTAAGTCGGATAAATGATCATAGGACTATAAATATTATCAACTCAAAATATTTATTCAGATAGTATAGGTATTAATATCCAATATATATGCACAAAATTATGTAATAGAAAAGATAATATTATATTATACTGAAATAACTGTGACCATAAGATTATGGTTGTATAGATGTTGTAAGCTTATTGTATTTATTAACTTGAATAGGAGTCTATAGTATATACAGAGTTACTCACCAAGCATATTCACACACTTTTTCCTTCAATAATAAAACCACATTTTCCAATTCTTGAGGTTTTTTGTACTACTTAAGGAGTGTCATGTGGAGATATAAACTTTTATTTTTCAAATGAGAACTCCCATTTTCCACTGTTAATTATTTCGTGAATAATTTTTCTGAATGTTGACGTATCAGAATCAAAATTCGTTCTAATAATTTGAGTTATTTAAATTTCTATGGTTAAGATAATGATAATGGGTTTGTAAGACATGTGAGCTAAAGTGATTTGAACATTTTAATGATTAATATTAATGGGCTATGGTCGTTTGGGCGGAGGTAATAATTTTGATCAAAAAAATAATAGTCCGTTTGGGCTAATAAAATGTATACTATTTGGACGAATGAAATATACTTGGGTACATGCATAAGGTAAAAACCAGGTAACTTTGATTTTAAAGTTTTTAAAAATAGGGTTCTTTATTAACTATTTCTATTATGTATATCGTATATGATTTTGTTTTAGTATATTAGAATTATTTTTATTAATGTTGACTGTATTTGTATATTACAATATTACTATAAAAATATTGAAGTATCTTTTTAAAATTAAGAGTTCATTTAATTATTTATTATGTATTTTGAATGTGACTTTATTTTTTCAAAATATAAATTAATTTACCTATACCTAAACCCATTCATACTTATTCACCCAAACGGTATTTTTAGTGGAATAAACACTCGCCCAATCGGTATAATATAACTGTTTTCCCAAATATACCACATTTTAAGTCGATTCGCCCCAACAGTAGTGATGATCAAAACAAGACCAAGATTAAGACAGGTCTTGGTCTTGGTCTTGTTCTTGGGTATACTCCTTAATATTGGTCTTGGTCTTGATATTGCAGCTAGAGTCTTGATGGACCTCAAGATCAAGACCAAATTTGATCATCACTACCCAACGGTATAAGCCCATATTAATCTATCGACCATAAACATTAATAATTCGTAAAACTAGCCATGTATAATAAATACAAGATCCAATATTACATCTATTTTATATTTTTGTAAGACCATTTTTAAGGACTTTTATCCTTAGTATATATATTAGTTAACTAACTGAGAAAATATTCATTTGAAAATTGAATTATAGGTATAAATATATATAAATTTTCAAAAAAAATATCTACTGAATAATTTACAGTAAAAAAGGAGGTTATCATTTGAAAAGCAAATTTTTTTATAAAATTACCAGAAATTGATTTAATTCATATAGGTTGCTAACTTATGATGCTTGTAGAATCACTCTATATATTATTATTATTATTATTATATTATTATTAGGATATGGTAAAATATAAAGGCTCCCAGTATATTGTTTCAAAGACAGATGAAAAAAATTAAAAATCCATAGTCACAATTTTTTTTTTATAAGTATTTAAAGTTCAAATATTGACATTATACGTAAAGTTGACGAAAATTACCAAATTATTTTGAGTTAGAAATTCATAAAAATTTTCTTTTTAGATCTAAGACTTGAAAATGTGATACAAGATTCCCCATAAGTTTGTCTGCCTTTATCAAAAAAAAAAATTTTTACAACATTTGATATTCACTCGATGTCTCATGCAACGATTTTCTTATTTTATTGTAATTAAAAAACGAATGACTGTAGATACTTGAAAATTTCACTGAATGTTTAGCATTTTCTATATACCATACAGTTTTGAAAATAATTGACTCTTTTTGAGCTGTTTACGGACATTGTCAGTTTTCAATATTTTTAGTTTTATTTTCTTTAAATATCAATTAAGTTTCATCTGTTGGGCTAAAAAGTGTAAAAATTTAATACAAGGCTCCTGATATATTTTTTCAATATTAGTTGAAATATAAATACTTAGGCCCAATTTGTTTTTATAAGTATTTAAAGATCGAATATTGACAAAATTTATCAAATTTAAAATTGAATAATAATTTTGTAGGTTAAAACAAGATTCCACGTAAGTAGCTTATTCTTTTACCAAAAAATCTAAAAAATACAGAAAGACAGTTTATTTTTATAGTAATTTTAAGTTCA
Source organism: Macrosiphum euphorbiae (assembly GCA_949089665.1). Lineage (NCBI taxonomy): Eukaryota > Metazoa > Arthropoda > Insecta > Hemiptera > Aphididae > Macrosiphum > Macrosiphum euphorbiae. The sequence goes on along the minus strand of CARXXK010000003.1, from coordinate 43,788,226 downwards.
AATTTGGACGAAATTACATAATAAAAAACCTAGAATAACTTTTTTAGTTATTTTGTTGTGATTGTTTAATACTATTCGTGGGTACTTGAAACTTCTAAAGTATACTACTATATATCTATGATAGTATCATGGTTTGTTATTGATGTATAACGCGTTATAAGTACCTAATGGATATTGTGATATGATTAATTTGAAATTTATTATAGATACCTATTATATGTTAATTTTTTTTAATACCATAGATAAGTATATAATTTTTCTTATACCAAGACTGACATACCGTCTCCGCTCAGAATCGTTTTTCTTATACAAGATATTTTATCATTGAATTCAAATTTAATACCATCCATTATACAGTGGCCCACTTGTAACCTACTGTACAGCAGAGCAACTTTTTATGTTTGTGTGTTGATAAACAGTCAACTGCAACTGTTCATAAATTAAATTTTAAATTTTGCTATTGGTAAGAAAAATTAATTATAGAAGAATCTCTTCAACATATTTGATCTAAAAATTATTAAAAAAAATAAACCAATTTAAAAATTCAAAAATCAATTTTCAACTTTGGTACTAAAAATCATTATTTATACAAAAACTATAATAAATCAAGTATTTTTTTTCTGAGATTTTCTGTGTAGCTTATTATATTCTGTCATTCCCTTGAAAATGTTATTATACAATAATCTTAAAAGTTATATTTTTAGATTTTTAAACCAAGATTATTCAATCTTCCAATAAAATTGAATTATTTCCGAGGGCACTATAAAATAATCACAATACATTTAATATTTATTTATTTATTGCTTTATTCAATGTATCTTTTTCAACCTAGGACATAATGAATGTGTCCAAATAGACAGGGCTAAGTGGCTATTCTGACGTGGAAAAAAAATATTAAAAAATCAAAACAAAATATAAATCAATACTGATGTTAATTAAGTTGACACCTCTAACTCATGTGTTAATTTATAATTCAATGATAAATCAATAATAATTTAAACGATGAAAAATGATGTGTTAGCAGACGTTAATCTTAACATATTATTATTTATTTCTATAAAATAATTATCCATTTTGACATATTTTTGAAATTTTACTATGTCTGGAAAATCATAATATTATATTATGTAGAAAATGTCAGGTCTCAATGGATAATATTTGCTTTTGAATTACAGATTACTCCCCCCCACCAAAGTACAAACTTGATCAAAATGTTCACTAGAAAAAATTTCAATCATTAATTGGTGATATTTTAGATTCTGAGTGGAGAGATTAATGTACCAATTGATTTTACATTGATGTGTTTTTTTTTTGTGTCCAATTGTTTTCAAAAGTGTGAAGAAAAACAAACAAAATCTTAAGAAAAAACTGAGATTTTTACGGAAAACTAGTTTTTGAAAAAAAGAAGTTTTGTTATTTAGTGTAACTATTGGAAAATTTTTTTAGGAACGGTGATAATTTATCAAAGTTAAGTATTTTATCAATCTAGTGGCTTTTTGGATTTTGTCGGTTGATTGCTATAATCTGACTAATTAACAAAATGTTGTCTTATTTCTATAATAAATATTAGTCCAAACGTTATATAATTCATCAATCTTAATAGGTTTCTGAGTTTTTAAATGACAAACAAAGTTGTTCATTGGCAGTAGTCATTAATAAAACAGCTTTCTATATATAATCAAGCTATTTATTTTAATAAAGCAAAAGCAGCATGGTCTATAATTATTAATTATTGTTCTAATAATGTTCTTAATCAAACATATTTTTTAAAAGTATTTTGGTAAATATCTGTTCTGTTTAATTTAAGTCCAAATAAACATTATCGTGTCACATAACGTGTAATGAGAGTATATTAAAGTATACTCTTGTTTGCACAATCATCTATACGAAGAATTACGCTTCGAGAACGACAAATTGTTTTCATTAAAAGTTTTCTTTACTGTGGCAATTATTATTCAATATAAACTTAGTATTTTTCAAAATCAAAAATAAACCCAACCTTTTCATAAACTAACTTTGCTTGTTCGTTTTCTGAAACTTATTATTTAAGTTGAAATCGAATAATTACAACATACTTATTCGAATGTTATGCTAAATGTTGATGAATCAGGTAAAATACTTTTTACAAACTATAGTTCTGGCTATAATTCAGAAAAATTAAACATTTATTTCTATAAACATGTACGACGTAGGTATACCGTGTCCGTGTGTCCGTGTATGATATTTAATATTTATATATTTAATAGTATAAACCAAAATCTAATTATCCATCTATTGAATTACAAAAAAATAATGTATTTTGTATTTTTATTTAAAATAAATAATAAATGCTAAAGCAATACAGTACCTACCGTTTAATGACTTCACTCAATAGTATAACTGAATAAGTATTCTCATAAAATATGTTTAATAACAATAGTTACGTGACTATTTCGGATTAGTGAATTTTTTAGTTTCATTTACAATTCCTATAAAAAAATAAAAAAAAATAATTAGACATTATGTTTTAATTCTCCAGAGACCACTTAAAAACCTTGCGTTTTATGTATTTTTATCTATATAATCGTATTGGTCATCGCAATTAACAACTATCTACTATAATATTTATCATCATTGTAGGTACTAGTTTACGACACTGTCGACACTCCAAAAAAATAAATAGGTAGGTACCTACTTTTATTTTTATTATTAAACATGACGAGGAATTCAAACTAATAATAAACTACCATTCAAATTAAAACAGAAGTGCGTCATTGCTAGTGCTGTCAATATGTTGTAGAAATATATTATGGAATACACAATATCTGTACTTATATAAAACACCAGAAATTGTCATAGTTTTAAAATATTTAAAATGACTGAAAATAGTTGGTTTCGTGATTATTGTGAAAAAACGACTTCACATTGTATGCAGTATTTTGTGATGAAGGACAGATCACCCGTAGAAAAGTAAGTTTAATAATATAATACAAACGCGTAAAATGTTTATTTTGAAATTACTATTTTTTTATTTAGTACATTTGTACATTTAATTAAAATAATTATTTTTAGTGTAGATAAATGTAACGAGTAGCGTGGAGTACTTCTAAAGCAGTGTGTGTATAAAAAAATTTCAATATGGGGTATACTAGTAGAAGGGGTTTCTAACTGTTCTAAATTTTTCATTACTGTGATGTTATGGTTTATTGAAAAAGTTAATAAAGTTTTAAATTTTTTTTGGAGGAAATTGATCAAGGAAACAAATTTTCTTGGAAAGCTCTTTTTTTTAGACTAAAATATGTCACTTTATTGTAATGTTTCCAATTCAAGCATTGTAATAATAAAAATAATTCATATTGACATGTAAAATTGAATGATGAACTTGTCCTCATCCATTAAATTTATTTTTTCGTGTATATTTTTATTTTCTATTATCAATGTATAAATGGTATGTCATACGTATTAAAATATACTGGTACAGAATCACTAGTATTTATATTTTAGTTTATTGTCTGTAAGAATAATGATAGTCAATTGATAAGACATTATTATTTAATAAAAAAATTGTTAGCTTACTCTATATCACAAGTTATTTTAGATTATTTTGGATTCTGACGTTTCTTTGTACGATATCAATTACGTTCTGCGCCCTTAGAGTTTTGATTTACGTTGGGATTGATAGGCCAACCATCATGTTCATTGAAAACACAGAATCAGCCATTCAAGATATACCTTTTCCGTCAATTAATATTTGTCCATCAAACCAACTGCGAAAATGGGTTTTTGAGAAACACATGGACACGAACAGCTCTTATTGGTAAGTTCATATCTAAATAAATAAGTTCATTTATATTAAGTATATAAATATTATATACATTTTATAATGTGTGTGATTTGTACATATACTGTAAAACAAAAAACAATATATTTAACATTTTTTTTCTATGTCTTAAACATTAAGACTAAATAGTATGATTATAGTATACCTATTAGTATGTCAGTGGTATGAGATTATATAGATTAATATGGTATAATATACCTACATGTTTTATAGTGTTCCAAATTTTAGCAATCAATAACTATTTTTCAAATTACAACATAATAACTAAAATTGTTTAAGATCCATTTTTTCAAAGTTTAAACTTCAACCGTTTATGTAAGAAAATGATGGCTTTGTTTTTTTTGTTATTAATTGCTGTAAGATAACATTTTAAGGAAAGTTTATTACATTTTCAAAGCATAATATTAAGAACTAAAACTGTTATATAAACATAAATTAAAGAAAAAAATGTTAGACAAAAGTTTTAAAATCGCTATTATTAGGTACCTACTTAAAAGGATTCAAAATATTTTAAAAATGTTATCATGCTATCTTTAAAATGATAATTTTTGGTGAAAACTTCAAGTCTCTATAGTTATTATGATTTATGACTAGGTATCCACGAATTCACATCCAACCACATTCCAACCACGACCAAAATGTTTATTTTTTTACTTTTAAAACATTTCGTGATTCGTCAGAAAAATAAACACATACACACACACATATAAATCATAATAATATTTTAAAAGCAGTTATTCATCGTTTCACTCAGTATCTGAGAAGAAAAATCTAAATAGGTAGGTACGTAAATAGAGCTAATCTATGTAAATATTCCAAAATTAAAAGCTTAAACTACTATAATATTCAAATTCAAATTTTATGGAAGTCTTTAAAGTTGTATAGTGTTTTGGTGGATATAGTATTCAGTAAGCATACCCGGTCAAATACGGAGAATTTATTACAGTCTTGTAGCAATTTACTTCTAGAAGCTTACTTTTCACATGCTGTACACAACTTAAATATTTAATAGTATTTAATTTTAGTACCTACCTACAGAAGTTCCTAAAAACCTTCTGAGAATTATATTTGTTCATATTTTATTTGTGAACGGAATCCAAATTCAATACTAAAGAAAAATATTCGCACGTCTTCTAAAATCGATAGTGTAGTAGAAACACGATTATGTTAATAAATGTGTGCCGATTCTAATTTTAGTCATACATTTTATTCAGGGAAAATCTGAAATATTATCGATCTGAAATATGTTCCTTGGAATTTTACAATTATAATGAAAAAAAAAAATATTCAAAAGATTATTTTGATACAGATTCAATTATGAATTTGATTAACGTGAGTATTAATAGGCTTTAACGTAGTATACTTTTTTCTGTTTTAAAATTGAATCTCATTTATTTTGAAATATAAATAAATTATCGGCTATAAAAAATAATACCTTTAAAGTTAAAATACGACTGATAATTTTTGATTTTAATCCTAGGACTGTGCAATAAGTTGTTCAGAAGTATTTCAATCAGAAGCTAAATGGGAAAATTTAACCGTTCCAAATTTTTGCCAGTTTATTCAACCTAAAATGACTATACTCGGATTATGTTTTACAGTTAATATGATGCCATCATTTCAAATGTTTAACAATGATTATGATCAAAGGTAAAATGTTATTATAAGTAAAAAGTTTTGGATTCGCACTAGGTATATCTATTTAAAAATGGGAAAAATATAAAATGATACAATTCAGCTGTAATATTTAAATTTGTATTTAATGGTTATTTTCTATTTCGATTATTTATTTTAAAATTATTGGTAAACATATTTTCAAACGTTTTTGTTGAAATGATGACATTTTGGTCATTAGTAATTTATTACATTAAAAAACTACACTATAATATTCAGACTTCATTTTAAATCATGGCAACAGACTTTTAAACTACCTACCTAATAAAGATGATATCAGCGCAGAGAGAGAAACAAATAGTTGGGCTTAACAAAGGTTATTAGAGTAAAGTGTGTTTTAATTATTGTTTAATTCCAACCTTTTTTTTCTTAAATATTTTCTTGATTAAATCAGTTTATATAAATCTAATTAAAAAAAAAAAAAAAATGATTACTTTGTTGTTCATTATGTATATTGGAGGTAAAAAATGTTCATTACTTATTGAAAATCTATATATATATAATTAATAAATATTGCTGTTCGTTTGACTCGCTAAAACTCGAGAACGGCCTGACCGATTTGGCTCAAATTATTTTTAAGATGTTCGTAATTGCCTGGAGAAGATTGGAACGAACGAACATTTTAGGAAAATCTACAGGAAAATTAGAAAATTTGAATGTCAAAAAATACAATAGTGGCGCCATTTGTTCATAAAAAAATTAATTAAATAATAAAAAAATTTATTTCAGATTAAAATAATAATAGTGTATTGTATATTAATTGCTATTGGTTAATTGGGCATGTTTTTTGATTTGTATTATTGTTATTGTTTTATATTTATTTTTTACTCGAGAACGGCTGGTCCGATTTGGCTCAATTTTTTTTTTGAAGATGTTCGTAATTGCCAGAAGAAAATTTATACAAAAGAAAATTTTGGGAAAATCTACTGGAAAAGTAGGAAATCTGGATGAAAAAAATACAATAGTGACGCAAAAGTGTATTATAATTTATATTGGTTGTCATTGGTTAATCGGTCATGTTTTTTGATTTGTATTTTGTTTTTTGTCAATATATATATATATAAATTAATTAATGTTTTTGTGTAGATTAGAAATCTGGGCAGAAAACAAGCTAATTTAAAAATGGTTAAATTTGGATTTTTTTTATTCATCTGATATTAGTACGTTTAGGATTTTGTATTAACTGATTATACTAATCCACCATAGGTGGAATACAATAAACTCAATATAACTTTGAAACTTTAGAGTTAAATCATACACTTAAGTACAAACATCACGGGGTCCACGATCTACCACAGGTAGATTTCCTACCTGATAATATACTGCTGTGAATCAGAATTATTATTATTATTCCGGGCAACGGAAAAGTTAAGATACATTTTGAACACCATGCACTGCATATTAAACGAATTGAACAAATTTTGAGTTATATAGATTTGGTATATGGTAACGAAGTACACGGGATCAGCTAGTATTTAATAATTTATTTTTTTATATACTATATTAGGTATGTTAAGCAAAATATAACAAAAAACACACTTCATGATACGAGATTTTCAAGTGCTAAATAGAATTTTCTTTATGATCATTATTATAATTCAATATTTTGTTATTCCAGATATTTAAATTTCTTTTTAAAAAACAATTCATATATTGGTACTGAGAGATCAAACTGGAATTTAGATGACGGATACCCACCAAATTTAGAGAACGATTTACTTGTCAACATAAATCCTGCTAGAACAAGTGGTGTTAGTCACTACCATGGTTTGAGATTGATGATTAATACATTGGACCACGAATTTTTGAGTTGTACATCTGGAAGTTTTTTTTTTGTGAGTAAAAAATAAAACTATTGTGTGCATAACTTACTGTACACTCAGTGTAAAGTTTACATTGTAAAAATAAACGAAGCCGGTTTTAATTTTTGAAAACTATAGTGGAGATTATGGTGATACTATAGACGCAACGTTCTAAAATTTAATAAGTATGATATAGGATCTGAGTGGAGCATTGTATGTATTGATTTTACAATGATATAATATAAAATTAATATGTGTAATTTTTCTATCCATCATCACCTTTTGGAGCAGTAAAAATGCTTCGATTTTCTATTTCATATTTTCTGGTAGTCAGTAGGTAAGCGAATCATGTTCAACAAAACTTGTTGGTACTTTGAAAAGAGTCGAGGAAAACACAGAATTTTTGCTCAAAATCATATGCAGTTTTCAACAAAACCGATTACGATATTTTGGTTTAACTAAAAAATAATAACCGTAGATAATTTAAATATTCACTTAAGTCTTAAGGTTTATTTTATATGACAATTTTTCATACATTCTAAAATATTCAAAGTATTTTAAATGTTTTTTTTTTTTAACTATTTATAGCCATGAGAAACATTCGATTTTTTTTTATAATTATTATTAAGTATTTGTCATATATTTTTCTATCTTTAAAAAAGTTTACAAAGTTCAAAAACATCCTATTGGTTTTATTTAGATTACATTATCTAACCCAGCTGAATATTTGATGGTTGATCCTCGATCATTTATCAGACCGGATACTTACACTAAAATACAAATCACTCCATTCGTAAAAAAAATTGATTCGCAACTAAAGCGGCATTCTCCAGAAGCCAGGAAATGCTATTTACACAACGAGAGAAAATTATCAATTTTTCAACAGTATACACAGATGAATTGTAATTACGAATGTGTATTAAACGAAACTTTGACCATATGTGGCTGTGTTTCCTTCGAAATGGCTTGTAAGTATCTTAATATATAATATAATATGTTTCTTTTAGTTTACAATATAATATAAAACATACGTCTTATATACATAATTAACAATTTTGTATTTGATCAGATTTAGTGGCAACCAGTGTAAAAATTTGTGGTCTGGCAAAAAAAGGCTGTATGGTAAAAGCTCAACGTAAGTATGGATTTAAATCTAAAGGTAACAACAGTTATACCTACTTATAATTATGAATTCAGTTACAGTTATTCGACTAATAAATATTGTAAATTATCATTCCAATTTATTACACATTCTAATATATTAGCACTATAGCTATCATAGTTTAGCTTCTACTAGCAGTCAGTCAGAACCCGGTCGATTGTATATATATACCTATATCTAGGTACAATGTACTCTCGGTAACTCCTCAAACCTCGATAACTCGATAACTCGAACAAATAAAATTCACCTTCAAATAAAAATAACACATTGATAGCTCGAAATATTTAGTAAGTAGAATTTTTTTTCCCCGGCAGCTTAGAGTGACCGAATATATTATAGTCACTGTATATATTATATATAGATTCAATTTTTTTTCATGCAGTGGAGAAAATATTAAGTATCACATTACGTTTTCCTAGGATATTTTTGTAGACTACTTTGTTAACTAGTAGTTAATATATAATAAGCATAATAATTAAAAGTTTGGATAAGTGGAGATGTGGACCAACATTTGGCAACGTGCCTCACTGTGCAACTCATCTAAAATGTAACCTATACTTATAACATAATATAAAGTATAAACTACTCATTTAGAATATTAAATTCAAAATAATATATGCTGTCATTCATAAATATAAAACATGATTACGTAAAAAAAAGTAAGCAAATATCATGTTTGATCTAAACTATTCATTTCAGTATCTATAAGAACAAAATTATAACAATTAAAATTGTAAATGCATATAAATTATATAATAACCAGCTTAAAATGTAGCTTCCTCTTATAAAATGTTAAATAATAACATACGACATAAGTATATTGAAATAGTATTACCAAATCGTTTGAGACAGGTGATTTCTTAAAACTAAATAACTGTTATATTAGTAAATGGTCTGAGAAATAAAAATAAAAATATGATGATGTTATTTTTATACAGAAGCATCCTACCTGCCGGAAATGCAAATGATATGCAAATGTTTGCCAACATGTTCTGTGGTCGAATATGAAATAACATATACGTCTCATTATGATGATTGGACTTATATGAAATCAACAAATATTGTAAAGAATAAGTACGTCACGGGCCATCGCTTATGATTCACATATAAATATATAAACATTTACCTACATTATTATAAATTTACCTCATAATATTTAATATACAACGAACAATTGTTTTTAGTTCTAGAGGCGCCACGATTGAGTTCGTTTTCCACAAACCCTATTTCACAGCATATATATCCACATCAATTGTAGAATTGAACTCTCTAATAAGTAAGTTATTAAAAAAAAAAAAAAAAACAAAGTACTAACTCTGCTGTATAGTAGAAATCGAGTATACCTCGTCATTGATTCGGTTGCTGAAATTGATCGTGGACGTGTTAAATTTTAATTGAATGGTAAATCATTAAAAAAACAATTTTAAGGTTTTTGGTTCGGTATATATTTCAAAAGGTTATTTATGTTATATTATAAATATTAAATACTAGTTGACTCGTCAATGTTTGTCATTGCTCTAGGTTTCTTTTAAATTTGGACGTTGCTCGTCTGTTTCCATACCTTAAGATCATCATTTATGTCTATCATGCTTCCCGGAAAACACCAAAGCATTAAAATGTTAGGTTATGTTGATAAGCAGTTAAAAACACCTATGAATCTTATTTCTATAAATACCTATTTATATTTTATCATTTTATCAATAGCCGTTAGTCACCGCTTCGCCACATGATGTACTATTTAAAATTATATATAGGTATTTACATTAATACGATGGCTAGTGAAAGAATTTTTAAAAACAGTTCAGTAGTTACATTTGTGATTTGTTACCCGTGCTACAAATAAATTTTATTTCTTTATATTATTATAATATATTGTGTATCATAGATTAAAGAATTAAAGAATTATAGATTATAGATATACTATTGAGGGATTTTAATTAATTCTTTAAAATTGTATGGTAAAAATTGTTCCCATCAATTTTCAATATTTTTAAATTGCTTTAATAGTTGATAACAACTTTTGAGGAAACCTGTAATTAATAAATTGTAAACCTATTTTATCGATGATCAAGAATTTTATTCACTTAAGTTGAAAAAACAAATTTATCAAAACGAACCAAAACATTTTGAATATCATAATATCACAACTATAGAAAATGTTAACCACAAATATTTGGTGCAAAATTTTTTGATGTTATTTTTTTGTCAGTTATACAAAAAAAAAAAAAAATAATTGATTTTATCGAAAACTGGTGTGTAATATTCCCATTTTCACCCAGTCCAACATCTAAAATTATTATAATTGATTGACAACAAAATAAACTATTGACAACAAAATTAACTATTGATACAATGATACCATTATATCATGCTCCTATGTTATGAATGTTCTTGTTGGTTGGTTGTATTATGCATTCATGTATTGTGTTGTCTAGTTCTCTTGTAACTCGACTATCGATGATTAATACACTTCCCACCACGACAAAAATGTTAAGTTGGTATTGATGTTATTAATTTACTTTATTTTATTACAGGTAATGTTGGTGGATTGATAAGTTTATTTTTGGGATTAAATTTAATCAACTTGTTTGAAATATTATACATCATGATTAAAATGGTCAGTAATTACATTGTACACATGTTTGATAAAATATGAATAATCAGTGAGTAACCAGTGAACTCATAAAAACATTTATTAAAAACGACTTTGTATTCATGTCAATATGATGTATTACAATAATTATATTTATAAATTAATTACACAACTTGGTAAAATATTTATTTTAATTTTTTTTAAGCAATTAAACTATAGGTAATTATTGTTGGTTGTTGTTAATATATCGTTATGATATTTGGCATGGCAAATTAATTATTGATTATTGTTCAGCTTACGAGATTATAACATCTATATGACTATATGTATTTTGTATATTATTATTTTTTATGCTCTATTTAATTTAAATATTATATTATGTACAAGTATTAAAACTATTTATTATTTTTTTATTTCTTTCATTATTTATTATTTTTTTAAGTATTATGTACTAGCATAAGAGAGTTTTACACTATTTAAACAAAATTGATCTCCTATATTAATAATATTTTGTAATCACAATAACTCTATTTATATAAAATACATTTAAACACTAATCAGAAATACAAATTCCAAAACCACCGAATTTTGAACGTTAATAAGGTAGGTACAACAAATTATTCTATATATTATGGACTGACACATTATTTATTGGTTAGTTTTGTTTTATGTTATATGTATTTTTTTTTATCGTGTAACAATAAATTATTTAAATCATGAAAACATTTTACTTTGTATTAAAAGTATATGAATGATTGATTTTTGTTAAATGTTGCAAAGCTCTACAAACAATTAACAATATTTTGTATTTCCGAAATACCTAAATAGCTAGAATTTTAGTTTTAGTATAGCTAAGTAGGAAGTTTGAACACTTTGAACATCAGTAATTTCTTAGATTTGCGATTTTAGTATTCAATATGGTGTTGTTATTTGGTGTGTATATTTATATATCTGTCAGAACAGCAAACTAAATGTATACATTTATTTCAATAATTATAAATAAAAATGTAGTTATTATTTATAATTAATATTTTGTTTATAGTTAATTTGTTATTATAAATATATGTATAATATGATATTATGATATACTTATATGTTATGAAATTTCAAAAATACGATCAATTTTGTTGCACTGCAAATTAAGAAAAAATTCTGGTGTACTTGCTTAAATATTTTTAAATAGCCAGTACCTATATTTACTCATATATAACTGTATATTTGAAAAAAATATTTCAATACCTACTATTTCTCTAACATTATAAGTGTATAACATATGAAGAATTTTAATACTTTGCAATTATTAAGTTATTTAAATCATATATTTCATAAATAAGCCATTATTTTACTCAGTTTACCGTTCGGCGTTCAAGCAAAGAAGTACATATCATTGAAAAATATGTATGCATATATGGATCGATAAAAAATGTTCTATTTGTGCTATTGACTAGTACATAGCTTTGTCGATGGAAATCCAGTATAATAAATAATGGTAACTTATTTCTCCCGAGTCAATGACAAACACATCTTAAAAAAATTATTTTATTTTGTTTTTATTGATCTTTATGACGGTGTAATATTAATATCAATATGAAATATGATATTTCATGTCAATTTTATTATTTCTATTCCATTTCTATATTTAAATCTATATATAATTCTAAAATTATTTGTTGTTTAAAAGACGTATATGGCCGCTCAAACACTTTTTTTTTTTTTTTAGAGTACAATATGTTTTCAAATATTCTTATTACCTTATTAGTAATTGTAATATAATATCAAGGAGTGAAACCACTGCTCATTACTTGATAACTGTGACTTGTATGGCTCTTTAAAAAAGTTTTTTTTTATTATTATGACTGTATTGGTCTTTATCAAAATGGTTCACAATTTTTGTATATGTTGATAAAATAATCAAAATAAAGATACATAAATTACTCATAGTTTTCAAATTAATAGCTTATCCCATTGAGTCGTATTACTTCAGAAGTTTGAGTCGTCTAGTGGCTGATGTTAAGGAGGATAGGATTATCTATCTTGAGTTATGCACCATATATTAATCAGTAATCTAAGGGTCAAACTTTCCAGCTTGGCTCACAAGTTATTTAATTTATTGAGTTAGTATTTGAAAAAAGTATAACTCACTCTACTTTTAGTGATTTACTACATATCTAGAAGATTATTGTAGTTTTTTTTTTCTCCAAGCAAAGTACAAAATATACACTTCGAGAAAATGCATTAGGAAATTTATCAAAACTACTAAGACTACCTTCTGATCTAAACCATAAAACTTTTGGGAATTTTTTTATGAAATTAAGGATCTAGTATTCTATAGTAAATCAATCCCGAAGGCCTAAGACAATCAAACTAAATTAAATAGCTTTTAAAAATAATAATGAAGTGCATGACTTTTTCTCCAAACATTCCAGTTTTGTATATAGGTGTACCTATATACAAAGTATACTTATTCCACTAGCATAAGTGGTGACTTCAACGCTGGAACTAAACCTGAACTATTTTACAATCTTTCAAGTAATATCGATTGTCAATAATGATAATCCATGTAAACAGGATTCATTAAATACTACTTGGCTATATCTGACAATGCAGATCTTAATGAAAAAAAATATTTTAATATGCGTGCTTAAAGATTTGAAAGGTTTATTTTGAAGGAAATCTCATTCTAATAAATAATATATAAATATATTTTAATTATTATTTCAATAAATTAATAATCAGCCGGTAATTAAAAACTACAATTATTTGTTAGATAACCTAACCTAAGGTTATCCATAAATACTAATTATTATGACTGGTTTATTATGAAGTGTAATAAAATATACTAAATACGATTTTATGTATTTTTAAATAAAATTAACCACAGATAAGCAATATTAAGTAAATATCAATATTAATTAACGTGTTTATAGATACTTTAAATGAATAATAATAACACCCTTGAATAAGTTAAAGAATAGTATATTTTAAAATGAGGTTCAACAACTATATATTTTAGGTGTTATTCAGTAAATACAAAACAAAATAGCCATGAGTGGATACCGTTCAGCTGAGTATACAAGTGAGTCGGCAGGAATACGATTGAGAACGGTCATTATTGGCGATACCTTTTTTAGACCCTTTTGACTATTACGATTGAGAACGCTCAGTTTTTATTTTTCCGCGCAACGTTGCCAAACTTTGCCATATAAAAATCTACTATGGCTATAGCCTATATAAATATATATGACTCTTAGCACTGCTCACACACTGTCTATGTGGCAGGAATAAACGTCTTTAAAACTCAATATTATTCAACAGGGTACTGTTCAAAAGGCATCAAAAGCAGATGAAGAAAAAATTTCAAAAACAATACAGTCTTATATTAACTACTGCCAAAAAAAATCTTCTGAAGGATTAATAAAATATTTAACACATCTGGGAAATTTATATATATTAATATACATAAATTATTTTTAAATGTTTGTATTATTGGTAGGTACCAATAATACAGATTTTTTTAAAAATTATGACATTTTTAAAATTTATAATTTTTAATTATTTTATTCAATGTTTTATTTCATTTTTATTTTGACTCGAATAAAGTTCGGCAACGTTGCACTTAATTTCGTTCTCAATAGTACTGTATTATTGGGTCAGCGGTTATTTCATTGTTCCATTTCGAGTGATCTCAATCGTACGCTAAAAAAGGTCGAACGTTCTCAATCGTATTACAGCCAGTGAGTCACTGTAATGGATGGTGTTAAATTTGAATTCAATGAAATAATATCGTTGTATACGAAAAACGATTCTGAGCGGAGACGGTATGTCAGTCTAGGTATAAGACATAATATATGCTTATCTATGGTATTAAAAAAAATTGACCTATAATAGGTAACAATAATAAATTCCAAATTAACCATATCACAATATCCATTAGGTAGGTCAGTCACCCTATGACATATAACTAAGTATATTTGATGATATTATTGTGAATAAAGTAATTTATTTTCTTATTTACGTGGAATCTTATTTTAAATTTATTGTCAATCGTTGGATATAAAAGTTGAACATTTTATACGATTTTAACTACAAAATAATTTTAAAATTCAAAATTAGATACATTTTGTCAAAATTTGAACTTAAAATGCTTATAAAAAAAATATGTGCCTATATATTTTTAATAATTTGAATTAGTGCTATTGTAAAAATATATCAGGAGCCTTTTTTACAAAACAAATAAAATTGTATTGACATTTATAGAAAAAAAAACTAAAAGAATTGAAAGTATCCGTAAACAGTTCAAAATGAGTCAAAATATTTTGAAATTTTACGAAGCACAGGAATTGATAAAATAAACATATGGTGTAAATTTCAAGGATCTACAATAATTCGTTTTTGAATTAAAGCAAAATAAGAAAATAACTGTACCTATGTGAAATGGAATATCCAACCTTGTAAAAATTCGAACTTAATACGTTCATAAAAATGTAATTTGACTTTCAAGTAGACATTTTTTTTTTTGATTAAGGTAGAAAAACTTTTAAGGAATCTTGAATTACATTTAAATATCTTAGATTTAAAAAAAAATTTTTTATGAATTTCTAACTCAAAATGATTTGCACATTTTCGGGATTTTTACTTATTTTGTCAATATTCGAACTTTAGATGCTAATAAAAAAAATTGCAATTTTTATTATTTCTATAATTAGCTCAACAAATAGTACAAATATTTTGAAAATTTAATGATGTAAAGAAAATGGTAATTTAAACATCTGGTGAAAAATTTAAATATTTACATTGATTAGTTTTTTTAATTTCACCAAAAAAACTAAATCAATTTGGTCGAAAACTGGATTTGAGTAAAAACTACCATTTTTCTTTGATTCAATTTAGCTTTTAGCTTTGATTTTGGGAATCATTTTGGGGACTCTTCGGAATTTTCCATTTTAGCTTGTCTAACTTTCTAACTAGTTTCACTTTGAGAAATGATACTGAAGTTAAAAATCAAAAAATTATAATAACAACAATAAAAATAATTAATAATCATTATTTTATTTAGCTGTGTCCATCACTAAGGATACGATCATTGTTTTCAAAGTCCTCGATTCCTCTTAAAAAAATATAATAGTAATTGTAAAATAATAAAATGTATTAATTATTTATTTATAATTATTATTTATTTCGACTACTATTATAACACTACGTATCGTACACTCAAAAAACAAAACATATTACTGTAAAATCAATACATTCATCGCTCCGCTTAGAATCTAAAATGTGTATATTATTAAATATACAATTTATTTGTTTTTACTAATCATATTTTTTCTATTTTGTAAAAAACAAAACAATTTCCCAAAAGTCACATTAATGTTTTAACAGTGTTCGAATTTAATTTTTTTACGACATGTTTTAACCCATAAATTAACGATTTCTCATCGAACGATTTTATTATATTGTTGTAATTTTAAACCGAATAATAGTATATACTTAAAATATTCATCGAATGTTTATTTTGTAATTTTTTATACATGTACTTGAAAACATTAAAAAAATATTTTGATACTTTTTGAGCTATTTATAGTATTAATATATATCTTTATATAAGGACGAAGGCTCTTCGTCTGTTCTCTCAGTTCACCAATAACTTATTTCATAATTTTTTTAAGAAATTAAAGTTGATTTAGAGTCAAATGTGATGTATTAAATAAAAAAATCACTCAAATAGACGGAAAATAAACAATTTTTTACCAAAACAACATAGCAATGAATGCAATAAAATAAATAGGAACAATTAAGAATACTTACTGAGTAAATGAAATAACAATGCACTTTCTGATATTGTAACATAGATTTCCACTATTATTATTTCTATTTAAGATAATAAAACAAGATTTTTTTATTGCATGATCCCGTTTACCCAATTATAAATATTTATACTTATTGATCACTCTGACTACTTGTAACTAGAAAGTATTGAAAACTGATATTTAGAAAATCAAACGAAATCGTGTTAGGACTAGAGCTGACCTATATGCATAATTTAATTTAAAACAATATAAAATAATATAAATATATTAAAATTGTATTTAATATTGTTTTGCATCTTGCTTATTTTATTATTCAAATATTGTTCAAACGACTTCAAATAACTGTTTATTTTGGAAGCTTTTCCATCTTAATAATAATTAAATACAGTATAGACCAAAACCAATCACTGCATCCTGTCCAGATTTTTCATTAAATATTCGTAAATTTTGTTTTGCTTATTTACTAAATAATACTAAATTATAATCAATTTACTAATTATTGGTGAACAATATTTAAAATTTCTCAACTTTTAATTATTCGACCAGTCATAATTTTAATCGATTTTTCTAACAACTGCTACATGCCTACATTACTAATAGATACTAAAACAACAGAGCACTACCCATCAATTTCAGTCAACTAATTTAATAAATATAAATTTTTTTTTTTTTTTTACATAAAACCAATAACATGAAAATTCTCTCGAGGACACTTAAATAATTTTTATTGAAATTAAAACACGATAAAAAAAATAACAGGAATAAAGTAATAATATTCTCCCTCCTCATAAATTAATAACTACTTTACCTAGTACCTGCCGTGTATTTTTGACCTAGAAAAATAGTTAGCTAAAATTAAATTTTAATGAATATACCTAGTAGTGTTTTATAAGTACTTTATTCAATGTGTATGTTTAATAGGTAAATACAGGTACATTAAATAGACCAGTTTGATTATAAAACTCATGAAGATGAATAAATACAATTGGTTTCTTGAGTATTGTGAAAAAACCACATCACCCTGTATGCAGTATTTATCAATGAAGCATAGATCACTCTTAGAAAAGTTAGTTGAGTAATTTTACTGTTCGCTTAGCGAGTACTTATATTATTTTCAATTGTGATATTGGTACCAATGATACCTACTACCTAATATCTAACAAGTAATAACTATTAACAAAATAACAAATAATCCATAGTTATATTAATTGTACCTACCCATGTTTAGAAATAATTTGATTTATTTGTTCATAAACAATTTGAAATGTATTGTACACAAATAAATTAAAACCATACCACTATTTTAAAAGACCTTTATAGCCGATGTTATTTCAAAAATATATAAATTAATAATAAGTTGAAAATATATACCTAGTATGGCTTAATACATTTAAAATTGTAGATACTATCATATTTTAAGGATATAAATGAGATAAAATGATAATAAAACGGTTTTTCATATTATTTGCTAGAATTTGATGAAGAAGATAATGAGTAAGAAGACTAAGAATTTTTCAAAAACAAATAATACTAAAAAAAAAAAACCCCTTGAAATAGCTCTACAATTAAATAGGTTTTGGGTGTAGTTCCTAGAGTACCATTGTCCATTAGTAAGGCCATGGTACTAGATATGTTAAATTTGAATTAAATTCAAAATAAAAACTATTCTAAGAGGAGATATTGCATAAGCATCTACTGACTACTTCTAACGATATTTTATTATTTCCTTATATTATTACTATAATAGTAATTTATTTTGTGGCCTTACGCAATATTTTTTTTTGATTCTATTAAAAGGAACAGGTTGAATAAGTATATAGTATTCAATTTTAAATCCTTAGAAAAATTATTAATACTAAAAAAAATATGTATTATTTACTATAAAATAATTTACACATGTTCGTGATTTTGATGAATTTCGTACAAATTGGAACTTAAATCACTTCAAATTTGATTGACTATACCTATGTATTTTTGATATTTTAAGAACAAGTTAAGTTTATAAAACTAAACAAGTTTTAAATTGTCAAATGTCCATAAAAGTTTCAAAAAGAGCCAATATATATTTAAAATTATATAATGTCTAGAAATTACAGGTAGATAAAAATGTTCATAAAAACTAAAAATACAATTAGGTATTTACTTTTTATCAGCATTTTGGAGAAAACTGGTGAAAACTGGTGTTACGTAATACAGGTAACGGTCCAATTATTTGCTGTCAGAAACTATACATTTGAAGTTTTTTTAATGCTCCTAAATATGACATCATTGTAAAACCAATACATTCATCTATCTGACCCTTTGATTTAATTAAAAATATAAAATAATATTTAGTTACCGGTTTTGCCTATATAGAACGTCGTGTAATACTTTAGAACATTTAATATTATAATAATCTAGGGTGAAATCTAATCATGAAGTAATCGATTACATCGCCTCCTAACAAACCAATGTGACATTTACTCAAAAATAATATTATAAGAATGGAGAGGCCATTCCTATTTTAAACAAATGTAGGGTCCGGATTGTGGATGAGATATCGACTGCTTTTATATAGTGCTTTCACTCCAGCTAGAGGTTTTGTCATTAATTGTATTTGTTATATACTTATATAATTGACAAGACTCCAAGACATTTCAAAATATCTAAGTTCTCATTCTCGCGTTATACATTTTGGTGACCTGTCCATTCATATATTATTTATGGACTTACAATGTACTTGGGCAATGTATAAATCAGTTTATATCTTTGTAATTAGTAATTACTAATACATTTTAAGCATTCATCATGAAATTGATTGATTGACAATGTGTTTGGGAAATTAACTGTGTAAGTACATACTAGTATGTTTATAGTTTATGGTATCGTTACCTCATTAAAATAATCATCTTATGTATTAGATATACATAAAAAATTACCACTGTTTCATTTGTACAAATCTCAACAACGCTCATTGTTTGAAGAGAACGCGTTCTATTGCGTACCTGTTCATATTTAGTGAACTATGACACTAGAACGTTACTCGTTTCTTATAAATAGAGTGTGAACGTGAGAAAAATTTATATTCTCTCGAGGACCTCTTTTAAAGGAGTTTAAAATAGATTAATTTTTAATTTTTATATACCTATTGAATGTACATACTGAAAATAAAATAATTTCGATTAATACTTTTTTATCATGTTTCAAAAATTGTTGTGTAATTACAGTGTTTAAATATGTAAATATAATACCTGATATGGCACCCACATGAAGTAAATTTCCGTAGTAGTTATAAATTAATCTATTAATTTATTATAAGATGACAGGTAAAGATAATTCATCGAGAAACAGCGTAGTGGCAAGAACAGATGAAAAAACCACGCACCAACTGCGGTATCACGTCATGATCGCTTGTAATGGAAAATTATTTTCAACCACCATTTACGGCCAATTTACTTTGTGTACTTAGTTGCTGACTTAGACAATAACATATTATATTTATATCACATAATATGCATGCTAGTTTTTAAATTATGAGCGGTGTTGTGAAAATACCATTTAGTGTTAAACCAAAACTTCAAAAAATGGCCCTGTTAACCATTTTTGTTTCAAGTACCGTTTGAATTATTTACAACACTTATTTAGGTTTTTTTATGTGTCTGATTTCTATTCCGAAAGTATTAAAAATAAAAATTATTTGTCTCATATTTGTAGTTAATTTTAACTACATATTTATAACTGACCACATGAACGTGTTCCTTTTATAAAATAATGTGAACTTGAGTTGCGTGAACAGTTCAGGTCAGTTTTAAACCATTGATAATGCTTAAATATGTTTTAGATCGTTTTGGATTCTTATATTTGTCCTTATGGTATCAATAACGTTTGTAGGCTTAAATGTTATGGTAAACATTTGGATTAATAATCAATGTTCATTGAAAATACAGAATCGCCAATTCGAGAAATACCATTTCCTTCGATCATGATTTGTCCATCGAGTCAAATTCGAAAATCCGTCTGGGATAAATATATGGACACGAACAGCTCTTATTGGTAAGTTCTATATAAAATATACATTATTATTTCTGATTTGCGTAAATTTAATACAGTTCAAGTCTGTAGAATGCATAAAATAAAATAATTCTATACATTATTCATAACAGAAATTGATTATTATGCATTCTTTCGATATATTATAATGAATTATGGTATTTGAATAGAATGTGAAATTCTCAGGGATTGGGAGATTATTGATTGATCATAGTTCTCTAGTCAATCAGTGGCGTAGATATGATTTCTGAAGGGGAGGGGGTCAAAAAAAGTAAACGACATATTATAGCCAAATGGGAGGGGAAAATAGGAAAATCCTCCACCCTCTTAAAACTTTTTATTTAGGTAGTAAAATATTTAACAATACGGAACTATGGATATAATTTAAATTGATTCAAAATTCACATCAAACACAGTATGGAAGATTGTCCACTCTATAAAGTTAAAACTTCGGTATTATAAAATGCTACATCATTAAATGTATAAATAAAATAAATAATAATTAAATTAACAATTCTGGTTTGGAAAAAAAAGCCATTGGAAGGGGATCTGACCCACACATACTCTCCTTGTATACGCCACTGTCGTCAATACAATATTTCCTTACATTTTTTTTAATTTTGATTTTGTTTACTGTTACGGTATAAGAAAGCTTACCAAGGTGGATTGATATCAAAATGAATAAATCAATACCAATATTCAAACGACTAAAGTCATCGCAGTCCACTTTATCCCACGTTGAGGATTAAAATTAAAATTGATATTTATGTATTTATTTATTTTGATTTGTCTATAAACCAAAACTAAATATAACATTTTTACTTGAATGTTTTTTTTTTCTGTTCACTACCTTTGTAGGTTGGTTTGTCCCACCTAATCGTTGTACCAGTTTCCACTTATTATGTACTATAAGGAATATTTATAATAAGAGGTGGTTTCCTATTGCCTTCTGTATGGGCGGGACTGTGAGAGGATCAAGGTCTCACTTTTACATGCCATTTTCACATTCGTTTGCCTTAAGATAAAACCACTTATAACTAGGTTTAAACCTGTGACCATGCGGATAGACACTTCCGCCTTATTTTGTCTTACTCCGTCCTGCTTTTGCGGTCCTTAACTATACAAAAGGGGCTAATTTGCCGTCGTACATTTAGTTTGTAAAGATTATACTTACAAACTTTTACCATTTATCAAGCTGTTTAATATTTCATTTTTTCCTTATACAATCATTGTGTACTATTGAACGCCCATCATATAAAAATGATTTATCAATTTAAAATAATATGATTATCGTAATTTATATTGTATTAAAATAAAATAAAATTGTATCTGATTATATTCATTTATAAGTTAAAAATATTCCTAATCTAAAGGGATCACCACGTTTGTAATTTTATTTGTAATAATTAAATGAATATGGTGGCCCATGGACAACCAAAATTTAAATATGAGTTTTCAATACACAATTGTTGACTTCATGACTGTACCGCACATAATATGACTTTGATTCTATACAATAGAGTATATAGATAAGAAAAATATAGAATAGTATAAATATAAAAACAACATGACCTTTAATAATATTATGAGCTACATTTTTTTCAGGGATAATCTTATAATATATAGGGATATGACATGCTCTACTAATACGTATTCTCGTGAATTGGACCAAAGTTTAAAAGAATATATTGACAAAAATCTGATAAAGACACTTTTGCATGTGAGTTTAGTATTTAGTGATTTTGTAAGACAAAATTGTCAAAAATAATCATTACTGGGTGATTTATTTTATCTATGATTGGTATTTGGTAGTAATCTTTATTTATCCAAGTACACATATATACTTTTCTCTCAATACTTAGAATGCAACATTTAGGTATAGTTTTATTAGTTTTTAATTTTAATAATAGGATTGTGGTATTAGTTGTTCAGAAGTATTTCAGTCTGATGGTAAATGGCAGAATACAACGTTGGATAATGTTTGCCAATATATTCAACCAATATTAGGCATATTTGGAGTATGTTATACAATTAACATGATGTCGTTATATCAAATTTTTAATGATGAACATTATCAGAGGTAAAGTTAGTCAATACATATTTCAAAAAAGTTCTAAATTTTAAGAAATTCGCACTGCTGTATAATAAATATTAAATACTAATCGTTATTGAGCAAATTATTGTAACTGATGTATGTTACATGTAAATTCAATGGTAAATCTTAATCATAGCATACAAAAAACGATTCTGAATGGACACGATATAATAATATGTCAGCCTCTATTTTAAATTTTTATAAGTTACGTAAATTAGTACAGCATATAAGTAAATAACTTTTCTATAAGTTATAGAAAAGTAATATGGTATGTTAAACTACTTGGTACGTATATAATCTTATTATATAATTATATTATTGTTTTCAACAAAAATAAAAATATCAACTATAATAAATTGCCAATTTGTTACATATTAATAGTTTATATTATTATGGTTAATGGGTTACGTAGCTATTTAATATATTAAATCACAGGTATTGCCTGCTAGTTTTTACCATGTCTAATTATTTAAAATCATCAAATATTATTCTTGTTTAAAATGTGTCCTTAGTCCTTACAAAGGTAAATATTAGATATAATTAAATTTTTAACATTTTGAAATTTCAGATATTCGAATTTTTTTTCAAAAAATATTACTTACGTCGATACCGAAAAAGCAAATTGGAATTTAGAGGATGGCTACTCATTTTATTTGAATCAACAAATTATTGTCGACGTGACTCCAGCTCGAACAAGTGGCGTTAGTTATTATCATCGTTTAAGATTGATGCTACACACATTGGACGACGATTACTTGAGTTGTGCTAACCTAGGAGTGGGTGTTGATGATGGTAGATTTTTGGTACGTAACACGGTATCTAAAAATGTTAGGAGTAAAGTGTGCTGGTTTGTGTGTAAAGCAAAACAAAAATTATATTGAATTATATTGTACCATTGTACCTATAGGGACGTATTTTAAACACAGACCAGTAAAATAGTAATAGCTAATAACTAATAATATATTTATATTATTATTTTATATTATATTAATATATATTTATATTATTCACATTTCTGAAGGGCAATAAAACTACATGCAAATCACTATAAAAACAATAAGTGCTTCATTAATCGGAATCAACTGTAAAATATTTATGGATATGTTGTTCAGATTAGAATTTCCTCCTATAATTGTATAAAGATTCATTCCGAAAACAACACAAAAAAACATTTTTTTAAGTCAAATTTATTGTTTTTTTTTTTGTAATTTTATCCAATTTTATTGCAGTTTTTCAAGATTTTCAATGCATCTATTATAAACTATTATTTCTCAAGTGTAAAGTATTATCGTTTTAATCTATAGATATTTTCAACTGCTCTTGGCACAATCTTAAACAGTACATAAAACGCGAAACACAAAAAGTTTTAATTACTCATTCTAATTATAGGTAATTTTATAATTTACTTAACTATTATTATATAGTTAAACAACAAAACTCCGTTTGCTGGAAAATCATTATTGTAGATAGCAACGATACAAAAAATTTATTATTACCCAAAATATTTACCATTCTACCTGTAATATTATGTTACAATGACTAAAACACTATTGTTAATTCCGTTGATTTTATTTAGATTTCGTTTTATAATCCGGCTGACTATTATTCAGTCACTCCTAGAAAATTTATTACACCAGATACCTACACCAAAATACAAATCACTCCGTTCGTGAAAAAAATTAATTCGGATTTAAAGTGGCGTTCACTGGAAATCAGACAATGTTATTTTCACAACGAAAGACAGCTATCAATTTTTCAACAATACACTGAGTTGAATTGTAACCATGAATGTGAAATAAACAAAACTATATCCATGTGTGGCTGTATAATGATCGAGGGAGCTTGTAATAATTGTTTTATTTTAATTTATACGCATACGTAATAATCGGTACCTACTTAATAGAAATTATAAGCGAATTATTGAACAATAAATAATGGTTAGGAACTCTACGGTTTATTCTAAAGACAGTTTTGTTTTGTCAGTTAACTATTTACTAAATATTAACTATTTTTTTGGGAATAAATACACTTTAGCTCCCAAGTGATTTTAGGATATTGTTTTCGGAAACCCATTTATATTAACGAGTTTTGAACAATGGTGCAATCAGAATTTGTCGGTCGGGCTTAGTTTAAAAGTGATGACCTTTTGTTCCAGACTTTGCGTATTCCCACCATTTGGGGGACACCATTTGTTCGCAAGAACTTAATATAATGTAAGTACGATGTCATTTCTGATTCCACTAAAATATTAAGGAAGAAAAACTTGAAAACACGATTTTAAAGTATTTTGACCATAATTACTAAAGAATATGTTGAACTACTTTTTTTGAAAGTACCACCTATTAAGCATGCAAAAATACATTAAAAAAAAAACCGAAAATCGGTTGGGCTATATTGTATTTCTTTCATTTTATTTCCAGTAGAAACAGCTAGTGCTCAAGTCTTTTAGATGACGTATAATAATTTAAAAAAAAATTCGATCCGTTTTCTTGTCGATATAACATTAGCGTTTTCTTAAACTAGAATTTAAAAATAAATAATAATGTAATGTTAACCATATTTTGTTGTATTAACCATAGTAGTAAAAAATCTCAACAATTCCAATATTTTAATATACACCTACATGGCTACATGGGGTTTGAATAATAACTATTTTCTTAAATATTGTTGACAATAGTTTTTTCTGGAATAAATATACGTTTTAAATTGAATTGGAAATTACTATTTGCTTATATAATATTCATACAAATTATATAGATCATAATGTAAATAGACTGTTCCACAAATTATTTATTCTTATTTAATATTTTTTTTCTAATGACTGTGGTTTAATTCTTTTATATAAAAAAATCTATTAAGTACTTCAACATTTTTTTATTATTATTATAGTACCTAAATCTCTATTTTTAAGTAATCGCATAAACATTTTTGAAATTTCCTCAAAATATTATCGATTTATCGTATTAATAAATTTTCCCTTAAGTACCTATGTCGATATTTGAGGATTGAGATAAGCTCTCAACACTCATTCTCACTTGCATTTTGTCCGTATTTTTAATTGTTATTATCAGTTTTAGGGACAGATGGCTTAAAAATATGTGGTCCGGCCAAAGTCAATTGCGTACTGGACGCTATACGTAATTATACATGTATATAATATAATATAGATTACTTTTTTTTTATTTTTTTTACGTTTATTCTCCCCCCCTAAGATAAAAAATTACCCCTTCATATAAATATATAATACGTATATTGCAATAAACTACTGGTTTGAATACCTACTTATATAAACATGGATATAATATTTACAAATATTTCTTAATTATTTGCACCTATTAAATTAGTTTCTAAGTAGTATAATATAACGATTAAAAATAGTTAATGATTTAAAATAATGAAAAAAAAAACTTAAATAGTTTTTGAAATAATGTATGGCTTAGTTGAAATGTATCTACCAGATATTGATTTATTAAAGTAGTTATTGAAAAAAATGTGTGCCACTTATAAGTTAATCTTAATTAAATCAAAAATATCAAATATATATCATACAATTTTTTTAAGAGCGTTGAATTGTGGACAGTAAAAAAAAACTCTTCAAAAAACTAAAATTTAAAAACCATCTTGTAGTTAATAATGCATAAATTACTACCAATTTTTTTTTTATATCATCGAATCTTATAATTTGTATTTATATTATCTTTTATAATTTCATATACCTACTTAATGCCACAGTTAGCTTATTTGTTTTATTAAATTGACTACTAAATTCATTATAATAATTAATTCACTCATAAAAAGTTTGTATTCAATTATCCAACAACTATGTGTTAAACAGTAAAAACCAAAAGTTAGCTATTGTATTATCTAATCATTTAATTATAAAACTAGGTCAAACATATACTTCTAACTTGAATGCCGACAATATAGCCATATTAAAACACAAACGTCAAACATAAAATAGGTAGGTACCAGAGATTCTACAAGTAATCCTCGGACCGTCCACAAAAGTAGTTAACAAACTTAAACATTGTATTAATGAAACAGAACTCCGTCAGCTAATACAATTTAACTTAATAAACATAAATATAAATGATTATTTAATTGTGTTGGAAATAACCAAATATAAATATCGTTGTAAACCAAACTAATTATATAATTTAAAAAAATACGTTCTTAAAATACACTGATTTTCTTGAGCATATAAAATCTGTTTTTGCATACCTATTTAAACTTAGGTATTATAATTTATAACTTGTAGGTAGTATAGTACAAAATAAAAATGCCTCGACACTCGATAAAATGTTGTAGAGCCTGTGATTTTTACTATTAACTTAATATATTTAAAAATTTAAAAATTTAAAATAACTTAATTCTATTTTGTGAGGAAACAACTATTACAAAGATTTCTGTAGGATTATTTAGGGTAATGATAAATTATTTCATAAATTATAATACACTATAGAGTATATATTATGTACAAAGAGTAAGTTATAATGTGCATTGTGTTAGATTATGATTAGGCAGACATTCATTATTTTAAAAATAAATGCATGCCTTGGTATGGTGCCCATTTTGTGTAAATAATTATTTAAATTATTATAATATTAAAGATTCAACAAAGTTTCCGGAAAACCAAATGGTGTGTAATTGTTTGCCAACATGTTCCATGATCGATTATGAAGTAACAGATACATCTCATTTCGACGATTGGAATTACTTGAAATTAACAAATTTAGTAAAAAATAAGTGCGTTATTGTTAACAAATAGTTTAGGTTTTTTTATATGATGTAATTCTATTATAAATATACAAAATATCTAAAATGTGTATTGTATATTAAAATACACTATTATTATTATTATTATTATTAAATTACCGGTATGCGATAATTACCTAGTTAATAAAAAAAAAATATTTGATTGCAGTTCTAGAGGTGCCACGATTGAGTTTGTTTTCAAAAAACCATATTTTACAGCGTATATATCTGCATCGATATTAAACCTGGAATCACTATTTAGTAAGTCGGTTGCCATTGGTTAAAGATTATATTATGAACTCAATAATTACAATAATTAGGTACTTTATAATTTTATTTTTTTAATTCTGGACGTATTTTTTATGTAAACACATAAAGATGAACACTAATCTTAATGACAATGAATGTGTCACGTCAACTTTTAAACATTCGTTAAATCTGTATCTAGTTGTTTATTGTTGAGTTTACATCAAATTATGTCCAGAATATTAAGAAGTGTAAAATCATAAAACCAATCATTGTAATTGTGTATGTATTATATGTTTCAACTGAAGCAAAACAGAAATGGATAGAAAGATAGTTGGATACATTTTAACCCCGGTGAATTCGAGTAGTACAGCTAGTAGGTATAATATAAATAAACTTAGTGCACTTATCGTTGAATATGAAAACTGAAAAGGATGTGAAATTATAAAACTTATCGTTTTTATGACATTAGTGAAGGGCTTTTATTTGCAAATATTAGTACAATACTGTTTCAATTCGTATAATACTGGTATTTTCTATTTTTGTATTGTAATAAGAAAATAGCGTCGGTAACTCAGGCTTGGTGTTTGAATTACCGTTCAAATTGATTACAATATCATAATATATAAGAAAAAAAGTATTCCGAATACTGCCGAAAAAAAAGTATTCGGATTTCTGAATACGACCCAAGTCTGATTATAAGTATACCCAAAGACCACATTTTAAAATTTCTAAACTTATATTTTTAAAATAAGAACCACCCGTCCCTTTTTAGTGAAAATTATTTAATGGATGATTTTCTTGAAAATTGTTAATGTATGTATCGAAATCAAAAATCTAGTAGTTTCTGAGTTATTAAAATATGTATATTAACAATAATAATCCTTAATGGTTTTACAAAAATATAAATTACATGTTATATTAGATTAAGTATTTATTATACTTGTATCATTTTTATAAATTATTTATATTGATAGATCAATAGTACTTATCTAATAACTAACAATTTCAAATCATTTTAGCCCCCGTATATACTTACCCAGTAACTTACTAATTTGCCATAGACATATTATCCTTAGTTCACAAAGTTATATACCTAGTTCAAAAACTATTCAGTCAAATTTGATTTAAAAAGGTACATCAAAATTCTTTAAAAAAAGGGGGGGGGTTCCTACCTATTTGAAAAACAAAAGTTTGTATTGCAACAATATCATATTTAAGTGATACGAAAAAATGTATGTATTAAAAATAAGAATTTGAATACATAAATAATTTAAGGATAAAAAGATGAGCATAAAATCACCCTGTATAGGTAATACCCAATGTACCTACTTTAACTTTTAACAATTTTAGTTTAATGTGAAATAATACATGATAATATCTATTGAACAACTCATAAAATACTTTTTATTTTGATTATTCATTTTACCGGGCAACAAATAACCGCATACAATTTATTATATTATGAAGGTTGGTACTAAAACATTTATTCATCATTTCATAATCAATATAGAATAATACTATTACTTATTCATCGTTGATAGGTATATAAATTAAACACATATTTTTATTCTTAATTATATTATAATCTACAATCTATTACAATATAGAATAATAAGTAAAAAAGTGAAATAATATGGCTTGAAAAAAATTGATTAAAGAAGACTTCAAGTGAAGGCACTTTGTTAGTTATTTATATGCATTTATATATGTTTATTGTTTACATAATTACATATTTATAATTTATATTTAATTTAAATACTTAAAAGCTAAAACAACCATAGACTTGATATAATAAATTTTTTGTTAAGATTTAGGTTTATCTAAATAATTAATGCCTTTGTAGTCCATTATCTGCATAACATATATTTTTTCTTCTTTCTTCTATAATATTTAAAATATATAACTTCTTCATAATATTATGTTCAATATATTATTTTCTGTTATCTGGAAGATTTTTATTAGTTTATTAACCAGATTTTGTAATTATAAATATTAATATTTTTATAACTCTCTAGGATTATAAACATTTAAAATGCCAAAAAACCCAGTTGTTGAAAACGATAGACTGATTCAAGCAATTGTGGATAAGAAACATGTATTTGACAGTTGCTCTAAAACGATATTGGGACCTCCACATCAATGTTAGAAAGAAATAGCAGCAGATCTTGATAATTTGGTATCATATAATACATTTACACAGAAGTAAAAGGAAACCGATTTAATATACTAAATAAACTGATGATAGATGATGAAAATGTCAATAGTACTAATGAGGTTCAAGTAAATTTTACTCCAGTTCTATCAAGCGATTCAAAGTCTGAGAACTGTGAAGATGAACAAATTAAATTTACTATTACATTGTCTTCTGATGAGTGGAATAAAATTTACAATGAAGAAAGGTATTTGTATAAAAGAAGTGACTGGGAAAACTCATTTCGAGCTTATGATGTATTAACTTCAAATGAATGGAGTCCATTGATTCATGAACATTTTTTTGACCACACAAAAAAAGCATGTCCAATAGTATATAAAACAGCAAAAATATGTACGACAGGAAAGATTTTTTTAAATATTATGGGTCATTGTTCAGTGTGCAGTAATACATTCAATGGTATAGTTCAGAATCTACCAGAACCAAATACAAGAGTTTTGATTCAGTGTACATATAGTGGTAATTTTGAAAGTTGTAGAAGTAGAAAGAAAAGAAGACTCATATTTAGATTGTGCTAGTACAGCTAATTTCTTGATACTAAATCTATTTAACGAATTCCCATCTTTCAAGGAGCAAATTACATGTAATAATTGTGATTTTCAAAAAAATATCTGAAGGAAAATCAATAATTGCAAATTTACCAACGTATACAATAGACCTTCTACAGTACATTTTAAACAGCAGATTTACAAATTATACATCAATGTGTGAATCATCTGAAACAGAAATTGATTTTACTTTTGGAAATCATATATTTATAGAAATATATGCACCTACTTCTGAACGTCAACAAAATGTTCAACACTTTGACCTTCCATTGACATTATCAACTCTTCCACAAAAAAATACAATTTCTAATAAAAGTTTTACTCTCAGATATGTTATCAGCTTCATAGCACCAATTTCCAAAGGCAGGGAAGCTATTGGGCATTATGTATCTTGCTGCTGGTGTGAAATGGACAACTCGTGGAATATATATGATGACTTACCCCTAGAACAGTAAACAAGAACAGACATATAACTATTGCAGTTGGTTGTCAATTTATAGTATACACAATTTAAATATGATAATTACTACAATCACTTTATAAAATTACAATATTTATAAACAGTAACTACAAAATTCTTAATATTAATCTTTATTTTATTTAATCATAAATGTTTAATTAAATGGATATTTAGGTTAGTACCTATATAATTTAATTGCGTTATGTTGTAACTGTTATCATATTATGTTACAGCCTTCTACCACACCACTCGTTTAAATTGGGATTCAACAGTAGTACGTATTGTCCCTTACCCAACTGTGGTGGAGAATATTTGTGACTTACATCACCTTCTCATAAATTGTCCATCTCTATCTACCCAAAGATCTCAGCTAAAGATTTTCTTTTCCACCTCTGGTATTAATTTTTCCTTTATCGAAGCGCTCTCAACCGACAATGTTAATATAATCAATCATACGATAAAGTTTATTCTGCAATCTGGCCTCCGCATTTAAATTTTTATTATTTCAGATACATGTACATAATTGTAGAGATATTATAATTATATGTTAAAATCTCATTAATAAAAAAAAAAAAAAAAAAAAAGAAAAGAATGAGTGATGAGTAAATACTATATATACATATAAATCATATATAATGACTTAAAAGTTATTGTTTTCAACTTAATAGTATTAACAGCATAAGTATAATAAATTCATATACCTAGTTAACCACTGTTTTATAATTGTATTTAAATATGTAATGTATAATGTTAAAGATTCCATTTATATATTATTAGTTTATTTTATTTGTGTTTTGTTATGAGTTTATTACGTATTATTAGTTTTATTATGTTTATACCTAATACTTATTACAAGAATGAGTTAATGAAAATTAATTATCTTTTAATTTAATTATTGTTAGTTGGTAAATTTGTTGGTAGTTAATTTATGTTATCTATACAAAGACTTATAATTCTAAATTGAATTAGTGTAATAAAAAAAAATACAATTAATTTAAATCAGCTTAGGTAACTTGATTAATAACTTGATCTCATTTCCAAGCAACAATTTTTGAATTACACAATAATTATTTACAGTTCTAATATTAGTAGTGAGTGGCAACATAAATAATAGTATAATAATATCTTAAGGCAAGATTTTTGAAATATATTAAATAATAAATATTATAATTAAAATGTATATAGTATAGAGTACATTAAGTGAAGTTTAAGTTAATACATAATAGTTTATAGTTTTTAATTTTTTCAATCCAAAAAGAGCATTAAAACTGAGATTAAAACATACTTATATTATGGTTTAGTATATTATAGGTATTTAAATATTATTTAACAATTCAACTTAAACGTTGAATTTTATGATAAATTACCTAAGTTAAATAATTATTTAGTAATCAAACAATATTTAAACATTGATTTAATTATTTTTTTTCATCAACTGGGATCCAAACAACTCTTTCTCTTAAAGCTTTACTATCTGAACATGAACTATCTGTTAAATTTTTGTTTAAAACTATATTCAGCTAACTTGACTGTAAACGTTATTGGTATAATTTGCCAACCAATGTAGTAAATTGAACATTTTACATAGTACCTTAGTACCTATATGTTTATATACCTACTACATTGGAATGAATGTTTTTTTTTTTCAACCTATATTGGGTTGGTTTACAATATTTTTAACTTCGCTCTCCACTTATCACGATCTTCGGCAAGTCTTTTTAATCCGGCGTAAGTATCAATCCCTGCGTCATTTTTCAGTTGAGATATGTACGAGTTTCTAGGTCTTTCCTGTGGTTTCCGTCCTTCAATTGCACCTTCTATTATAGTATGATGCAATTCTTCGTCATGACGTAAAACGTGTCCCATCATGTCCCATCGTCGTCGCTTTATGGCTTTAATTATGGATCTTGTTTCTTCAACTCGGGTCAGTACATCTTTATTTGTTACTCTTTCTGTCCAGTTTATTTTTTCCATATGTCTCCAACACCACATTTCAAATGCTTCAAGTGATCTTTTTTCCTTTTCATTAACAACCCATGTCCCGCAGCCGTATAATGCGACACTCCACATAAATGTTTTTAGAAATGTCTTTTTTGTTGCTCTGTTAATTTTTTTCGAAACCAAAATTTTCTTTTTCTTGATAAAAGCTGTTTTTGCTTGCCCGATTCTTTGTTTAATTTCTTGCGAGCTTCTTCTGTCTGATATTATTAAACTTCCCAAGTATTTAAAACTGGAAACTTGGGAAATAAGTTGGTTTTCTAAATAAATATTAGCGTTTATTGTGGGTTCACGTGCACAGACTAAAATTTTTGTCTTGACTGAATTTATATGCATTTGATACTTATTTATAATTATTTGCATTTCTGCCAGGGCGCTCTGGAGGTCATGTTCTGTTTTTGCTAATAATACGATGTCGTCTGCAAACCGGATCATCGGAATCAATTTACCACCCACTCTTATTCCAATCCCAATCCCAATGAATGTGCACATATGATAAGATAATGGTAACTCCAAATTAGTTCAAATTTGTTTCTCGAGATCTCAACAATAACTTAATGTCTATACTTCGTTCTATCCAAATATAATCAGTTTAAAAAATAAAAGATTATTATTTAGCTGTGTATATTTTGTCCGTTTCAAAATTATAATGCTGAAATAGGCGTATGAACTTACTGAAGAAAACAGCATGCAAGTCTATATTATTGCTAACCAAGTTTATTTGGAAACTTTCTTTTGCTGACTATACATACAAACAAATAAAAGTAAATATAATTCTTTTGAATATATCATTCTCTAAGTGTAACGTAATTATTAGAAAGAAATTATTATCTATTTATTTATTATGATAACGCCTTAGAGAGCAAACAGAAGTATTGTTATTACCTACTTATTATTAATACAGTACAGAACACTACAGAACTTGCATGATTTATAGATAGTAGTAATGCACAAGGTCAAGTTAGATTTTGCAATGGTTTTAACTTTTAAAACTTTGATTTACCTAGGTAAAAAAAAAAGTTTAATTTGTTATACTTAAGCTCTAAGTAAACTTTAAGCGTTGTACGGGTGCATAAAACACCGAAAATCGTGAACTTTGTAAGGCTATTCTATAAAAACTAATGATTTCCGGCCATTCATTTTTGAATCATATAGTTCTTAACTGGTTGCAACAAATAAGTTTCCGAAATAAAAAACTGAAAAATTTGAGTGAGCATTAAACTAGATTATAACACTGCATTTAAAAAAATATTTTAGGGGTTTTCAGAAATTGTTTTCAAATCATCACATTTAAATATTTTACATAGTGATATTATTGGTATAGGTTAAGTTTCTATTTTATAATATAGATCAATAGCCAATAGGTTACCTAAATTACATTTTTTATTTAAATCCGGGTAGTCGAGTTTTGGACAAGTAAATATACCTACAGCGGTAACTTATAAAAATGCATATTGTAATTTAATTAGGCAGTGGCGGATCCAGGGCTTAAATTTAGGAGGGGCAAAGGGTGGCGAAAGTACAAACAAAATTGGCTAAACATAGTGTAAAACAAAGGAAAACTATATGGCGATTGGGGGGGGGGGGGACTGCCAGATTTGCCCACCCCTGGATCCACCACTGTAATTAGGTACCAAAAAAATGTAACTTCTGAAACACTGTGTTTGGAGGAACTGGCAGGATAATGCATTCGAATAG
Source organism: Macrosiphum euphorbiae (assembly GCA_949089665.1). NCBI lineage: Eukaryota > Metazoa > Arthropoda > Insecta > Hemiptera > Aphididae > Macrosiphum > Macrosiphum euphorbiae. The sequence continues at coordinate 43,753,324 of CARXXK010000003.1, read as the reverse complement.
AATGTCTATAAACTTGTGGACCAGTTTTGCATAATTAAATTTGGCATGCGAACTATAACTTAAATAGAAAACCAGAATAGGTACATTGCTGATCGCAAAGACTTCTGTAAAAGTGCATACGATTTATCAATAGACCGTTATAGGTACTGAGTATAATATATAAGTTCTATGGATTTATCATAGTAAATAATATATTTTATAAAAATATCTATGGCAATCGTCAATAATAATTGTTGGCATTCATCGGCAACGATTAACAATTCTAATAATTTTAGTGAACAAAAAAATAATAAGCCATTAGTATAGCGGACAGTTCGTTAAGCCGTATATATTATTATAATGTAAGTTTTAACACAAACTCGTACATTTCGTTATGATCAGATTATTTTTATAAAATATTTCGACACTTTCAAGTTTCAGTCCGGAGAGAGATGAAGATGGATGAAGATAGCTGTTTTTTCTAGCAAGGTTGCACCGGAAGAGTCGATGTTTGCGCGTAAGTTTGTTTTCATATTATTACTATTTTATATTTACATAAAGACTTAAATTAAATATCTATTGCCACAGCCAAACTGTTAAGTGGGTGACGTAGAAGCATTTATAAGTTTAATCCTAAAAGCGCAATGTATAAAACACGCGAGACCGAACAGTAAAAAGGCCGTCTTCGTTTCACCACACCAAGTTTAATACGTACCTTTGGTTTTTGCATATACCTACTATACGCCGGATATCACCTTAGATTTGCGCGAAGTATTTAAAACAATATACTTAATATAAAATCTTTATATTTTATATACATTATCCACCTCATATATTTTATTAGTTTACTTAACTACATCTTTTTAAGTGCAGTTTATCAAATAGTATTTTCAATTATTTATGTGTTTATTTTTTCTGTACATTTTGATGTATATATCCCAAAATACGTTTTTTTAATTACGAGGTATGACGTCTTAGCTGACGATATTATTATTTACTAAATACAATGAACTTAAAAATAAACAATATGATTACATAGATACAGAGTACAATATATTATGTATGGAAAACGAAGGTTTATTTCGACTGAAAGGTGCCACCTTTTATCGTGTACACACCAAACACAACAAAAAATAATAAATTAAATACACACACATGGTAAAATCAAAACTATAGGTATAGGTATCCGATACAATTAAAATTAACATAACATTAAATAATAATTAATCATTTTGTGATCGGCAGTATGTACGTATAAAATGTTAGACTTGGAATTTTACAAATCTAGTTGGTATTATAGTAGGTAGGTACCTACTTTAAATTTTATGTTGTTAGGTTTAGGTACTGTATATCTTTATGTTAACTCTAAAATCCAGTAAACACATTTTCATTTAATGATTCATAAAACAGGTACAATATGCTTTTATAAAAATATGCTTGTACTTCTGATATCTATTCACCATCTTAATCAATAATTAAATTAATAAACAAAAGTACAAATTTAAATAATATATCATATTATTATATTTCAGATTCAAAATTATAAGCATAGATTAGCATATATTATAATAGTATAATTATAAGCTATTTTGATTATTGTCATATCAAATTCGATGAACAATTAATATAGGTAGTTCCTGAACACGTAACTCTTTGATATATACAAAAATTCATTATATTATATCCGTGGATTCACCATATTGACGTACCTAGACATCTAGTATATATAATATATTCTATGGCAAATCTCAGAGTCGTTGCAGAAGACACAGTCGATTAAAATTTCTAAAATTTCAATAAGCAAAGCAGATATGAGCAAAAAAATTACTGCGTTTCGTTTAATTTTATTTTTCACAAATCACAATATTTTAATAGTTCTGTATTCTGGAGCGTTTCCTCGTCGGCCTCGCAGCTAGTGAACACACGTCACGGATTATGCCGAAGGAGTCGATGTTTAAAGTAAATTTGTTTTCATATTCTTTTGGGGCTTAAATTTACTTTTAAGAATTACGCGCGAGATACAAACGTCGTCGTCGTTTTTTCAGTTCTCGTTCGTAGAATAATTATAATTAATAGGTGAATACCCCAATAGTATTGGGTACTTGAAATAGACATATATGGTTTGGTTTAATTTATAGAAATATACGTTTTAACTGATAATAGTCATAACTCATAAGATACAATTATAACTGGTAATTTTTTTTTTCAAATCCAACATTATAAGTTGTAGGTAACTATTAACTTAGTGTAACATACTTAACTTCTATTGCTCATCTAATATCTATATCATAGGGACTAGGGACGTATAACCATATACACATAAAAGTATAATGTTCACGGAATGGCCAACTGCCTATATCCTGACGTAGGCGCACTTATGACTAATATACTTATATACTTACTCGTATTATAGGATGAAGATAGCTGTTTCTTCTAGCAAGGTTTCACCGGAAGAGTCGATGTTTACGAGTAAGTTTGTTTTCATATTATTACTATTTTATATTTACATTAAGACTTAAATTAAACATCTATTGCCACGGACAATCTGTTAACTGGGTGACGTAGAAGCGTTTATAAGTTTAATCCCAAAAGCGCAATGTATAAAATACGCGAGACCGAACAGTAGAAAGGCCGTCTTCCATCACGCCAAGTTTAATACGTACCTTTTTGCATATACTTTACGCCAGGTATCACCTTAGGTTTTCGCGAAGTATTTAAAACAATAAAATGTTATCAATCTTTATATTTTATATGCATAAATACATTATACACCTCATGTATTTTATTAGCATACTTAAGACAGTCTTAAAACAAACTCTTTTCTGCATGTTTTCAAAACGGATTATGCTTAAAAAAATTGCACAGTTGTCGTAGCAGTCAGTTGCTAGATCAACCCGTGTGACATAAAATAGGAATTATTCTTGTTTTTTAAAATAATTTTTTCGAAAAATTTATACGTGTAAAATCACCGGCACAAGGTGCAGACTACATTTTAAAAATTAAAAACATAAATTAATGTTGTAGTAGAAGCTGGAAACTGTAGTTTATTCTAATTTATAATCCAATAGTTAATGTAACCGGGAATGTAACTATTAAATTCATCTTCGAATTATTCAGGGGTCACTTTGGGATGAATGTCTTTAACGTATAAATGTAAATTAAATTAAGAATGATTAAAAAAAATTTTGTCAAAGAAACAAAATTACTGCTAATATTTAAGTCTTAATTATTATTGACAAATAAATACAAATATTAGATATTTTAATAGCTTTTTACTATTAAAATACAGTGTAAATAGTTTCTGATCGACTTATATGTAAGTAATTTCTATAAAATAATTATTCGTATAAAAAAATCCTAACAATTTAATGCAAGGATTCTCTTAAATTGATCTTACAGCAGATTTAAAACACCAAAAATACATTTGTACATCATTTATGCACTACACCTAAGAAATTAATTTTACAACATTTTAGTTCCCTATTATGGTGTAGGTACTAATACAAATACTATATCGTCGGCCTAATTCGCAAAAGTCGTATCTCCATTTTTTGTCATTTTGGGATTATCTACTCATAAAGTAAAGAAAAAAAAGGTGGGTAAGTGGATGTCGCTCTGCTGTACAGTAGGTTACAAGTGGGTCACTGTATAATGGATGGTATTAAATTTGAATTCAATGATACAATATCATTGTATAAGAAAAACGATTCTGAGCGAAGACGGTATGTCAATCCAGGTTTAAGACATAATATATACATATCTATGGTATTAAAAAAAAAATTGACCCATAATAAATTCCAAATTAATCATATCACAATATCCACTAGGTACTTATAACACGTTATACATCAATAACAAACCCTGATACTATCATTGATATATAATATAGTGTACTTTAGAAGTTTCAAGTACCCACGAATAGTATTATACACTCACAACAAAATGACTAAAATAGGTATGCTAGGTTTTTTAATATGTAATTTCGTCCCAAATTTGAACTTAAAATGTCTGTAAAAAATAACTGTGCTCATATATTTTTTAGATTTTTTGGCTACAGTATGAACTATTTATGAGAATCTTTTTTTTAAATTTTCAATCTTTAGCTATAAAAACTGAACATTTTAGAATTTATTAATTACGATGGTTAATAATTTTCGAGAATTTGAAAAATTCTGTCAAAATTCGATGTTTAAATGCTTATAAAAAAAAATTGTGCATATGTATTTTTAATATTTTTCAACTGATATTGTAACACTATATCAGGAGCCTTGTATTAAATTTTTACACTTTTTGGCCCAACAGATAAAACTTTATTGATATTTATAGAAAAAAAAAACTAAAAAAATTGAAAACTGAAAATGTCCATTAACAGCTCAAAAAGAGTCAAAATATTTTCAAAATTGTACGGTGTATAGGAAATGCTAATCTGAACATTCAATGCAATTTTCATGTATCTATAGTTATTCGTTTTTGAATAACAACAAAATAAGAAAATCGCTACATGAGAAATCGAGTGAATATCCAATGTTGTAAAAATTTGAATTTCAAACGCTCATAAAAATTTAATTTGACATTCTTATAGAATTTTTTTTTTTTATAAATGTAGGAAATCTTATAAGGAATCTTGTATTACATTTTCATATCTTAGATTTAAAAAGAAAAATTTTTATGAATTTCTAACTCGAAATAATTTGCAAATTTTCGTGATTTTTCCATATTTTGTCATTTTTTGAACTTTAAATGCTTAAAAAAAAAAACTGTGACTAACGATTTTTAATATTTTTCATCTGTCTTTGAAACAATATAGTAGGAGCCTTGTATTAAATTTTCAAGTATTTTTACTCAACAAATAAATTTTTATTGATATTCATAAAAAAAAAACTAATAAAATTGGAAACTGAAAATGTCCCTAAACAGTTCAAAATAAATCAAAATATTTTGAAAATGTTATCGTGTATAGAAAATGCAATTATAAACAACCACTGAAAATTGCATGTATCTACGGTTATTTGTTTTAAAGTTACACCAAAAACCAAAATCGATTTTTTGGAAAACCAATTTTGCGTAAAAATTCCCGGTTTTCCTTAATTTTTATGTTGTTTTTCCCGGCGCTCTTGAAAACTACTGGGAAATTTAAATTTTGACCTCCCCAATGCACCAACGATATTCACTTTCCAATCGAACAAGATACTGAAGTCGAAAATCGAAGCATTATTTCGACTACTTATCGTGTACACAGACACAAAAAAATAAAAAAAAAACACACATCATTGTAAAATCAATACATTCATCGTGTTTCACTCAGAATCCAAAAACTGCGTCTGTTGATACAATCAAATTTCCGATTTCATAATATTATCCTCCATGAAATTGATAATTAGAAATCGTCGTATCTCCAATTAATAATATGGCCGTAAAACGTTTTTTTCTTCTCCTGAACAATTTGTAATTTTGGACATACGACCTTTGCGAATTAGGCCGACGATATTATTATTCGAAAACACAATTTCGTATAAATATTATTATTTACTAAATACCTATACAACTTAACTAAAAATTAACATATGTATGGTTACATTCTGAGTGAATAAAATATAATATAATATATGAAAATTGAATCTTTATTACGAATTCTTATCATTTACACAGACCACAAGAAAAAAATAATTTAAAAAATTAAAAAACACATCATTGTAAAATTAATACAGTCATCGATCAGCTCAGAATCTAAAATCTAAAATATATCCGATACATTTAAAATTAACATATTAAATCATTATTATTAATTTCGTATTCAGCAGTATTCGGAGAAAATGATAGACATGGAATTTTACAATCTAGTTGGTATTATAGTCGGTACTGTAAATTTGATGCATTTACTTAGTATACCTTTATGTCAACTCTTAAATCTAGTAATCACATTTTTATTTAATGATTCATAAAATACAATATGCTTTTATAAAAATATGCTTGTATTCTGATATCTATTCACCATCTTAATCAATAATTAAATTAATAAACGAAAATAGTAATTTAAATAATGCCTATATCATATTTTAATAATTCAATTCAAAATTATAAACTATTTTGGTTTATTGTCATATCAAATTTCAATTAAAGAATTGTTCCTTAACACGAAACTCTTTGATATAAAAAGTTGCATTATATTATATCCGTGGATTCATCAAATTGACGTACCTAGTAATATCAATCATTTATATTCTATGGCAAATCTCAGTCGTTGCAGACGACACAGTCGATTAAAAATTCTAAAATTTCAATAAGCAAAGCAGATATGAGCAAAAAACTTACTGCGTTCCGCATAATTTAATTTTTCATAAATCACAATATTTTAAGTTCTGTATTCTGGAGCGTTTCCTCATCGGCGTGACGGCGTCACAGTTAACATCACACGTCAAGGATTTCGCAGAAAGAGTCGATAATTAAAGTAAGTTTGTTTTCATATTGGTTTGGGGCTTAAATTTACTTAAATTTTTTCTAAAATATAATATGGTAAAAACTAAATCATATTTCGCTATAAAAAAATAATAAAACGTAAAATACTTTAAATTTGCCTGGAATAACTTATTATGATTATAACCACATTCACTACAGATTATTAGGCATTAGTACAACAGTAGGTTAAAGTCATTTTTTCTCAAAAATTACATTTGAAAGTGTCATCGTGTATTTAAATTTTAAATTATAATAATATACTCTAAAAGTTTCTTAAATCCACGAATACCTACTATTTTTAAATTACAACAAAATACCTAACTAAAATCGTTATTCTTTGTTTTAATGAGTAATTTCGTCCAAATTTGAACGTATAATGTCTGTAAAAATTAACCGTGTTTTTAATAGATTATTTAGGTTTTTTAGTTACATGTAACATACTGCAGTATGAACTATTTATGAGAATTCTTGTTTTAAATTTTCAATCTTTAGCAATAAAAGTTGAACATTTTATAAATTTTAACTACCTACCTACTAAATAGTCTAAATACTTATTTGTAAATTATCAATTTGATAAATTTTCTTAAAAATTGAACTATAATTAATTATAAAAAAAATCGTGCCTATTTTATTTTTGTATTTTTATTTATTCTTCAACCCCACTGAACATGATCGTGTGGGCGCCCATGCAAGCCCGGATTAAGGATCAATTGGGCCCCGGGACACCATATACTTAGTGGGCCCCCTTTCAACTTTAACTTCAAAATAATTGTATCATTACATATTAACGACTTTAGATTATTGTATAATTTTTTACTATACAAAAATAAAAAAATATAAAGGGTGTACCCTATGTCATTGTATGCTGTTTTTTTTAATAATTAGGTATGGATCGATGATATGGAATTTCGTTAACACAAAAAAAGACAATCGTTTCTTTATTTTTAACAGGCAATTTATTTTATAACATATTCAACATTTTTAAACACGCAGTTGTAAAAATAATAAAATCGACTTTATTTTTTCAACTGGTAACCACTAAGTTTTTTTATGGATTCCGCTAAAGATTTTTTTCTAAACATTTTGACAGTCAAATGATCAATTTTGGTTAGCTAGGTTATTAACTATGATCTTCTAAAGTATGCAATAGTGGATCAAAATTGGTCTTGGTCTTGAGGTCTCGCAAGACTCTTGCTGCAAGACCAAGACCAAGATTAGGCTTGCAAGAACAAGACAAGACCATCACTCCAAGACTCATGTGGTCTTGCAATTTTTTTTTTTTTTTCCCGAAAACACATTACTGTATCTAGATTTCATTAACTAATAATTTATAACGAAAATAAAAAGAATTTATTTGTATTGTTATGAAATTTGACCAGTGTTCGAGGAAATGGCGAATTATTGAAAAAAAGATTAGAAATATAATGGGAATTGATATTACAAAATAACATAGTTGTTCATACTAATTAACAATTATTATTTTATTTTCCCAAAATCGATAAGTTTCATCTTAGAGATCATAACAAAAAACCTACACACAGCTATAACAGGTATTTAGTTATTTTTTATATATTTTTTGAAAATAGCAAGAGTCTTGCAAGAGTCTTTCTCAAGATCAAGACCAAGACCAATACTGAGTCTGCAAAATAAAGACCAAGCCCAAGATTTTGAAAGTCTTGGTCTTGGTCTTGTTTTGATCATCACTAGTATGCATTAATACCTTTACTGAAATACCTAATTTACAAGAGCTAAATATTTTTTTCTTATAACTACCTTTTATATACTTTAATAGTTAAATTGGTAATCTAAAATGTTCAAAAAAAAAAAAAAAAAAACGAACAAACAAACAAACAAAATTATTGGCAAACATAGTTCATTATTTATAGTAATTTTTGGTGGTATAAAATTGAGAACATATTTATTTTATAATTATTAATAATAATTTACCTACTATACCTACCTACTTAAATAATTTTTTTTTTTTTTGAAAACTGTATTGCACACGTTAAAAAAATATATTTTGGTGATAAAGATGGGCCCCCAAAATCAATGGGCCCCGGGACCCCCCTTTAATCCGGGCTTGCTGTAGACGCATATTTTATAAATTGTTTTTGCAGTCCCCGGTCGTAGAATAATTGTAATTAATAGGTGAATATGAAAATTGTTTACTTGAAAAAGACATATGTTTTGGTTTAATTTATAGAAATATATGTTTTAACTGATAATAGTCATAAAATACAATTTTAATTTATAACTGGACATTTTTTTTCAAATCCAACGTTATAAGTTATGGGTAACTATTAACTTAGTGTAACATACTAACATACCTACTCAACTTCTATTGCTCACCTAATATCTATATCATAGGAATGGTCAACTGCATGTCTGCATATCCTGCCGTGTGCTCACTTATGAATAATATACTGATATATTCGTATATACCTATATAAATATAGTGTAATACGTACACGAATGCGTCCCTAAAAATTCAACAGTTGTTATTATATTCATTTATTTTTTACATATAGGTGGGTACATTACAAAACTAATTAAAATCACATTTTTTTTATTTTCTCGAATACAATGTTTCAAAAATTATTAATTAATATATAATTTATTGATATATAGTATTAAATAAATTTATGAAATAAAATAAACTAATATTATTATTAATAATAATAAATTCATTTATAAATTATAAAAATACAAACGAAAAACGATTTTGAGCAAAGGCAGTTATAAATAATGTTGTGATTAAAGTAATTTATTTTACTATTATACATTTGCAGTACAAGAATAGGTTAAAGCAATTTTTGCCCAAAAATTACATTTGAAAGTGTCATCGTGTAGGTATATAAATTATAATTATATACTCTAAAAGTTTCATGAATTCACGAATACCTACAATTTTTAAATTGCAACAAAATATCTAAAATCGCTATTCTTTGTTTTAATAAGTAATTTCTTCCAAATTTTAACTTATAATGCCTGTACAATTTAACTGTGTTTTTAAATTGATTATTTAGATTTTTTGGTTATAGTATGAACTATTTATGAGATCTCTTGTTTTAAATTTTCAACCCTTAGCAATGAAAGTTGAACATTTTATAAATTTTTATTTACAAAATAGGTAGTTAATTGTAAATAATAATTTGATAAATTTTGTTCAAAATTGAACTTTAATTTCTTATAAAAAAAATCGTGCCTATGGATCTTTATTGTTTCTCAACTGCTATTATAAATACTGATGAGGAAACTTTTATTACATTTTCATATTATGGGTAGGTAAACAAAGACATTTTTGTATGAATATCTTACAACAAAATATTTTGCAAATTGACTAGATTATGATACATTTTGTAGAAATGCCTATAAAAAAAACCTGCCTATTTATTTCTAATTTTTTTTACTGATATTATATCAACTTACGAGGAACTATAAGTAATTTTTAAGCTTTCTGACCCAACGAATAAAATTTTATTGATCTACCTATTTTGTAAATAAAAATTTATAAAATGTTCAACTTTCATTGCTAAGGGTTGAAAATTTAAAACAAGAGATCTCATAAATAGTTCATACTATAACCAAAAAATCTAAATAATCAATTTAAAAACACAGTTAAATTGTACAGGCATTATAAGTTAAAATTTGGAAGAAATTACTTATTAAAACAAAGAATAGCGATTTTAGATATTTTGTTGCAATTTAAAAATTGTAGGTATTCGTGAATTCATGAAACTTTTAGAGTATATCATTATAATTTATATACCTACACGATGACACTTTCAAATGTAATTTTTGGGCAAAAATTGCTTTAACCTATTCTTGTACTGCAAATGTATAATAGTAAAATAAATTACTTTAATCACAACATTATTTATAACTGCCTTTGCTCAAAATCGTTTTTCGTTTGTATTTTTATAATTTATAAATGAATTTATTATTATTAATAATAATATTAGTTTATTTTATTTCATAAATTTATTTAATACTATATATCAATAAATTATATATTAATTAATAATTTTTGAAACATTGTATTCGAGAAAATAAAAAAAATGTGATTTTAATTAGTTTTGTAATGTACCCACCTATATGTAAAAAATAAATGAATATAATAACAACTGTTGAATTTTTAGGGACGCATTCGTGTACGTATTACACTATATTTATATAGGTATATACGAATATATCAGTATATTATTCATAAGTGAGCACACGGCAGGATATGCAGACATGCAGTTGACCATTCGTGAACTTTTATGTGTACATAGTTACACGTCCCTACTTCCTATGATATAGATATTAGGTGAGCAATAGAAGTTGAGTAGGTATGTTAGTATGTTACACTAAGTTAATAGTTACCCATAACTTATAACGTTGGACTTGAAAAAGA